>JAODKE010000146.1:4494165-4519486 GCA_026779605.1 Mormyrus hasselquistii
ACCCACTAGCCCCCGCACCCCCCTACCCCCCTCCCCTTGTTCTGCTCTGACCCCTCGGGGTGCGGGGCCGCGGGGGGGGCGGGGGGGGCGGAGACAAACCATCGCAGGGCGCACTCACACCTACAGGCAATTTGGTGACTCCAATTAGCCTCATCATGTTTTTGGGGGAAACCCAGACCAGCCGGAGGAGACTCTATGTCAAAATGAGGAGAACATGCAAACTCCACACACACGGAATCCTGGCAGACACTTCAACCCATGTCCCAGAGGTGCGAGGCACCAGTACAAACCACAGTCGCACCGTGCCACCAGATTTACTACTTGTTGTTTATGTAAATTGTTATAGGTGTGAAACCAAACAAAAAATGGCATATTCCAAAGTGTTTTCTAAGTTTTTTTAGTTTTCTGAAAAAAAAAAATATTTATGAAGTACTTATGTTTTACGGAACGACTGGAGAGATATTCTTACCAATTTAATTGTGAGATATTTTTAATACCTTCATTGTTTAACCCTGTATCATTTCCAATATGTTTAGGTGCTACAGGTATATAATTCTCTGGCAAACTTAAACCTTAAAATGGTTTGGGGTTTCCAAGGACAAAATTGACATAGATCCTGTACAAATCACAAGAAAAGCTAAATTTATTTCAGCAACAGGTAGCAGTCTGAATGCTTATCTAATGACGCAAAGGTCAACAACATTAGTTAATTGTCTGGCCAGCTTGCAATTAGACTCGGAAATGGCCGATGTTTATAGCCGTGACATCAAAATATAAATGCTAAATTTAATCAAAGCTTTACCAGTGACCGGTGACACTGTCATGTCAACAGTGTGCAGTTAATGAATTAGAGTGCAAGGATCAGATACAGGTTTTGCACCTCACATGAATTTCCCAGGATCACTGCACAGCTCTCCCAGTACTCCAAACGCATCCAAGTCATAACGTAGAGGATTCTTACTTCATTAGAAAGTTTTCCATTTTTAGTGGGCCACAGACTGGGAGGTGAGAGAGCCAGCAAGACTCGAAGGTAAACACAAATCCAAATAAGTCAGGTTGATGAAAATGTAATCGTCCTGATGATACGGGACTGAACAGGGTGTCGGATGATTATGAGAAGATTACACGTCTTGGGGTTGGCATCAGCCCTGGAGTTCCATTGCTGAAGAGGAAGCAAAACAAAATCTGCCATTCACCCATCAGTCCATCCATTTTCCATGACAGCTTGTTGAGTACGAGGTTCTGAGGTACTATGGAACCACAGGCATAGAGGCAGGGTACATCTTGGAACGGGATGCCACTCCATCACAAGACGGAGAACATATCGACACCTTCAGATGGAATTATGGAATACATTCGATAGCCTGGTCATCCTCCATCACTGGGAGGTCTCTGATCTTTCTTTATAATGTTACATCTCTTTTTGTAAAATTTAAAATATGACATGAATGTTTTTTCCAGGGCAATCTATTGCAGAGGAATATCAGCAGGCATGGACGACTGGGGGATAGACTTCTTAGTCTTTCTAGCCATAAAATAGACGCATAGTATAGATTCCTCGGTGGCCCATAGACAATCCACATTTTTGCTTCCTCCCACCTCAGGTAGGGAGCTAGGAGGGAGCAAAAATGTGGACTGTCTGGGGGTCACCAAGGACCGGGTGGGGAAACACTGGCATAGATAAACAACACAAGCACACCAAAATATTCTAGCTGGCTAATGCCTTCGATTTTTTTTTTATTATTA
Organism: Mormyrus hasselquistii; assembly: GCA_026779605.1. Lineage (NCBI taxonomy): Eukaryota > Metazoa > Chordata > Actinopteri > Osteoglossiformes > Mormyridae > Mormyrus > Mormyrus hasselquistii. Next base: position 4,495,912 of record JAODKE010000146.1, read on the forward strand.
CTTCTTAATAATTTTATAATGATTTTTCATTCAGAAATGATAAAAATATGTATAGGTATGTGTGTGTGTGTGTATTAATGCATGTGTATGTCTGTGAGTGTGTGTCAAAATATCTACCATTTAAAATCATGTCGCAAAGTGTAGATGTCATTGTACTGCATCTTTTCCCCTATAGCTACTAGATTCTCCTCTTATAAAATTAATATTGACAGAAATATGTCTTGCGGAACCTCCATATGTGCCCACGTAGACATACGGACGCTCACACAAAAATGCAGACGCATACATATGCACATGTGCATTTTAATCTGCGTTACCCATCTGCACGTGGTAAGCACCGATACAGTTTCATTCTGCATTTCTCCTGCTGGTTTTTCTCTATTGTGGTGAGCGACAGCACTCAAAGCTATGAAGCCATTTCACCTGCATTAATATGTAATGAATTATTTATATGACCCAATTATTTGGTATCATTTATGCAAAGACGTGTCACACGAGGAATGCAAAAAGCATTTACGGCAGTTGCGTGGCAAAGCTTTAGGGGGACCTGCAGATGACACAAAGGTCACGCTTGATGCTCGAGATGTTTCCCGGCGCTTGTCACTTCTGACCGCTGCAAAGGTGATGCTCTGCTCAACCCTCCGCCATTGCTGTTGCCATCTCGGTTGTCCTCGTCGTTTCGAGGAAGGTCCGACCTTTGTACCGGATTAATTTTATATTAAGCTGTTATGCAGGAATGTAAATATGACAATAATACATTTTAAACTGAATTTGTACCCTGCTCTTCCTTTTGTATAAAATTGCTCTTTATTCATTTAGGCATTAGTGTTGTCAGTACAGCATCCGATGGGTACAGTATAAATGTCACTGCCTTGAGTCAACATAGTAGCCAGCTAATCCTTTGATAAATGTACTGCCACGACTTATGGAGTCCCTCAAGGATCAATTCTCGGGCCCCTCTAATTTAATCTTTTTATGCTCCCACTTGGCCAAATTCAGCAAGGTAGCTTATCATAGCTATGCAAATGTCCAGAAATGACAACTCATTCAAAATGCTGCTGCTAGGATCTTAACTAAGACCAGGAAGAGAGACCATATTACTCCAGTTCTCAGATCCTTACACTGGCTCCTTTTCTCCTACAGAATTAATTTAGCACTTAATTTGACAAAGTAATTGATGAAGCGCTCCTTATGGTCGCCAAATTGCTGAATAGTTTAACCCCAAATCACATCAATAATATGTATGAATAATATAAGTTTGGTAGGTCTCTTAGATCGGTAGGGACTGTTCACCTAGTGGTGGCCAGAGTTGAAACAAAGCAAGGTGACATGGCATTTATCTATTACTCTGCCAGACGCTGGAATCACCTTCCAGTGAACACAAAAAATATCTTAAATGATCTTGCTAATAACATTTTATTTCCTTTTTGTGTTGTGAAAACCTGCGTAGCCTGCAGAAAGCCTGGATTGATCTGGAAGAAAGCAAATGTGGAACACAGTGAACTTCACCCGGATTAGGAATGCCTGACAATTTATTTTTAATTGATTTCACATTTAAAATTTTAATTTTTATATTTTATGCCTAGTTTTATTTTATGCGCTTATTTATTATTTTTTATAACGCACTGATCTAACCTTTGACTCTCAGATTACGCAGAATAATCTTTTTTACATACTGTAGAATATCTTTAGTATCTCTAGTAGTGATTTTTTAATTTGCCAAAAATAAGAGCACGACATTCCACCCAAACACTTGCTGATGAATTTTCCTGCTAAATGGTTACTCATTTCTCTGCGCTTTAGGGTAGCTAGTCCTGGTTGAAGCCCACATGGTGCCCTACGGAAACTTCACCGCTAGTGCCCATCATCTGAGGCCAAGTGAAACGGGCTGGCCAAGTCCGAGCCCACTCAGAAGATGGTGCCCTATGTGGCCGCCTCTCACCTAATGCGGGGACCAGCTACTGAGGGCAGCTTCTGTACATTAACACAGCCTGCAACTCCACAGCATTCTGTGAAAATGCAAAATATTCTCGTTGAATTTATAATTTTTTTTCTGGTGTTCGTTAGTTGTTGCATATTTTATTTGTCTATTCTTTATTTTTCTAAGAACATATGAAATTTAAAAACGAGAGGAGGCCATTTGGCCCATCAAGCTAATACATCAATCAGTAACTGGAACTGTCTAAAAACTGATTTGAAGATGTGTTTTTGAGCTCATGCCTAGAAACAGCAATAGGCCAATAGCATTATGCTAAAATCAATATGGATTTTTTTTTTCTTTCATTTCCTGCTGACCAATGAGAGCTCATTTTCATGGAGGCTTAATGCAAGGGACCCGATATGGGATTCACAGACGTGCTACATCATGTGTACTCCTGGTCATGCAGAAGAAAGCTGAATGTACTCATGCACAACAGACACAGCACACATGCATACTCAAACAAGCGTCCTATCGCTACAGCTGCAGAGGAAGAACAGGGGAGGGTTCTGGGCTCTAATATCCGAAATGGAAGACAAGAAAAGCTTTACAAGTCCAGTAATAAAACCCAAGGGACAAAAATTTCAGCATGAATGTTACAGTGTAGGAAACAGCGGTCAGCTTAATGAACAAAAACAGCAAGTCCTATCACACTTAAAATCCCAAGAAACTGCAGCTAATGCTATCACAACTAATAATAGCATAGGAATAATAATTACTATTATCATCAGTATTACTGCTTTGAAAGACATTATTGTTTGATGAATAAATGCTATATAGAGGCCAAAGAAATACTACTTTTCTATGAATATAAACCTAATGTACCACTGTATCATCTAAATTAAAGTTGAACCTTACTGTAGTAAGTACTCATTAGTAAGTTTCTGTTGCACCATCATCCTTGCCCGTCACCTGTACATTGTCTTTACAAATTGAATTTAAGGTAAAATATGCATCACTAACTGCATAGCTGTAACCTTTATTCCGTCTCATCGCATTTGCAGTTGCATTTGCTCAAAACCACTTCCAGGAGATCTGCCAGTGCTCAGGCACTGTAGCTGCCTGGTGCATGTGGCTGTTGCTATGTCGTGGATTTTACCACTTTGTGTGTAAATATACACAAACGCAGAGAAACATCTCTCAGAATCTTTTAATTGCACTTTGGATGACACCGGTATCCGATTCCTCAGACATTTGGCGATGGCTTATCGTACCGGTTGTTTTTTCATACACCAAAAATAGAAAATTCTCTGAATTCAAAAGCCGCTGCTATCTCCCAGGGTGTCTCATCGTCCTGCTCCCAGTGTGGTTCCTGCTAAGTTCTTAAGGTCATCAATGACACACAGATTAAATCACCAACTCAGATCAAACTGTGTGGTTGCTTTTTAAGCCACGTAGCTATTTTTACTTGGCTGTCTGTCAGCACATACAAAATTTTATTGTGTGATTGGCAAAAGAGGAGTACAAGCAAGACATTCAGATGTTCTTGCTCATAAATCATATTGAAGAGTTGGAGAAATAGTTCTATGTTTTTTATGAATAAGCCTAAAGCATTGGATCACTTATATCATTTTCTTAGCCTCCGCAATTAATCTTGCACTTTGACCCAGTGCAGTTCTTCTTAATGTTATGCTGCATGAATGTATCGCATGTCTTGTTGCATTGAGAAACATTCACATAGTAACTATTGTGTTTTGCAGATTTCAGTATATGGGCACTTGTGGATGCGTGCAGGTGCCCTGCAGTTTTGTTTGGGAAAAGCTGTAGCTTTTCCACTAGGTTACATTGCTTTGGCCATGCTGCATGTACAGTAATGTCAGTTTGTCGATGATCTTGGGAGCGCTGTAGGCTTTTTTTGCCATGAGCTGATGTAGCTTAAAATAAAGTGAGTAAGTTTGTTCCAGATGTCAGTAATATTTTGTAGAGTAACCGAGACGTACCTGGTCGTTTTGCATATGTTGAATACACATGTGTAATTCTGTGTTATTTTGACAGATTCCTAGAACACAAACTACTGCTCCTCAGGTTGAGCACCTTTTTGTTGGATCCCACTTTTGTCAGAAGGTATCATCTGAACCCTGCGAGAAGGTAGCTACATAGCAACATCTGCCACGTCGTTTAAAAATGATATATTCTGGGTACCCAAATTATCCTGGCAAGCAGAAGAGCTTTGCAGTTCGTCAGATATGGTAAACAGATTTTGTAATTACTGCGTTTTATATGGAAATGAAATCAATATTTCTAAAACATGCGCCATGTAAATAAATGACACATTTCCTGTGGTTTGGTTTTTGCAGACAGAAGTGCAGGACCAATGTAAGCAATCAAATTCACTGTGGGCTAAATGACTGTCTGCGCGCGAACCATAGAGTATGTCAACTTTCTGCCAGGAAAGATCAGTTTAGTATTTGTCGGCCCATTCTGCGGAGGTGGGTAGTTACTGCATATTCTCCATTTGACTGAAATATTACCCAACTGCTATTCTTTGGCAGTGCACTGCTGTTTATGAAACAAAAAGAGATGAGTTTTGCATTAGACTAATTTCATCGCTTGCCAAAAATATTTCACATTAGCTTCATCAGGGCCTGTGAAATATTGTTCTAATTGATGAGTTTAGCAATACAAATAAAGGTCAAATTATAATTTCCAGATGTGCCTTGTGTTTGGCAACACTGCGCATATTTGATGGAAATAACATCCAAACGATGTTAGATTATTGCTTTGTGAAGGTAGGGGGAGGAATATCCAGGAATGCGAGTGTACAATGAAAATCACACAACAGACACAGCAGCAGAGACTGATTCACTGTGCTGTTACTATTGAAGTTAATAGACTTAAAATGCAAATGAGTCCAACGAGCTTTGGAGGGTTTTATCTCGCCAGAGCTTTCTAGACGCGCTCGGAGGTGGCTGCCGCAGAACAAAATCTGCATTCTGGAAGGAACAAGATGGACAAGAAAGATCGATTCAGCCGCAATGAGGAATTTTCTTGTCAGTGCGAATGGAAATATTTCCACACAACAGAGCGAAGACACGGCTGCTTCATTATCTGAGCCGAGCAGACGTACCTGGCAGGCACACAGCGGCGGAAGGGAGATGTGTGAACTGGCCTAGTTTCGAGCCACCAGCAAGACTGGGAGGCTGTGCACCCATGCTATCTGTGTCAACAGGTCCTAAATGGCCCAACGTGGTCCAAAACAAAGCGAAGCGCTTGCAAGTTCTCTCTATCATTTTCATTAATGGTTTCATTTGCAAGACCTTGAGAAATCAGCACGCTTACTTTTATAATTAACCTGCCCGGCACCAACCCACACTACTCCCACAAAGCTGGGAATGAGCACTTAGCAATACGACAGCTAATAATATAATGCGCAAACCAGTCCAGTTACTGGGAAGTCTAGTGAGTCATCAAAAATCAGAGCATTTTTTGTTTTGTTTTGTTTTGTTTTTTGGCTTAGAATAATCAAAGCTACATGGGAGGTGTGATAAAGGCACTTTGCCATCAGTATTTTTTTAAAAGTTTAATTTAACAGCATAATTTGGATGCAGGAATTAGCTTCATATATAATGCTCAGAGTTTCAGATAATGCAAATAATGTCGGTTCTTCACAGGTATGTGCTTGGACACGTGCATGAATATAGCCAAAGTAATTAGAACAGCACTGAATCATATAGGAGCATATTTATCATTCAATGTGCCTGCGATCGCAATGTCAGCAGGTCGAATCCCGTTCTCTGCAGAATAGTGACATCACTCTTAGGCCTTTACCTCCCCCACCCCCTCCAGAAAAATGATCCAAGAGCCCCAGATAAATGGCTAACCATGTGCTCAGACCCTAAGCTTCAATCTCACCCGCGCGAGTATGTATGTCTCAAAGGAAAGCAAGTCGGGAATGTGGAAATAAGGGAATATAGCTGCACGTGATACACTTATGTGATGGGTTAATTGTAGCTTGTCATGACGTTGGAGGCCCTTCCTTTCCCCCATCATACCCTGGGGTTTGTGTTGGGATTCTGGATCCGTAGCCTGGATAAGCAAAGGAAGATCAAAACACATTAGAAGAGAAGAGAATGAAGGCCGGCCTGCCTTTTCCTGTCAGAGCATATTGCACGTCACTAAAGATCACACAGATGCTGAAGAAAATGCACTATGGCACGCCCTGATTGGTTAAACTGAGAAGGGGAGGAATAAAACATGTGAACAACAAACTTCAAAACTGAAGAAGCAAATGCAGTGACCTATTCAGTCTCTCCAGCTAAAGTCATCTATTTATAATAAGTCTCTCTAATAAATGTTTTAATAATCTGGTTGCATAATTTATTATTGGCAGCCTAGTTTTTAATTGACTTAAAGAAATATCATACAGAAGATCAAAAGGCTGATTAAATCCATGTTTATGTTACTGCCCAATGGTTGGCTCATCTTGCTAAACAGCATCTTAGTAAAAGATCTGGGAGGAAGTATTTGTGAAGGAACTGTTTGTACAATACAGTGTGACAGGTTCGCACACGTTGCCTCACCGCAAAAGACGGGGATGGTAACTCTATGCCTAAGTTTGAGTGCTAATGTTTTGTCAGATTTTTAAGCATTTCTCCGCTTGTCTTTAGCCAAAAACACCTTGTCCTGCCAAGAAGCCATAACTCTGAATATTAATAATGCAACGCACACACCTTTATAACAGACATCCCATTACGCTGGGTGTGACTCATGCAGCGATAATTATCCTGTCATACTTGGTGTTTCATCAGTGAAAGCTGTACTGTCAGAATTTCATATTTTTAACTGTCAGTTATGTGGTTAGTTGATTATTATATTGTAAATATTTTGTATCACAAAGTACAATTGTTAAAAGCAAGATAATACAATTTCCGGGATTAAAATAAGAAGAATATGATTACAGGAAAGATTAAAATGTAAACATAGTAATAAAGCCAGTAACAGGTTTCTTATGTAGAATGAAAGATTATTGTGTAACGATATTTCTGAGAATATGTTTTCTTCAAAGCTTCACATGAATGAATAAATGTCCATCTGTTCACCCTAATTCTTATCAGGGACCCAAGCCTGTCCTGCAAAGTTTAGGGCATAAGGCTTGAAAGTTCTGGACTTTGACCCTGGGGAGGAGAGGTGCACTTCGGTGTTGAATGCTGAATGACATGCATGTGAAGAAGCACTGGGATCAGAAGCCAAGGCTGCTTTTATTCTTCTCGTCCACAAGGTGACCTGAACGTCCTCAAGGGGCTGCCAGTCTATCATGAGACTCACGGCCCAAGGGCACGGTGGATTCAGTGTCGTGTTACACTGAGTCACTAGCACGTACCTAATCACCGAGCCTGCAGATTCATGGCGGTAACATTTACTTGACTGCAAGTATGGTTTCCATTCGCCCGTTTCCATAATCCCTCAAATTCTGCGATGGCGGAAACCCAATGAAGTGAAACTCTATATTGATTTTATTAAGAATTAAAACATTAATTAATATAAAAAGTGAAAATATACAGAGTTATGCAGGTCCATAGCGGTTAGCACTTCAGGCTAACCCCTCCAGTGCTGGGGAATCTGGTTGCGCAGGGGTCTGTATGTGCACTATATGGACAAAAGTACAGGGACACCAGCCTGCCTGACATCTCAGAATCGAAGGGTATTAATATGAAGTCGGCTAACCCTTAATTGCTGGAAGAGCCCGTACTCTTCTGGGAAGGCTTTCCATCAGATGCCGGAAAATTGCTGGTGGGATTTGCTGCCATTCAGGTTGGGTATTGATGTTGGGTGATCCGGTCCCTTTCGGCGAGCTTGTGCGGCTGCTACTTCACAGCTGATCTTGCTCCCAGATGTTTCCACTTCACAATCTCTTCACCTGATGTTGGAGAGCGCATGGCCTTATGCTTAATTGTACACCTGTATGTCAGCAGTGGGTGTGGCATGTGTGGCCGATTCCTGTAATTACTACGGTTGTCCCAATACTTTTGTCTACATAATGTAGACGAACTGACCTCTAAATCAGCCATAGTGTGTGATAGTATATGTGTGTGATGGACTTGTATCCTATCAAGGGTCTCCCTGGCCTTGGGCCACGTGCTTCCTGTGATTGGGTCTAGGTCTACGGCGAACCTCTACTGCATAAGTAGTTATGGAAGGTGGACTAACATTTGTAGTGTGGATATCTTTAACAGCAGCTGCCTTTCCCTTACCGTAACCGTGCCTCTGTTTTGTTTTTTTAATAAATATTGTAATTACCCAGGGGCCTTTCTGTTTTGCTCCTCTTGTCTAGCTGTTCTCGCCTCAATGATTGTGTCCACTGGAGGGTTACGAGCTAACACATGTTGTAGCAGTTGGAAGTCACAACCCCCAAGACACGAAATAGCTAGGTTTCCTTGATATTGACAGTGTTTTCCAAACACACACGCACATATTAGCAGGAAGTTGTCTACTAAAATAATACAACTTTGCATATAACCAGCTTGTCTGCTAAATAGGCTAAACATCTTAATGATGATTCATTTAAACACAACATTTAATATATAAAAATTACAATAAATATTAGGCTATATTCCAAAGGATGGCCGCAATAAAAAAAAAAAAAAACTCTTTATTTAACTCTTCAGCAAATAATTTGCAAATGGAACATCCATGGTTCCATTAAAGAAATTATATGTCATTCAATTCCTCATTATATAGGTATCAGCAAATTCGGGAAAATCAATGTAAAAAAATCACTATATCACTAAAAATACATTTAGGTAAAGCATGCCTACATTTCCACTTTGATTTTTGTTTGTTAATTTACTTATCCTGTGTTTTCAGTGTTACTTAGCACCTAAAAAGTAGCTTTATTGCAGATTTGCTAGCTGGCTGAGGTACATTCTTTTAATTGACTCTCTTACACCCCTCAGAAGGCTGAACCTCGCCGGGCTGGCAGGTAAAACATTCAGCAGTTACTTACAGGCAGTAATTCATTTGATACTTCAACTTTCAAATTTGTAGACCATAGGCACTTAGCCCACAATGTGTCATATTAAAATAACTGTTTGGAAAAATTACATCACATATATACAAGCCTGTTTCATCATTTTATTAAAGCAGAGCTATATCAGATATTGTACACACACACGTGCACATACTCTTCAACTGGCCATTTTATTAGGTATACCTGTTCAACTGCAAATATTTCACGAACCAATCATATGTTAGCAGCATAATGTATGAAACCATGTAGACCTGTGTCAGGAGCTTCAGTTAATGTTTACATCAAAACAGCAGGATGGGGAAGAAAAGGTGATATAAGTGACTTTGAACGTGACATGCTTGTTAGTATCAGATGGGCTAGTATAAGGATTTCAGAAACTGCTGGTCTACTTGAGTTTTCACTCACAATCATCTCCAAGGTATACAGAAAATGGACTGAGAAAGGAAAACAAAACATCCAGTGTTGGCTCTCTGGAAGAGAATCCTCGTAGAGGTCAGACAAAAATGGCCATACTGGTTCAAGCTAATAGACACGAACTGCAGCAACAGAAGACCATACCATCAACTAAAAACAAGAAACTTAGGCTACAATAGGCACGGGGTCACCAAAATTGGACAATGATTGGAAAGATTGGAAAAACGCCTGGTCAGGTGAGTCTTGATTTCTGCTGCGACATTCAGAAGCTAGGGCCAGAATTTGGCGTGATTATTATAAAAGCATGGATCCATCCTGCATCATATCAACAATTCAGGCTGCTGATGGTGCCGTAATTTTGTGGGTGTTATTTTCTTGGCATATATTTGGGCGCCTTAGTACCAACTGAGCATTGTTTAAATGGTACAGCCTACCCGAATATTGTTGCTGACCATGTCCATCCCTTTATGGCCACAGTATACCCAGCTTCTAATGGCTACTTCCAGCAGGATAATTCGCCATGTCAGAAAACTCTTATCACCTCAGACTGTTTTCTTGAACGTGACGAGTTCACTGTTCAAATGGCCTCCACAGTCGTCAGATCTCAATCTAAGAAGATATATATATATATATATATATATATATATATACACATAATTGTAGACATACAATGCAGATGAATTACATTTTATTCATAACTCTTTGGCAGAGGTGGAGATTTCAGGTCCAGAAAGTACAAATCCAGACCAGGATTTTGTTTCAACCAACCAGTTGAGTACTCTGTGACTGTGACTCTTCATACTCAACTGATTGGTTGAAACAAAATCCTGGTCTGGATTTATACTTTCTGGACCTGAAATCTCCGCCTCTGCTCTTTGGCAGTTATGGCAATGCAATGACAGTGCAATGTAACATAGAGGTAGTCTCAGACATAATCATTTACAGTAGCCCATACTTCCAAGCCACATGGAGCTGAAACTGATATGAATGATAAAGCTGAGGTGCACGGCGCACCCCTGTGAGGAGAGAATCCACAAAGAAAGTTACTTTCACAGGTCACAGGACATCAAGGCCTCACTTGAATCAGGCAGCGCTGGGCCCCGTGGCAAACGCGCAAAAAAAGTTGAGGCCTGGGCAACGAAAAGTGATGAGAAAGTAAAATCTTATAACCCAGCAATTACAGCCAGTAATCGCCATGTAATGAAGTAGCAGTTTAGTAGAATTTATGGCTTGAGTATGGTCTCTTGACCTCTTCTCTTCTGATCTTACACTGGTCTGGCCCAGCCCCCTATTGTTCCCAGAAACAAAAGAAAAAAGAGAATGCGTGAACAGACGTTAATCCCTTTTCACTTGTTTTTCTTTCACGTCTTTTTTTTTCCTTCTTCTTTATTTCTCCACTCAGTCAATGGGGTTGAGTTGGAAGCCAAAGCATTAGACCTTTTCCTTTACCCCCCCCCCCCCACCAGTTAATATGAGGTGACTCATCACAGCCTCCATGCATTTGGGTCACCATTGAGTAGATGGCAGCTCATTCAGTCTTGACCACGGTCATGCCGTTTTATGACTCCTTGCGATCACCCATTACAAACTGGGCACAATGGAAATGCTGTTTAAGGGCCAGATTTGTCAATGTGTTACAAGAGTGACACCCAGGACGGGAGCCACGGTCCGATAGAAGTCTGGGAATTAAGATAGATGAGAGTTTCAGAAGTGCTCCCTGGTATATGATAATTAAACATCAAGTTAAAATAACCCTACTGTACTCCCCTGACCCAAGGCTGCTCCTTTAGCACTCCCACTGACCCCTTGGTGCTGAAAGGAAGTGCCCTTTGGCCTCCTTATCGGCAAGGATACGCCTGAAAAATTGATGGCACTGAGAAGGAAAATAAATTGCAGGTCAGAGGGCTGTGGCGGGGCATGGGGGCTCACTGGTAACACTGCTGCTGTGTCTCACCAGGGTTAGGGGTTCAAATCCCACGTCTGTTCTGTGTGTGGAGTTAGCACATTCATTCTGAGTCATGAAGGCTCAGCTAATCTGTAACAGATTAGTCCCCAAGTATTTGGAAGATAAATGAAGTATTTTCCTGTAAACCTTTAAAGAACAAAAAACGTTGCATATTATAAATTCTATAATGATGAAAAAATGTCCATGTATTTTTAAATGGAAACAATTCTAAACTATCGATATTCTAAATTTATAGTAAGCTGAGTAGCAGTTTGATATATCTGCAATGTGTGTCTAATCCCCGCAATAAAAAATGCAGTGCACTTAAAGTGGCTGCATCTCGCTTTCTCTTGAATATGCAGTGCTCCATCTCAAGCTGTGAGTCACCGTTTTCAAGTAAAATGTAAAACAAATTGGCTTGGCAGGGCAGGTAACTTATTTACTGAATTACAATGGACTCCTGTTCATACAATCGCTTGTTCAACAGCTACTCCACGTAATTCCACCAGACACCCGCGATGGCAGCCATTTACATTGACTCAAATGTTAATTTCTCCCCTTCTAAGTCATCCAATTAATCAGCCAAGCGCAGAGAATGTGATGGAGTTTGGTCAGCCGCATTGGAGTGAGTAATTAACTTGCATTAACTCATTAAACTGTCCCAGATGTGTCCATGAATATCTGAGTACCAAGCGTTGAATCTCTCTAGACTGCCTACCCTTCCAGTACCGCGGACGGGGTGCATTATGGGTACTTAGCATGCTTGTGTATACCACCGTGTGTGCTTCTGCCTGTTCATATTCCTGTAAGGGTTCTAGCACGACGTGTCCAAGCGTAATTGCTTCACGCTTCTAAAGGTCCAAACACGGTACGGTAACGACGTCGGAGAAACGGAACCTCTTATCTAACGATTTGGAAATAAGCGGTGCACTCTGTGTCTGCAGATAAAACCTGTGAAGTATGTATCAGCATGCGTACAATGCTGGGGAGTCTCCATTATCAACAGTTTTGTGCCTTTAAGGATTTAAAGTAGCTATCTGAAGAGGCAGAATGGCATTAGAAGCTGGTTTAAGATCCGTGCCTGTTCACCATATGTGCCATGCATTATCCTAAAGGCAGTATGGAGGATCATTAAACATACTGTTGATGCACATACATGATCACTGTTTCTCTAAAAATATTAGGGTATGGAATCTAAGGGCAATTTTTTATGTGACCTAAATGAAAATGTGTTTTTAAATAATCTGGGTATCTACGATTAGCTGGGCCTACTCTAAATCTTATCATATCAGAGGAATGTGAATTACCTGGCAAGCATTCTTAACTGAACTCAGTTTTATGAAGAAATTAATGGCTTTCTCACTTTGTTCTTTCTTTCCCGGTTCTGTGTTAATTTGCTGGTTTTTAAAAGTCTCTATGGCAAAAAACAGTCTCTTTAAATGAGTCATTGGAGGGCAGATGGGATATTGACTATAAATTTTCCTGTTTATATAGAAATGAAATGAATGGCCTGGCATCCCTTCGAGGGTGTCCCCTGCTTGTTCCCAGTGCATTCTGGGATAGGCACCAGACTCACCGTGACCCTGAATTGCATAACTATTTGGAAGGCTAAAGGCTGGCAAGGAACCCAAAATAAATCATAATAAATAGTATGCAAACATTGCATGGTGTGAATAACAGCATGTGTTCTATATGCACACATCTTTTTGCTTAATGCCAAATAGTTTAATTTGGGTTACAGTTTTGTTTGGATGCACAGTTTGGGCCTAATTAAGCGTCCAATAATTAACTGATGTGCCATTTTCCAGCTGCATCTGGGCAACAAACTTTCCGGATGAATTATAAATGCTCACACTTAGAAATCTCATTTTTTATTTCATCCAAATTTAGCAACAATCCAGTTGTCTTCTTCCAATCTGATGTATTTTTCTGGCACAAGGCTGGTACCAAATACAAAATAATGATAAAATAGTCAATTAAACATATAAGCACATCTCATTTACGTAATATGACTTTTACATAAAGAAAAGAAATATATTTGGTTAAAGGATATCGTATTGCATTCCTTCTTTAGCAAAAGTTCCACTGCAGAATGGAATGTGAGTGTGTCAGGGCCGCTAATCTCCCCTTCAGCTACATCTGCAGACAGTTGTTGACTAGGTCTGTCAGTCGGTGGGAACATTTCTCATTACACCTTTGCTTCGACACAAAGTGCTTAATCCCAGAAAAACATCAGTGCCTGGTCCCTATCCTGAAACAGGATGTGTCTCTGTCCCGGTAAACCCAAACCTGCTATCTTTTTATCGGGTCAATGGCTTCATGTTAATGATTCATTAACACATTTACATTGAACTAGAGTTGAAAATGAAGATCTGAATAAATAAACAGGACTTCACCATACCTGGTGATGGATGAAGATAGCTCTGTGAACTAGTCCTAAATGATAAGTGCAGCTGAATATTTGACACCACTTTTAAACTATTTTATTAATTTATGTGATGGATTTTTTTTTAGATATTTCTATAGCATTTTGCTAACTCTTTACTGCACGAACATTTTTTTCCTTGTGAGAACCAGGAGGAAAGTTAGATGGTATCAAGCTGTCGTTTTCTTCTCCGTTGTCTTGGGTCTTATTCCAACCACCTATTTAGTCTGGGTGGTTTCAGTCCTGTTCCAGGAAAAATATATCTTGGACTGGGGGCCAGTCAATTGCCTGGTACACACATACTATGGGCAATTAAGAGGCAACAATTAACCAAACTACATACATGTGCTTCGACTGAGGCTGAGGTCCGTCCATCCATGCATTTTCTGTAACTGTTTGTGCTATTCAGGGTTACGGGGGTCCAGAGCCTATCCTGGAGGATCTGGGTACAAGGCGGGGCGGGGCACCAACCTATCACAGGGCACACTTGCACACTATTCATGCACACACATACAGGCAATTTGGTAACTCCAATTACACCTTTGCTTCGACACAAAGTGCTTAATCCCAGAAAAACATCAGTGCCTGGTCCCTATCCTGAAACAGGATGTGTCTCTGTCCCGGTAAACCCAAACCTGCTATCTTTTTATCGGGTCAATGGCTTCATGTTAATGATTCATTAACACATTTACATTGAACTAGAGTTGAAAATGAAGATCTGAATAAATAAACAGGACTTCACCATACCTGGTGATGGATGAAGATAGCTCTGTGAACTAGTCCTAAATGATAAGTGCAGCTGAATATTTGACACCACTTTTAAACTATTTTATTAATTTATGTGATGGATTTTTTTTTAGATATTTCTATAGCATTTTGCTAACTCTTTACTGCACGAACATTTTTTTCCTTGTGAGAACCAGGAGGAAAGTTAGATGGTATCAAGCTGTCGTTTTCTTCTCCGTTGTCTTGGGTCTTATTCCAACCACCTATTTAGTCTGGGTGGTTTCAGTCCTGTTCCAGGAAAAATATATCTTGGACTGGGGGCCAGTCAATTGCCTGGTACACACATACTATGGGCAATTAAGAGGCAACAATTAACCAAACTACATACATGTGCTTCGACTGAGGCTGAGGTCCGTCCATCCATGCATTTTCTGTAACTGTTTGTGCTATTCAGGGTTACGGGGGTCCAGAGCCTATCCTGGAGGATCTGGGTACAAGGCGGGGCGGGGCACCAACCTATCACAGGGCACACTTGCACACTATTCATGCACACACATACAGGCAATTTGGTAACTCCAATTAACCCCAGCATGTTTTTGGACTGTGGTGGGAAATCACGATGACATGGGGAGAACATGCAAACTCCACAGCCATGGAGCCATGGCAGAGAGACAAACCCTAGTCCAAGAGGTGTGAGGTAACAGCACTAACCACTGCGCCACCATACTGCTCTTTGAGGTAGAGCACCCACAGGAATCTCAAGCAGCGGACGGAGAACATGGAAAATCCACACGCTTAGAGCAGAGATGGGACTCAAAACGCCATCCCTAGATGTGTTAGACTACCAGACTACCCACAGGTGATGTTATTAGGAATAATTGCTTGTAAGTGGAGATTTACGCAGGATAACCTGTATCAGAATCGGTGCCCGGCATTTCAACGCAAGTCTGGAACATGTTGGATCTCTACGCTCACCTGACCGTCATACCCACGATCTGGCTCTCACTCGCCGCATCTAATCTTTGCCAAGTGCGTGGTGAGCGATCGCTAACAGTGCATTGCAGAAATCTGCTGGTTCTGTAAGCGCATTCCTATCTCGGGCCTCCTTAACCTTTCACTCATGCGGATTATGATTCTAATTCGTTAAGTGCCCTGAGATGTTCAGTATGACAACTTGAAAAGTCTCATTTTGATGTTGGAATTTGCCTCCCTGACAAGACAATCAGTACTATTTGTATTTGTTCTTAAATGTGTTCATTTGCAATTGAGCAAAGGGCAGTTCGACAAAATTGCTAAAGTCCACCAGAGCAATTAGTCTCTGTGTATTGGTTGTGGTCTGCCTAACGTGTCTTTTAACACTCCGGGACAGATTTCGTAACAATATGATTAATGTCGGGCAAACGTCAACACCTGGTAATTGGACTGGTTTTATGCAATCGTGAGCAACTCCGCCTGTGCGTTTAATCTCCGTGTCATTTTTATTTTATTTACGCTCCTGTAAAGATGCCTTATTAAAATATCATCTTGACAAGTATTTCTCAGAGTCTATCTCCAGGCATTTAATATTGCAATTAGACAGAAAACCCTCATACACTGAGACCGCGATGCCTTTATGAACAATTGTCAGCCTTTTAAAAGTTTCACAACACTCTTTGTAATATTCAATGCAGTTCTCGGGATACTGCTTTGTTAGAAAAATATATCACAATACTTGAAAATGTAATATCAAGTAAACTTGCTTTTGCAACAGTGTTATTTTGGGCATCAAATTTCAGAAGGAACAGGGGGAATTCTGTTTGTTTCTAAAGTGATATTGGATATGTTTCTAAGAAAAATAGTCATTGCTTCTGTACTCACAAATGGTGCTTAAAATGCAATAGGCTCCAAACGTTGTCAGACAAGGCATTCACTGGTGACATCAAAGCATGCGAAGGCCCACTGCATTTAAAATTTTTAAAATGCTTTGACGCTGATAGTGACAAGTGCGATGTCCAGTGACACCGCAAGCTGCTGAACTGTGACTTGAATTCCCAAAGTTTCCTATCTCCGGCTAGGTGACCCCGTGCTTTCAGCTCTTGACTATTTTAAGATACCGCACAGCTTTTCTTGCCGTCTTCCCATTTTTAAATGAACGATGACAGGGACTATCTCTGCTTTTAACCTTCCCTGCCCTGCCCCAAGTGCTTATCAATGTTTCCTCTGTGTATCTGCGACAGATAATGGTCATTTCAACATGAAAATGTACCCTTAGCTGATTAAAGGCGGGATTAAATTTAGCTCCAATGTACAAATTATGACTCATTTTCTCCTGGAACTAATTGTTCCCCAGTTCACGGTCTAGACATAATGATGTTAAGTGGTGGTTGAAGTTGTGGGTTTGAGGAAAACTGGTATTATAAGCTCAGAAACACAGACACATGAGGAAGCAAAACGACTCATGTTGTGGGCTCCATTTTAAGTATTCTAATTGTTAATGTGGAGATCTAGCTTATCGTCACTTTTGTGTTGAATTACTTTTTTTGTTTGCCTTGTAACTTGACAGACTTATGCTTGCAGAATTTTAGTTTAGTGTAGGCAGGTCAGGTTTACCATACCTAGTTAACAACTGCAATCATTAGCAGTTAGGGGCTGTGGGATCATTAACAGATGATCACAATTTGGCCTTCGTTTCAACATCAATTTCCATCATACTTTTAGTTTGATTTACCTATACTTTGCGCTTTTCTCGTTTTCGGGGTGTAGAACTTAAAGGAGTTTATAAGATAAGATCAGATAAGATAAGATCTTTGTCGTCACTATTACAAAAACAGTGAAAAACAGTCTAGCAGCTTAAGTGAAAGTAATAAACAAGAAATAAGAACAACAGACAAAGGGAAGCTGAGAAATGCTGTAAATCCTATTACAGTATGAGTGTCTGAGTACAATGTGTACAATGTGTCAGTCTGAGGTAGTGTGTGCTTAATGACCTGCCCTAAGCAAGGTCTTGCATAGAAGACAGTTTTTATATATATATTATATATATATATAAAGTTCTGCGTAGCTAATGGAGCATAGCGTAATGTGGATCCGCCACACCTCTTTCATTTCCTCTGGCTTTGCGAATAAGTTAAGTTAGGGAGTAAGTTAATTGGTTAGCTGTGAGCCTGTCTTTCCTGTCCCACGATATGTGTTTTGTTTCCTTCTTGTGTGTCCAGTATTATATGATTTTGCAGGATAAATCAGAGGAGGCTCCCTTGCCTGTGTTTTGCCAGCGTTAGATCGGCGCCATTGATGTTATGATAAGAAAGCAATTATGCCCTGATTGTCTAGCACTAAGCCCATGCTGAACAGTCACTCTTTCACTCTCTCATAAGGAGAAGGTCCTCGCTCTGCACAGATGTCTCAGATTAAATTGTACCTCCGTGTCTTAACAGAACTCTGCTCTCAATGAACTGCCAGAACGGCCGTAGGCGAGAGCTAAATTGCTTTGGTTTCAGTACACAGAGAAGTTGCGGCGAAACGAATCAGAACATTAAACGCGAATCCCTCACCAACTTGAAGGCAGCCCTTAGCACAATTATTGAACGTGAGTGATGATTATGTCTAATTGAAGCTGACTTTTGCTACCTGTAGCTTGACCGGAGGCCTTAAAAGCAGTGGGAAGACACCACATTTTAATTCAATGCACCAGCTTTGAAAGGAACGCAGCCGATAGCTAAGTGGTGGCATGTGTATGGTCAATAAACTTTAATAGAATTATATGGCGCACTCACAGATCATAGTGCATATAACTCAGTTTTTTTTCTCCTCTTCCCCAGCATGAATCCCAAGCAATTTGAACAATAGCAACATATATTTTTTCATGTGTAGGACACTGGACATAACAGGACATTTTTTAATCATAGTACTTTGATTGTGCAGACAGTATATATACTTCTTTTGCTTTATTTTATTTTCCCCTGACCTTTTAACTAGCTTAGTAAATAGATTTGCTTAATAGCTCAACTGTAGTATTTATATGTATGTAAAGAATGACAAGCAAACAAGTATAATTTTCCAAATTTTTTATTTTTCCCTCATTAAAACCGTGATGATTCTACCTTTCCATAACAATAAGAAATCGGTGCCCTTCTTCACAGACATTAGCGGTGAGCACTGAAATTTAGGTTTTGTTGTAGATGCAAATACCAGGGATTTACTGTGTTAGAAAGCAGAGGGTCCCAGTCACCGAAGACGGACTGTGCTGAAGTCTTCAGTGGGGATATTTCAGCATAATGATCACTTCACTACCTGGCACCGTTGTAATTAATTTGTATAACATTTGGCTCAGCACATGCGCTTTGTGATGCCCAGAGCATTTGGCTGCCTGTACTGTACATGAGGCCTTGTCCGGATGCAAAGACACCCATCAGAGTTTATTGTTAATATCATTCTTTGCGTTGTTAAGGAAAGACGGCTCCCAAAGCATTAGCAGCTCCATGACAGGGAAAGGCTTTTGAAAAACATTACTTTTTTCTACTTTTATGCATTTTACATGTATGCGCATGTTTTACCTTTAATTAAATATATCTTTTTCAGTTTCAGAATTATTAAAACATCATGTTCTGATGTTTACTGTAGGAGCAATTTGGTTGGCGTTGCCTGAGACGTTTTGAATTACGTCTTCACAAAGTGAGCAGCGCGTCCTACCTACTGGGATATTGACATGAAACATGTTGGACCTGCATATTCCCATGTCAAGCACAGATGTGATTCTTTGGACTTTACTGAACTCCTATGGCTATAAATGGCTAAATTAGCTTTAGGTGAGGAACACGCACTGATTACAGCACATTTCCATACCCGCCACACGGCAAACCACCTGGGGATGAGAACCCAAGTGTAGAGGGTGAAACCTCAGCATCACAGTAGTAGAAATGGAGCAGTGTCTCTCTCCCAGTGGCTGGAGTGCCAATCCTGCCACCAACCCCCAAATTTTCCCAGTAACTTGGAGGATCTCCTTACAGGCCTGGATGTAGATTAACATCATACCCAGGACGAAGCACCTGCAGGTTAAAGACCCAACAGAGTGGGATCACTTAGGGCATTCACAGGATTCAAACCAACAACAAACTGCTGGCACAGATCCCTAGCATCAGAGTTAGAAATAAATCATACTACCAGTATTTTGGCCTTAAGGACCTACAGTATAGATATGGTATTAGGTTTAGCTGCAATAACGGACCTTAATTCTAAACAACTAGCTTAGCTATGTGACAGTATCGCTTGAGTAACAATCTTATCCGGGTATTTTTAGGCAGAATTCATGACAAATCATGAGAAATCCCAGTACTTCTCCACTTTTCTTAACTAAAGGGAAACCAAAATTAGAGTTTAGCTTCAGGTACAGGAACATCACAAAAATTCCATGTATGATAAACCCAGCTTGTGCTTTTGATTCGCATTTCCTATAGGGACGTTGCCATAAGCAGGGTGAATTTTGGGGAAGAGACAGGATGCGACCTGTCACAGACCGGGATGCAAAACATGTGACCTGTCTAGTAGGGAGCTGAGAGGGAGCAAAAACATGGACCGGCTGTGGGCCCCTAAGGACCAGATTGGGAACCATGGGACTACTAACAGAATCGCAGATTGCTTATTTGTTATGGGTCCCATTGAAAAATGAAAAATAGTCCCATACCCTGAAACCATCTTATCCTACAAGATATCATACATTTTGTTTGATGATTTAAGTATTTTGCAAATGGGTCATAGCTTACCATGTAAATGTAGCATTAAATCTAAAGATGGACAAAATACACTTGTATATAACTCTATATGTGGAGCTGGTTTTAGAACTCTTGATGGGCCGTAGTTTTAGAGATCTTCTAAACTAATGACAAACTTAGTAGGGAGGATTTTGGCAGGCCACTAAACAGGGATTATCATAGTGGAATGACAATGCGAACAAAAGGAATAGCATGGAGAAAAGTGAGCCATCTTGTAGCACGTGATAGATTTCAATGCCGTTCTTCCTTTTGGAAATCTAGGAATGGCCGCCTTACTTTAAGGTGGTTTATTGAGATGCTGGAATTTGAGGTCCACCTCTAAACTACCCCAGGATTTCCCATAACATTCACGCTAAACATTCAGCTGTACGCACACTATCTGATGTGTTGACTATATACATAGGTGTGAGTCAACACTTTACCTTTCTTGGAATGACAGATGGGAAGATACCTTCATTGTATGAGGTCTTGAGTTAGGTCAGGATGAAGCAAGGCTCTTAAAGATGAGAGCTGACAGATTCAATGACTTGGAGATCATTGGTCTTGAACAGAGGAGTCCGTGGCAGTTTTATCCCTCCGAGCCCAGCAAACCAGGACGAATGATAACTCATTCCCTTAATTAAATTGTGGCTTTAAATTTCATAATACAAGATGCCTGTGTGACAGCTGCGGGAAAAAAAAATGAGGTGAGGGAACCAAGGGTAGAGAGCACAATAACAGCAGAGAAAAATACCTTCACAAAAAAGGAGGACGAGCAGGTATATTCTCCTTTGATAACAGATAGCCTCCAGTCATATCGCCCATTATTCCTAGCATTTTACAAAGCAAATGAACTTGACAGATGGCTGTGTCACCTAAACCCTTGACTACCAGCCTGATTATGCAGAAAACAATACAATGGGAAGGAAATCATTACTAAAAGAAGCTGGTTAGTCCGCAGAGGACTATATGATGCAGAAGAACAAAATTACAGTTGTGAAATTGAACAGTGAGAATGTGCTTAACATAAAGTGGGTTACAGAGAGGCAATCTGTCACTGCTAAAGCTATTGTGTGGACCGCTTGCATGCCATATGAAGTAATCTGTCATCTCTCACTGTATTAATGTCTAGTGTTCACTTATAAACGCTATAGGTTTCTCCGGGGCTTGCTCCCTAACCCCTACATTTTTATGAGGTTGACTTGTATTTTTCACAAGTAAAGGGATTTGGGATTAGATTTCATACCTTTGATATTGCAAACACTAGCGCTGCAGCCCAACTTGTCTTTCAGAATGAATGGCATCAGACCCCGTGTGACCCCTTAAAAACTGAAATTAGGTCAATGTTTACTATTATTTAATATCTCTAAAAGTTTATATTTTTATGCATTTTTTTTGGCTCTAATTTCAAATTCTTGGTAAATACAAAATATATAAAGGGGAACATTTTTAACTTCTCACAACATAGCTATCTTAGATTTAATCTCATTAAACGTGAAATGTCTATCTTACGAATTTTATTGAAACAACTGGAACATAAACAGAAAAGGGTATATTTATCTATAGATCTATACGATCAAGTCAAAATTTAATTAAAGGTGGGTTTAATTTGATCACTGGTAAATTTTAATTACATTTGACCTAAACGTCCTGCACGTGTTACTCATGGGTGTTGAAACTAGGCAGTTAGCATTAACAGTGCATACTTTACCGGTAGTATTTCTAAAAAAGTATCATTTTTACGGAAAGGCTCCAAAAACCTTGCGAGTCACGGATTATCTGCCGATCAGATAATCACACTTTTTCTCCCTCCACATATTAAAAATCAACACCAAAAGGGTATAATTTCCTCTCTGTTCTGGTTACGTTTGAGGAACCCTTCCTAGGAATATAACATTGATCTGGTTACTTTGACCCACAGGTGCTACTCTCTTAGGGATAGCTTAAAATCACAAAGGTTCATTATCTCACACAGAACTGAGTGAAACCTATGTAGGGAACCACATATATTTAAAAAAATGCTGCCCTTTGCTCATACATAGAGATAGACTCATGAGTTTTTTTTTTATGTTTAAAAATATAATTTAATTTATAATCTTTCTGAGGTTTCTGGACCTATCTATTATTGTTTTTTGTTTGTTAATTTGTTTGTTTGAAATTCTGCAAAATTTGAATATAGTTTCTTATTTTCCAGTAAATGGGACATGCTGGTTTGTTCAAAAGCGCTTTTTGATTTATTACTTTCCAAAGTTTCTGAAACATTTGTTCATGACGAGCTTAAGTTCATAGCCTTGTATATAATTAGATTAGTTGTTAAACTAAAGGTTCAGCCAAATTTTCCCCAGTCAGTGAAAGTTGAAATGAAGCATGGATTCAGGTCTGCTTTCAATGTAAAAGGAACCTTGGCAAAGAGGCCTGGATACCTTTTAGTCTTAGTTTACTTTAATTAGTTAAGGTATTTGACAAGAGGGTGCTGAAACCCACTGAGCTAATTGCAGTGAATTAGCGGGTGCCGTCGGTCAGATGTTTGCGAAAGCTACAGTCAGCGTGCTTTTGCCCCCTCTCTCACTGGCCCACCAGTTCTCAGGTCAAACTAACACCGGCCAATATCAGTTTAGTGCCGTGACTCTAGCTGTGTCGACACGCGGAATCAAAGGCGCTTGTTTGTGCTGCGGCACGCTGCTACTTTTCAGGAAGAGAAATAGGCCTTAAAATAGGAAATGTCACACTGCCTTGTAAGAGGCAAATAGAGGTGTATCCTGAGAGCGGCAAGCTGAGACTGGGGGGGAGGGGGGGAGGGCGGGGGGGGGGGAGAGAAAAAAAAACATTGTCTCTAAATGACTTCGATCTCTGGTGTGATGAATCACAGAGTTGCAAATCCTTTTTAGCTAATTGCTACCAGCTCGTGAGATTTTCCTCCCATGTTCAATATCAATTTTCAGGGCCGGAAGAGATAAGGGCCCTCCCCGGAGTCTGCTGGTGACTCTCTGTTAAAACTGCACCAGCAGCACTTAGCAGTCGAAAGGAACAAAAAAAAAAAAAAGAAAAGAAAAAAGGCGACTTATTCACAGCTGCAAGCGGTAATGAAGGGGAAGAATCGGACAATCGAAGAGAGCCACCCAATGCTCCAGTGCCATGCGCTCAATGACCTTCTTAGGGGGTGGACACCAAGCCCCCCTCCCGGCATCATGGACAGGAACGGAGAACCTCCAGAGGATTCAGATGCAGTGCTTGTTTAAAGCTTGTCTTTTAGACACACATAGACGTACATTACTTACATTTACATAAAACAATTAAAATGATATAGCCATAAATTAAGAAAAAAAATTAATGATGACCATTACTTGTATGATGCATTCTTGTTTTTAATTAGTAGTTTTTGAATAGGGCTACT
>JAODKE010000146.1:4526730-4542106 GCA_026779605.1 Mormyrus hasselquistii
CACCTAAGAATTATAGAAAGAAAAAAAAATGTGACCTAGAAAATTTTGAAGCCCAAAAATATTTCCATACTCAATGCTTTTAGTAGCTTCAATATGGTGATAGATTTTTATAGACACAAAATTATAATAAAAGGGAGATTAAGCAATTTATTGTGTGATTTATTATTCCGTAATAACAGTTCTCCCAGAATGGCGTCAGTCTGCACACTGCCATTTAGCTGTCAGGCTCAGTTTGGGGGAAGAGTGATTGACATTTTGTTCTCCATGACGAGTGGCCCTCTATCTTGTCACATTCCTTAAACACTTCAGAGAGCATTCAACAGATTACACCCAGTGCAAAATATTCAAATACACACCAGGTTAGATGGAAGACACTGAAGAGGTGTGCAAAGGGGCTTATTTTGTTCCTTGCTGAATAAATGACAATCATTTTCTTATATATGATTCAAAATAAGCATAGTGTGAACTTCATTTCATTCCTCAGCAGGTCACCCCAACATATATATCTAAATATTTACAGAAAATATTTAATGACGGTTAAGCTGCTAACATGATTAAAATGCAGTAATTGTAATACAAACGGTTCAAATTAATTAATGTAATTGGATGTAGTAATATAACAGTGTGCTACCTAGAAGTACATAAAAATATAATAATAATAACGTGCATCATTATTTAAATAATATATTACAGAACTTGAAAGCGTGGCACTTAAATATCTTTTGTATTTGAAGAAGGTGCAGGTCTCCAGTCTCCGAGAATATCTTCAATTTAGTGTGCAAACTTAAGTTATTATTAGAAATGACAGCTGAACCTGATGAAATTGTACTTTCAATTGGGAAACAAAATTGCAATCAGGCCAACAAGATTTCCTCATGCTCAGACCAGGCTAATGTGGCGTCAAAACATGGGCAAATGTATTTAAAAGCCATAATAGCATATTACCGTGCAATCTTCCTTTTTTCTATTTGGTTCCTGTTAATCTAGAACTTCGATTTGCATGTAAATGTGGTCAAGTTTCATATCATCAAAATACATGAGGCCTTACGAAAGGGGGTGAGTGTTGGAGGAATACGGGCTGAAATAATGCATTGAAGTTTGATGCACAATTAATAACATTTATAAGGAATTTCAGAGGTCATCCTAACCTAGGGTTTGGAAAATGAGGAAATCAACAGGGAATAATGAGGATATTGCAACAGTGGGAGTTGGACGTTAGTCCCAGGTGTGGGAGGGTCAGCTCATGATTAATAGTGCAGGGTTGAGGGGGCCTTGTGCCCAGAAGGACCGGGCTGGACCTACAAGCTCAATAGCTGTTTTTTTTCCTCCCTCCTGTATAAAAACCAGGCTCCCTTGCTCCCCATTTTAACAGCTTCATAGTGTAACTCCGGAGGGAGATGATCACGATGCTGGTGAGTCCATTCAGGAGAAAGAGGGAGTGATAGAGTGTGTGGGTGTGTGTGAGAGAGAGAAAGGAGGGGGGGGGGGGCATAAAGACAAAGATTGCACTTCTCCAGCCTTAATTGGTCCCACTGTCCTCACAGTTTTCATCATTATTTTAGACAGAGCTTAACCTTTCAGATTTTTCCGGAAAGTATGTATTCAATGCCTAAAATTATTTTACTCTTTATTCTTAAAGATTTTTGCGATTCTATCATGAAATGCAAAGTTTTAATTAACAATTAAATGTTTCTTACCCAGAACATTATTTGCTGGTTTTAAGTCTCAGATTAGTGATTCTTTCCACATGAAACAACTTACACTGCCGTATTGCTGCCTTACAATAGTATGAACTCTCATTAGTGTAATTCTATTAAATTCCCCCTGTCCTATATGACTATCATTATTTTCCACTCCTTGCTCATGAAAATGACTAATAAAACTCACTTTTGTTCACTTAATTTTCTGCCTCTGACTGCCCTTCTGAAAACCGTTTGATAAAAGACAGGGGACAACTTAAGAAAAGGAAAGAAAACCTGCCAAATTAATAAAGCACTTAAGGAAAGAATCCAACATCAAGTGAGCAGCACTCGAATGTCCCATTGCATGGAGGAACGTATTTAGATGAGCGAGACCGCCATCATTATCCAGTAAAACGTGCACTGATTGGCTGCTCCGTGTCAGGCCCCCGGTGGCCAGCTTTGTCACGAATGTGGAAGGCAGGACTCACTTTCCTGTCAAAACTAGCTTTGCCAAATGTTATCATTTTAAATGCCATGAAAGCGAAGGGGCGGGCCTAGGGGTATACACAGGCTCATGTGCCAGTGACAGTGATACAAGTGTAATTCTAGACTATTAGAGTGACACAGAAGATCATTTCTGCCCCAGAACATGAGACAGCTGAGGGGCTTATGTGGGACAGCCTGTCACGCTATAAAAATTTAAGAAATTCTTTAACCTGCCCTGCCTGATCCTCTGAATATTTCATTACCGAAAATGATTTATTAACTAGAGACAGGTAAGGCACTGAGGGGCCAGGTGAGGGGAACACCAGCGGCGTGCCAATGGAACGGGGCAAGCCACTGTCTTTAAAAACGCTAACATAATGACGACGAAAGAGCTATTGATTTTAGCACTTTAATGCATTTAGATCTATCGTGTTTTCGCCCTGAAAGTAGCCAATGTTAAACACATCTTAAAGCGAAACGGATAACCCAGGATTGCCTACATCTGGTCGGTATTACGCAGATCCATGAAGATGGACAGCACAGTCCTCCATCTTCAGCTAATATTTCTTTCATACTCTTCAACCGGGGCGTAGCTAATGCAAAATAGTCTGAAGTAACACTGAGGGGTCAAGCACCTAAAACGTTAAGGGGCGCAAGCCTTTTGAATGTGAATTGTGCAATTAGCATATATTGATTGATGAGCTGAGTAGTTTGTAAAAGTATAATGATGTAAAATTAATTTGATTCAATTAAGGGAGTCTAGGGATCCTTAGAATGGTATAGGATGTGTGGTAACTTTTTTATTTATCATACAATAATTTCAGTTAAAAAATACAACTCTTGTCCAAAAGTTACTGTGACATTCATTTATGCATTTGCATATATATATATATATATATATATATATGAAATATTAACTGTTGTATATTCTTGTGTCTGTGTGTTTTTGCAAATTTCTAATTTTCCAGTTTTAGTCTGATGTTACCGGTTATTCCATTTTTCCATCAATAAATACACTTTTATAGTCTGTCATTGCCAGGGACAACGTTTGGCCAACAATGTCACAAAGGTCATTAAGCAAGGGGGGAAATGGAGGGGAAAAAAAAGAAGCTCGCGACATCTGAATGCTACGTCCATAGGACAGAGCAGACTGGCACAGGACCCCATGGGGGCGGTGGGAGAACAAAAGCAGGCCTTCTGCTAATTGACTGCAAAATTAGCCCGGCTCCCCCGTGGGACTCACACAAGACAGCAGCAGATGGAGGCGGCGCGGACACCCTGGCAGAAAAACCTTTCCAAACCTGCTGTGAATCTGCCCACAATTATGGGTCACACCGCTCCTTGTTTAACAGAACACACTGAGACACGGAAAGGAGGGCAAAGCGAGCAAAAGGTCAGAAACAGGCCGGGAATCCAGAGGCTCACAGAGCCAATCAGTGAAAGTTGAAGACGACCTATCAGCTGCCTCGTTAAGTGTGTCTTCTCCTACATTTCTGTCCTTGGGTGTCTGGGTTGTGTTTTAGAGCTACTGCTTTTTATTTGCTTCAAATAATTCCTACTGAAGTGCACCAAAACTATTTTTCCTATATTGAAATTTCATGCCAAATCCCTCCCAGAATCAGCTATGATCAACCTTCATCTTCTCTTCATCTGACATATAATCTGTGGTTATTTTGTGTTTTCCATATACTGGAGATGTCTTTCTTTCATTTGTCAAAAGTCATTTCAAGCATTTTTGCGAAAACTCTCTTGCAGCATCGCTCCGCACAAAATTCCACCAAGAAAACCTTTAATTGACCGATCGGCTTTTTGTGTTTCCTGAATGATCGTCTGAGCACTATCAGCCTAAAATATATGCAGCTTCAAAAAGCAGCAGATTTAGATCATGGCGCGTGTGCGATTAAGAAAGTGGTCCAGATGTGGAACTCTGGGATATCATAAAAGGGGCAGGGAGTGAGTAAATATTTGGTAGCCTTAGATGGGCGACGCAAAGGGGACCCGGACACTCTCCAAGTCCATCGCCCCAGAATAAACAAGTAGATACCGTTGCTGTGAAGTTGAATTACATAGCTGAAAGCACTTTTTAAACTGGAAAACACTCTCCCTTTCTAGGGATTACTCGCAGGAATGTATTTACTGTTTCTTTTTCCATAAAAGATATATGGAAATCAGAGGGCTACAGACACCACTCATAGCCTGTTTTGAAATTCAAAAAAGGTGGAGAGAAAACTATATTGTCCTTTTGAGGCAGAAGGATCCCTTCCATTTTGTCCCCACCATGACTGTCATAGTAATCTGATATGACAAATTCACATACAGTGGATTAGCAGGCAGTGGAGAAAAGCCTAAGCGGTTAATATTTGTTGATGTTGCTTTTATCTAGCAGGTTTGTGTCCCTGGGCTGCGGTTACCTTGGCAATGAGGATATAACCGTTTTCTGATGCTGTTAAAAATGCCAAGGAGGTTCTGTCTCTTCGAAATTCCAGAGCCGCCGGGTTGCTCATCATTTTGTATGCTGTCAAATCTTTGATGTTCCCCAACTCTTGATGTCAGGCTATGAAAAATGCTTAGCTCAATTTAAGCCTCTCGCAAAAAAGGGCTAACAACTGTAATTAAATCATTAAATTCTTGTCTACGCTTCACAGAGCATAGAGAAAATTAACTTCCCACCAACCTCATTTTCTACTTGAACATGAAATAATGATTTTTTTTTTTGCTCATATAATTACAAAGCCAACATCTGATAGAGTCAGCATCCAGGGGGGATTATCACATGCATGAGTATTAGACCTCATTACCAGCTTGACTGCAAAATTATTACATCTTGTAATTGGATGGTGAGATTTATATACAGATTGGCCGGGTTTCTGTAAGATTGTAATTACAAGCTTCATTGGTTTGCTACTTATCAGAACTTCACAGAGAAAACAACTGGTAAAATGAAATGAGCATTTCATTAACCTATCGCCTTATCATGGGGAAACCTGTGTAACGTTCATGTATGCATTAACATAAATAGGATCATTCATTTCTCTGCCAGAGAGGCTGGGGCTGTTTTAGGAAAGCGATGGGGGTGGGGTTGGGAGAGGGGGGGGTGGGCTCGAGGGGGGGGGGTGGGGCTCGGTGGGAGCATTTATTCTCGCTCGGTTTATTTAACCTTCATAATCCATGCTGATGGAAAAAATAATAAATTAGTTGTCTATTTTACAAGGATGAACTCAATATATCTATTACTTAAAGGCTAACTGACTGTGAAAGTGCTCATTTCATGAGAGGCAGAGCACAGATTCTACGGGCGCAGAGAGGTGGGTCCTTTGATGTTCTTTTCAATGTTAACAAAATCTCTGGCCTTGTCCCCTTGCTCAAATACAACAGCAGCTGGAGATTGGATGCTCACATAAATAACCTCCTTACACAATGACATTGTGGGATCGATCCAGAAACTTGATTTGATGGGTGCTCACACAAAGGGGGGGCGCGGGGGGGTCTGGGGAAGGGATGAAGGGGAGTCCACAGGAGGAGGAAAAATAAAATTGTTCAATTACAGAGAAAACACTATTTTTCTTTCTTTAACAAGAGATTTCATGGTATGGTCAACGTTTGGCAGGTCCAGCTGACTGCTACTAATGTTGGTATTACCCTGCACCAATCACCGCCCCCCCCTGAAATGGAGTTGTTATTGAACTCCATTGTTTGGGCCGGGTTCTTCAGCTGGGATCAATGGTGCGCCAGTATGAGGCCGATATAAAAACACGATTCCAACCTGACACCCCCTAAAGAGAGCCCTCCAGAGTCTTCTCTCCACGCTCTTAGCTCATTAATGCGTAAGTGAATTTGACATACTTCTGTTTCGGCTGCAAAACAGATCTCATCTGCTTTTTTCCACTGACACTCAGGGGCTTGTGTGCGCCACTGTCGTCTTCGGTTTTAGCCACGAGCATCCAAATGTTCAGGACAAGTGGATTGTGGCTGAATCACACATAGAAACGATTTTTCACAAATGCTTCCTTAGCATCAAATACGTGGCATTGCCTTGTATCATCTACTTCTACTATTAAAACTAGGTCTGTTATCTGTTTAGATTGTCGGCCAAACATTGTGTTAAAACCACTCATACACCACTACTTTAGAATGATTGGAAACTGTGTGGTATAGATCAACATACTGCATGGGGAATTATTCAAAACATTTATTTATACGTAGATTAATTTCAACAATACAATGGCCATAGGTTTTCATTAAATGTATATATGTGAAAGTAAATGTTTCTTGTACTGTCCACTCTTCTGAGTTTTATTTGGGCTTGTTTGCTATTGACTCTCATTTAAGAGTAACTGAGCCAAACTGCACAGATTGACCACACCAATGATGTTCAGAATATTGTTACACTAGACAAAAACTACAATATTATGGTCCGGAACATTTTTTTTCTGTCTCTCCATAGTCAATATGTAGGAGGAATGAGTAATATGACTGACAGCAGTAATTATGTGGGAGTTAGGGGGCATTTTGCAAAGTGTGTTCTTAATGTGTTTTATACACAACGTAGTGCAGCGCTCGTAGAGTCGCAAATGTAGTACAGGTGTCTGTTTACCTTGAGAGTATAGCATAAATAAAGTTTCTGCAGTAAGTCCATCTGGCTGTCCATATGTGTTAACACCCATCCACTAATTGCATATGTATTGTATACTGGGCTTGCAAAGTATGATTGAAATATGTAAAATCTGAACTTATCAAAAGTAAATGTGAATATAAATTCTAGCAATCCATTAAATGCTGCACTCCCCAAGGCATTGTGGTTATGATTATGTTAATTATACTGATAATTGTGATGATGATGATGATGAGGTTGATGATGATGATGATGATGATGATGATGATGTGTAGGAGATGTTAATAGATTAAGGGCCATATTAAGAAAATACCCTTTTCGCAAAGGTAATATATACATATTAATGTAGTAATCGGTATGATTTGTGGTCCGTGTTTACAATTAGGCACTAGATGCTGTGTGTGTAGCTGCAGCAACTATAATCAGTTGCTCTGAGTTTGGAGAAAACATTGTATTTAAGATGTTTTTTAATGTTCCAAGAAACGCATAAGTGTACATTATATGAAGCACTTGCATAAACAATCATGCACTGAAAATGAACTGTTTTAATATCGATGAAACATGCAAAGATCAATCGAAGTAAAACATTTTTATCCATTTGATTTCTGAGATGAAAAATGATTTGACTAAGCTTATTTATGATGCTGCCTGCTCTTACCCAGCCTAAGTGAGATGCAGCAAGAAAAAGTATAGGTGAGAAGTCCATCGCTTTTGATATATATATATTTTTTTTTATGTTCTCTAGACAAGGTCCCCCAGACTCTCTGGTCTCTGAAGGCTTTTTCAGATGAAAAGAGAGCTTTATCTCTACATGTCTAAAGGCAATTAAGGAACTCCACGGAAACCAAACCCATAGGCCAATCAAACACACCAAATCTGATCAAGGTAATATCAGTGCGAAAGCGAGAACTGACAAGCACAAAAATAAAGAAAATATGAGTAACAACAGAAAAACAGCCAGCTGCAGTTTGAATCAATAGTTACAATGAGGTGAAGAGGAAGAAGTCAGGAAGTGATAACAGATAAAAGCTTCTCGCTTATTAAAATTCTATTTGTCTTGGTGCCTGTTTATCATTTAATCTATATGTTTATCATTCCACCACTATCAAAGCATGCGATTTCAAACAATATTTCAATGTAAAAATGCCTCCTCTGTGAGACGCCAGCTTCGTAAAATTTAATTACTCATGCTTATAATTTAAGATACGGGTTTTGCCATCCAAAAGGTGATTTTTTTTTTCATTCAGAGATGAAGCTGGGAAACTGTTTGAAAAGTGCAGACTGAAATAACTTAAGAATATAATCAGAATAGCTCAGTCCAAATGAGAAGAAGCTGGTATCTTCTGATAGTATACTTCTTCTTGTTTTAAAATCGAGAACTTCGATTGCTAACCAACAACTACAAATATTTAACCAGCAGTAATATGGTTTCGATTCGTTAAATTTACACATAAACACATCCATTTTGTGCGCAAACCGCAATGGCTATATCCTGCCAATGCAGCTTCTTTCCTCAAGCAGTTCGCATTTGCCATAGCAGTCATATCCACAGCCCATGCGCTTTACAGATCTGCTACTGCACTTTATGAGTCACTGACCACAGGTACTCTGGTTTTGCACTGTTTTGTATTGTTTTTTACACTCTTTTGTTTTGTACTCTCCTGTGTTGTTATGCACCATCTGTCTTGCCTTGTTTTATACTGCCTGCATTGTTTTGCACTCCCTATATTATTTGGCGCTGCCTAATTTAGTCTTTTGTAACTGGGTGAGGCCAAATGAGTACGCATTCCAACACACCGCTTGCATGTGACCAAAAAAGAATCTTAAATCTTTCACCTTCATAGAAAGATTTCTTCTCTCATCTAACACATAAAGAATGGCTTAATGTATAAGGCAAACAGGTTTTCCGTCGTTAAATAGATGACCATTTCATAATTCTTGCTAAAAGTATCCAGAAACTTTCATTTCCTAATCCAAGGTGCTTTTTCAAGTCCAGCATCGTGAAAGAAAATCCTGTTCTCACTTATTTATGTATGTATTTTATAAGAAAAAAGCAATGGACTGCCACAAGTTTTACTGGGCTTTGAAAGTGTAGTTTCTCTAAACTATGGATTCCTCCTTGAGGCATTGATTTCTCTGAACGAATCCTTTAATTAGCTTCTCAGCTGACTAGATCTGTTAGAGTTGCCGTTAATTTAACGCACAACTGCAAATGGCCAACACTATAAAGACTAGTGCAGATAAATAAAAAAAAAACAGTGTTCATCTAATACCTTTGTCCCCCCATGGCAATGTCAGTGTTTAACCCCCATTAACAGACATGTTGATATGCTTTCCTGTAAAGCACCAGAACAATTAGCATCTGTGCTGATGTAGCCTGCGAAGGGCCTGGTCAGTTACATTCTGGAGCCAGTCGATGATCAGATTGAGTATAATGAATTGCATTTTAATACGTGTGATAAGCAAATGATGTCAAGTTAAAGGTTTTTTGTCAAAAACTTTCAAATGTAAAACCAAAGAGACAAGAAATCTTGAATTATATGTGTAACATAATGTGAAATATGACCTGGTCACAGCTTCAAAAATTGGAGAGTCTACATGTTATCCCACTGTATTTTGACACCATAATTTGTGCAATAACCTTCATACTACCTCAAATTACATAAGTATGTTAGGCACTGCTGATTCTTTCTATGAGATTTTTCCATATGAGATTTGGTGTCACATACAGGATTATGTCACATGAGGAATGGGGAGCATTTATATCACACCATTGTGTCACATAATATTTATCACTGATAGCATCCTAACAGAGTTAAGTATTCTGACAAACTGTCACAAATTTATCCTATATTTTACATCCGGTTCATGGGAGTGTGCTATATGGCTTCAAATAGACAGGATGTCAAATAAAGATACAGCATATTCTAAATATTTGGTAATATGGGTTGAGTAATTTTATCAACCTGATCTATGCTGTTCTGCTTTGCCAAAGATAGGCAAACAATAGGTCATTCAAAAGGAGTATTTTGTGTAATTAAAATGCTGGCAGGAAACATAATTTGACAACATTTTTAATGTCCTTTCGTGCTTGTTAAAATATATTTATCTGGACAGTTTAACCTTTCAGTCATTTAGTTTGTATTCACACCGCATAGTGATAGATTTGTTACTGAAGTATGCCTGGTAGAATTTTTGAAATTATTACAAATGTTTTAGATTTTCACTCTATTGAGTCATGGGGATAGCCGCATGCCTAGGCCGTGGACTGCCATCTTATCCAGGGGGCATAATTTCAGGTCTAAATGCCTTACTTTTAGCGATAAGTTAAAATCCTCAAACCAGGTTGGCTCGGAGCTTCGATTACAGGCACTGCTCAAGCCACCTGAATCTTCACACGGTACAAAGAACTTCGTGAGAGCCTTTGGAGCGGCGTGGATTTAACCCATTGCAATGCTGACTGTAATTCTCCGTCTCTTCCAAACTGCCCGGCTCTGCAGTATCCAGAAGTGCTATGAGACACCGTCTTTAAATAGGTACTCAGTCCCAAAGACATTGCTACTACTGCTACCCATTGTAACATCGCTGTGTCTTAAGAAAAGTTACAACAAAACTCTGTGGAAATGTGAATGAAAGTTACATTTATATTGCACTTTTCGAGACACATAAAGCGCTTTACAGAACCAATGGGGGGCCAATTCAACCATCCACCTGGATGATGCGATGGCAGCCATTCTGCACCAGTACGCTCACCACACCGCAGATAAGGTAGTGAAGGGGCAGGAGAGAATTCACCAGTGAGACATAGGGAATGATTAGGAGGCCAGATTTGAAAGGGCCACAGTGGGCAGTTTTAGCCAGGACATCAGGGCACCACCCATACGCTTTCGAAGGATGCACAGGGATCGTTTATGACCTCAGAGAGTCAGAACCACGGTTTCTTGTCTCATCTGAAGGACGGCAACATTTAAACAGCACAGTGTCCCCGTCACTGCACTGGGGCACTGGGATCCACATTGACCACAGGATGGGCTCCCCTGTTGGCCACAATGTCCCCGTCACTGCACTGGGCCACTGGGATCCACACTGACCACAGGATGGGCTCCTCTGTTGGCCAAACCCACAAATATTGCAGTTCAAATGTGCAAATACAAGGTGTGCTAAGGGATGTTCCTCTGCAGCTGCAGTATTTCTCACTCTTATTATAGCTCATCACAGGTTTCAGCAGCATTCTTGGCAGCGTGATGCAGACTGAGTGTGAAATCCAGTGGCCCCTTTGATTCCTGAAATACATGTGCTTTTTATTACTCATAAAATGCTCTTCTTTTCAAACGTATAGCCCTCCATTTGCATTCCTATCCAGCATATACTAGATCTGAATAGAATGTTGTCTTGTGGCCTCCAGTGAAGTTGTGGTTTGTTGAAAAGGACATTTTTGGTGGTTTTTCTTGTAGAGTTGCGCATAGTTTATTCTTTCATAAAATGACTACATTCCCACAAACTTAATGTGCTAATCTGTATAATAGCAAAACCAGGATTCCATGTGAAAGAAAAATGCTAAACCCTTTTAACCTCATAGATTTTCTAGTAAATTTATAGACCTGATCCTAATCTTTCTATACCTAATGAATGGCTTTTGAGTAGTACTTTCTTTTAAGAGAAATCTTTTGTTTGTTTGTCTTGAAGGCATCGTCACAGCAAAGTCATGTAGTAAGGAAAGTACTCACAATGCTTTCAAAGCGCTTTCACACTGCCAGAACTTTTTTCTGGAACCAGAACCTTTTTCCTGAACCAGGGACTTTTGTTGTACTTACGTTGCAGGAACTTTTTTAGTTTCTACTCCAAACTCAGTACTTTTGGTTTAAACACAAGGTACCAGGGAGGCTCTCAAAGCCATATAGTTTGCTGATTGGTTGTTGATTGGTGGCTGATAGCTTGACAGTCCAGGTACCAGGTTCCGGAACTTCAGTGTAAAAGCTTCTCTAGTTTAGTTTGTCATTCAGTATAAAAACACAGAAGTAGTTGCTGGCTCATGAAACAACATGATTAAGCAATAATAAAAATCATCTATTTTCCAACATCTCATGCAGCACAGGATCACAGGCTTGCCTGGAGCGTTTCCCTGGCAACATGGGGCATAAAGCAGGGGAATACTCAGAGTGGGATGCCAGTCAATCACAGGGCACACACAATCGCACATCATGGGCAGCTTTTGTAAATTCACCTAAATTCGGTCACTTGGAACACACAAGCTTCACACGGTGGAGGTGCGATTCCAAGGCTAATTGTAATATCAGCTGCAATGGCTACTGTAGTCTAATTCCACTGATGGAGCTGGAAGATCTAAGAGTAGATCTAGATCTTGTGGATTATAATGTGTTACCCCTGAGTTTTTCTTTGACTTTTTAGGGTGAGTTGTGCTCACCGGTCTGATGCATTCATACATCGAGCGAGTAAGGATGCCCTCACTGGATCTTCACCCCTGGCCCTCGGAAATTCCAACTAGAACTTGCCAAAGTTCTACGATAACAAGGAAAGAAGAGCGCCTCGAACTTTCCACTTCCTTCGCAAGTGCAGAAACGTTTGACAAGCTTCTGCTGGTAGCCGTGCACCGGCTCGGTGGGTAGCACTGTGGCCTCGCACCTCCCGTCGTGGCTCGTCGGTTTGATTCCTGCCCAAGCTCTTTGTCTTCATGTTCTGCTCGTGTTTGCGTGGGTTTCTTCCCACAGTCCTAAGACATGCAGTTTGCATGTATTGGCGTCTCTAAATCTCCCTCAGTGTGCGATCGTGTGTGTCTTTGCACCCTGTGGCCTGGCATCCCATCCTCACTACATTTTAGTTACTGCCCTAACTGCTGAGTAACATCTGCTGTGTTATAAACTTTGTACCAGTGTTGTATTGGATGTCAAAAGTTATGACTGTGGATGTGTTCGATGATGATTTACGAGTGCAGCGTAGAACATCAGTTACACTGGTACCCTGGCCTGCATACAATGAATTGTGTTACTGTTAGTATTCTAAAGAAGAGAGTAGAACAGAGTATAGTGGAGTATAGCAGAGAGCACTGAGCTTGACTCCATGACGATGGTGATGTCACCCCCCCCCAATTATGATGAGGGATTGTTTCATTCCCAGAGCTATACACTCTGGTCTTCACTATAGCATACAGACCCTCTTGCCTTGTACGTTGTGCATGCTGAGGTGATGTAGGTATTGTCCCTTGCTTGTTACTCTAGCATGTAGTATGAAGATGCAAACCTACTGTAAAAAGACCATACTGTTTGGGTTATATGAAGAGAACCTAGAAGGTGGATTCTATTCCTAGATCCTTAGATAACCACCTAAAGTTCCTGACAATGCTTGTGTGTCTCAAAAATAACTTGGTTGTGGAAATATGCATCTTGCCATGTTATGAATCTTCTATTGTTATCCATCAAAAGCGCAAATCAGTGCTCTTCAAATCTTGACCTCGATTCTAAACCCAGGCCTTGTTTTCAGTTCTCCCAGGTAGTTAGCTTAATAATTACTGATTCTGATTGGCCGGAGGCTTCACACCTGGCTCACAGGTAAAAGGAGGTTGGAAAATCAGCAGCACTCAGACCTTGAAGATGGCGATTTGAATAGGCCTAAATAAATTTTTCATATACTTATTTATCTAGTATATTGATTCATATATTTATCATGCCAGTGTTTTGTTTTTGCTGTAAAAGACACAGGTTGGGGTACACAATATGATGCTCCATTTTCAGAATTTTATATATAAAAAAAAGACAAATTTCTGTCCAAAGTGATGTAGGTTGAAAACAGCCACAGAACACAATCACTAAGGATTATCTTTGGCTGTGCGTGGATATCAGTCAACTTCAGTGCTGCAGTAGCTTCTTAATAGCTACAATCGGGAGTTGAAAACGTGGCTTCCTCCTGCTCTTCACGGGAGTCCATCTGCTTGAGGTCTGGAACATCACTGCACCTTGGCGACTCGCCCCCACGGCACTGACTGTCCATCCCCGTGTTTTTCATCTCGCGCGGGGACTGAACTTTAAGTGCCCCTGAGCTGAACGGGAGTTAAAGTGCCTTGAAAGGTGCTGATTGAGCACCTCCAGCTTCTTGTCGGAAAAAAAAAAATAAAAAAATTCAGCTTTCAGCGTTTTGCTCCAGCCAAAGTGATACAGGCGTGTTACATTTTTAGAAACTGCTTTAATTGCAGTCATGAGAACCCTGCCATGACAATAGTAATTCCATGACTTCCTGTTACTGTCTAGTCCCTCAGCTCATATAAATAATTTATAAGGATGCTGTCAGTTAACCTCAAATAATTATTATGCCTTTTTCGCTAGAAAAATAAATGATGAAATCCGTAGCCTTCATATCAAGTATAGCCCTTCGTTAAGAAAAAGCTCTGTTATACAAACCTTGGTGTGCATGATTTTATCAAACGGATTTACCACAGACAGATCTGACACTTGGTGACTGAACTTTGCAAGCAGTGGGGTCTGTGAGACATGGAGGTAAAAAAAAAAGAGAGCAGGAATTCGAAGACATACATCAGTTGTCATCAGACTCCTTAGACAGAGAAGGAACTGTGCAGTGGTGAGTGTGACCCAGTCAAGTGCAGTACCTTATTCATAACCTTAAATATAAAGAGATATAAACAGCTATTTCAGCCTTTTTAAAATGACGCTGGGTTTATGTGACGAGGCGTGGAGGGGTGTGGCCATCTTTGGAGGATAGTCATGTGATCTAAGAGGGTGTGCAGATTTCTGCCTGTCCCTCTTGATGGATGCAAATTATTGTTTTTTTCCTTCACCCCAAGTAACTCTGAAGAGGTGATA
The DNA here is from genome assembly GCA_026779605.1 of Mormyrus hasselquistii. Lineage (NCBI taxonomy): Eukaryota > Metazoa > Chordata > Actinopteri > Osteoglossiformes > Mormyridae > Mormyrus > Mormyrus hasselquistii. Next base: position 4,541,343 of record JAODKE010000146.1, read on the forward strand.
ACCTTCACAGCCCCCCAAGCCTGTTCCTTGAACCCCAACAAGTTCAGGCATTTCCTATCCTCAGAACCAAAACATCTGGTATTCATTTGTTTTTTGTATTTCTGTATTTAATTAAAGTTCTGTAAAGCCTGCACCTACCCAGCCATCGCGAAACAGGACAATTATCTCAAAACATACATCCCTTTCCTTGTTCTGTCCTGTGTCACCTGCTTCTGTCTGCTTTCCTGAGTTTTAAAATTTAAAGCCTATATTTATGTTATTTTGTATTTATTGCATTGTTTCTTGTTGTTTTTTTAACAGAATGCCTATATATTCTGTATGTAAACTGCAGGAACATACTTTAGCATATATGCAATTTTCATTAGTCTTGCTATATACCTTGGACTGGGACGTACTATTGGTATTCAAACTTCATATCCCAGAATTCAAATGTCATATATAAAACCACTTCCTGCCAAGCATTTCCTGAATACTGTGTGCAGTGCACAATTAAATCCAGTCACTAGTTCTCCGGAGTGTACCAAGTATATCAATGCATTCGAGTCAGTACAGACTGTGAATTTATCAAGAAGGAAGTGTATCTCAGGCCATGAGTTTAGTTTTATTATCTACACTTGTTCAATAAAAAATAAAAACGTACAAATAATCTTGTACCTGTTATACATAAAGCTTATATAGATTCATATACATATATGGGATATAGATAGCACTTTGTTACAATTCCATCAAGAATGTCATACATTGCACATATACATATATATGCA
>JAODKE010000146.1:4547117-4566539 GCA_026779605.1 Mormyrus hasselquistii
TATATATATATAAAATACGTGGAGATATTTATATTAGTAACGGCAACATTGTAATAATAGTGCTTAAATCGGTTAATGTCAATTAGAACAATTAAGTTTAAATATGTTAAGAAACAGATAACAGTCTGCGGCAATAAATGTAGTCAGGTAAGGAGGCCTGGATATGATTTATTTGTTCAAGTACAATTACATAAATGTTATTTGTTATGTATAACTGTGTATGTATGTATGTGTATTAGCAATGTGAATCCAAATGAACCAGAACAAATGTTGACAGAAAACATACAGGAATATCTGTCAATAAATTCGCTTCCTTGTATCTTAATGCTGCTGTTATCGTTAGCAACCTTGTTTTATTGTAGTGACGGGTCAAAACAAACCTTATTTGACCGATGAAGATATGTTAGAAGCAGAGTTTATTAAATGTGGGATGATAAGAAAAATAATCACGCATGACTTTTTGTCTTTACGTTACGTAATAAAATATTAGTCGTATGTGCCAAATCACATAACCTGTGCTGAAATCTACCAGCACCGGTGCATAATTGCTGGAAAGAACATGGCAAAATTGGCGTTGGGAAGTTTTCAGTTGATTGCCAACAGAGGCCTGTTGTCTAATTATGAAATCTTAAATATGTATATTACCCTCAAAGATACATGCTTTTACATCTATTTATTATCATCAATAACAACAACAACAACAATAATAATAATAAAATAATAATAACAATAATAACAATATGTATTATTTTTCTCTCCAGGGATCCCAGTATGAACTTAAAGAAAGTCCGGGCGTTCATCCCGCTAGCTTCGCGGCTCATACCAGCCCAGCCTTTTACCCATATGGCCAGTTCCAGTATGGAGACCCTGCTAGACCCAAGAATGCCACAAGGGAGAGCACCAGTACACTTAAAGCCTGGCTTAATGAACACAGAAAAAACCCCTATCCGACAAAAGGAGAAAAGATAATGTTGGCTATAATAACAAAGATGACTCTCACACAAGTCTCCACCTGGTTTGCGAATGCCAGGAGGAGACTCAAGAAGGAGAACAAGGTGACGTGGGGTGCGAGAAGCAAAGAAGATGAAGACAGTAACATATTCGGCAGCGATAACGAAGGTGACACGGAGAAGAACGAGGACGAGGAAGAAATTGACTTGGAGAGCATAGACATTGATAAAATTGATGAAAACGACGGAGATCAGAGTAACGAGGATGACGAGGACAAATCAGAGGGCCGGGATAGAGTAGAGCTGGACAGTATGGAGAAGAGACGGGCATTGGCCCTCCAAGCGTTTGATAAATCAAAAGACACGATTTCCGTCGGCAAAATGCCGTCCGATAACAACAGCACTAGAGTACTTTCTCCCAGCGGACAGGGAAGTTTCCAGCTACCAGTAAACAATAAGCCCAAAATATGGTCCTTAGCAGAGACAGCAACCAGCCCCGATAGTTCCCAGAAAGCCACGTCACCCTCTGTCCCTGCCAGTCACGCTTCACCCCAGATCCAGCACCCGGCTTTCCTCCCCAGCCATGGACTGTACACATGCCAGATTGGAAAGTTCCACAACTGGACAAATGGCGCTTTCCTCGGCCAAAATTCCCTGCTGAACGTGAGGTCTTTTCTGGGAGTAAATCAACATCATAATCACCACCTCCATACACAGCAACAGCCGACCTCGGTGGTTGTATCATCAGTAGCGGCACTCAACAACGAAAAAGTCCCAGAGGAACTCAGTCCGAAGCACATAGGTATAACAAATTGTACTTAAACCACTGCATTAAATTATAGCTTTATTTCGATTGCCTATAAATCCTCAGTGCATTTTTAAAAATAAACTGTTTTAAATTGCGTATACAATTATAACTGAGTACGAAAACGAATAAAAGTCGCATTAATAAAATGACTAAGGTTTTAAACGCGATGAGGTTCGCAGTTTTTTTTTAATTTTGTTTTGTTTTTTCTTTTAACGTGCTGTGTGTAAGGCCAGAACAAGACAAGCTTATGTATTGTTCTTTCATTGCATACATTTCTTTTAGAGCGGGAAAGTGTGCAAAAGGCCGAATCCCCGACACAGGCGTTAAAGTCATCTTTCCGACCAGTTCATGAAAGGTAAATGAAACTCCATTACATTGTGTCTTATTGATTCGGTACAGTATTTGTTTTTCAGCATAATGGGGAAAACCATTACATTTTAAGAATATACTGTATAATCTTTTCTACATTTTATATCAACATGATCTTGTATTTCGTTTTCTTTCCATTGGCCCCTGCACTGAAACCGATTCAACATTTAATTTTAATTATATTATTTTATTCTCACGTGCCACCGATAGACAGGGGTTGTTTGTGTGGTGGATTAACCCACATGGTGACATCTTTCAATTTAAACACAAGTCGCCGCTGACATCATAGCGACTCCTATTGGGACCCGCTGAATTGGTTCGTCATGCACGCGAACTGCCGATTAAAACAAGTAGCGCGTTTTTGGTGACCAGGAAGCTTCACAGCTCTCCGCTGCTCCATAATTTCCTCTCTCTGGAGAGTAACTACTTATCAAGTCACCAAGCATAACCAGGGCCTATGCCGCGTGCTAGCGAGAAAACCCAACGAGAAAAGACCCCAGGGGCTCGTCTCGCTGAAAGGATTTTTCCCATTGGAATGTCCTAATTTTGTACTCCTTAGAGGGATTTTTGCATTATATCATTAGCAGGATAATAATAATAATAATAATAATAGATTACAATAATAACAATAATTATGTTTCTTGTTGTTATTATTATTATTATTATTATTGTTGTTGATGATGATGCAACTATAAAATCATATTGGTATCAATATAACGCGTTATTAGACTTTAGGTTTGATTTAGGATAAAATCATAATTGCTACTCTGCACTGAAGTTATCCAGTTAAGGGCTAGGTGTGTTTGGAAACAAAGGTAATTAATGGGTTTTCAAGGTTTAGCAATATATAACAATTCATTCTCTGTTCTCCAGTCCCAGGAATCAGCAAGAGGCGTCGCAGCGAGTTCTAACGGCTCTTTCTTCAGCCTGATCAAGACATTTTTCGGGGGTGGGGTCTTGGGGGGGGGGGGGCGAACAAACTAATAAAAGGACAATGAAAAATAATTTTCTTCACTGTAGCATTCAGTCGATTCAGAACAACTGATGTAACTTGATAAACCCTGTGGAAGGATATTCTTTATTGTTGTACATTATCACGCTTTGTGTCATATCTTTTGTTTTCCCCTGGGACATTTGGTATTTCGTCTTTCCTGTGTTTGTGCTATTCTTTCTGTAAATACAGTGATCTAAATTTGTAAATAGCGCGTCAAACGAATTTGTCAAATTTATCTATTTTTGTCTAATAAACTTAATGAAATTATAGTGACATGTAAGAATCGTTTTCTTTTTTATTTGAATTCTATTTTCGTCTTCGCAGATTTTAAATTATTATTATTATTGTGGTGGTGGTGGTGGTGGTGTTGGTCTCTTGCAACATTTAACGTTCCATCTAAAGTAATGCAAAAACATAATGCATTTAAAATAACAATTCGTGAAAAGTCTCTCCTCTGTTTAGTGCTCTAATTTAATTTCCTATTCAGGTCTGTTCAATGGCGCTATCGTAGATGCATTCAGGTGATAATAAGTTGCCAGATGGTTGTTGGTGACAGAAAATGGACCAAAGCAGCTGGGAAAGTCATTAAGTAATAATGTGGGAACGCCCCAAACAAACGTATGAAATGCTCAAACTACAGTTTGAGGAAGGAAAACTTTATACGCGATATGAAATCCTCGACAATTTAGTAGCCGCCGATTAATTAGACTGGAATTACACCGTGAGGAACGTATAGGATTCTGAGCGAGACTAGAATAACAACAATAAATTGCGAACAATAATTCTGATTGTTCATGATTTCTTGCAATACTACACATTTAATGAATACGAGCCTTGTGCAATAACAGTAAACTGAATACATTTAATTGACCAATTTCGGAACGAAATATGAGTACTGTACACCATGCTTCATGGTCACTTCATAAATTAATCCTGGATGTATCTATTAAATTTTGAATTTAGGTTTTTTTTTGTTGTTGTTGAAAGAAGCACCATTTTAAAAACATTTTTCTTAGTAGGATGTCATTTTCAGACGTAGTATATTTTGAATCTAAATTATTTTTTAAACGACTTCAGATATTTCACCGAGGCCTGTTACTGGGTTTCCATTACATGAAACCACAGGCAGGTGGAATTGGATTTTATAACAGAATTGTAGCGACCTCTATGGGCGCAAGTCGAAGTGTTTTTAAGGGATTTTACGGAATCTTAGTTACAAGCAATTTAAGGAACGCTGTACTGTATCCAATCTTTTGAACCTACTGTTTCATTTGCACGTTGTTTACGCTGAAATTTTATGAAGAACGCACATGTTGTAAGCAGTTCATAGTTTTATATCATGCGCTTCAAAATAGCAGTATTATTTTAGAACCTTAAATGCTGTATAACTGATTTAATTTATAGTCGGTTCTACGAGCTCACCGGCACATATTCTTGTCCATTCAGTACTGCAGGATGTCAGGAAGTGGAACGGGCTTGCATTTTTCTGTATAGTTACAATAATTACGTTTGAGTCCAGCCAAATGTGTTATTAATGTTCAAAAACAATGAATTCGGCACAAATATGTGGCAAAAGTAATTTAAACGTCATCTCAACGAGTATCTTCATTATGCGTGATGTAAAAGGGAAAGACAACATATAGAATAGATATGTAGAATATGTATTTAATAGAAAATAATTGCATAGCAAACATTTACACGTGTGTGTGTGTGTGTGTGACTTCCAAAAGATTGCAGATGTGCGTTTAACAAGCTTTTCATGCATATGTTTCTACAGTAATTCAAGTCCGTTGACAGCATTGCTTGTGTTTACCACGTCCCTCGGTAAAAATGTTATATATAGTTATTTAAAATTATAAATATAATCTATTGCAATTTTTGGTCACAGACAATATAATCGTGTTATTTAACAGTATTAATGAATCGTGCATTATGAGATTTTAATTGCATGTAGAAATTTTTTAAGAGAGAGAGAGAGAGAGCGAGAGAGAGAGAGGGACGACATGGCTCAACAGAAACATGCTTAACGGACTCATAGTTAAACAACTGATGACTGAACAGTAATAAAGACACAACCCCCGTTGGCGGGTTCGTAAAAAATGTATAAGGGCAAAAGGGATTGGTTCTTTCAAATCTAGGCAGGTGTACAAATTTCATTTTGTACTTGCTATTTAAAAATTGTATCTATTCTCACGAGCATTTGTGATTGAAATTAAATAACCTCCTGGTGTCCCGTTTTTTTTTTCTTTTGTTGCGAACCAGCGTGAGGTTCGTGGAAGTATTAGCTCGAGGCCGTAATATTGCGATACACTAATATATACAAAATTATTCATTTAGTAGTTGATGTACAGTGAATTGTCTAATGAGTAATAAACAGGGTTAGAACCAATAATTAGGCTGTCACTGCAAGCAATTTCCCCGTATTGCCCCAGGGCCAATACGCTGAAAAGAAATGGAAAACCGATATAAAGAAAAAAAGAATTGGGAACTGAAACGGTAAAGAAAGACAAAATACTTTTCTTAGAATAAAGCTAAAAGGAAAATCAGCTGCAATTATAAAGAGAAAAAGCTTAGCAACGTTAATCAAAAAATTATCAGGAGCAATCAGATAACTGTTTTGAAGAGGGACATGCAATATAAGAATATCAGTGAGTAATATGTAAGAATATATTGCATATTCAGCTTATTCACAGTTTATTTACCATTGCAATTGTTCAGGTATTGTGAATTTTATGGTTTTGCACAAAGTCAGTTCCATAAACTTATTTTCCAGAGCAAAAGAAATAATCAACTTCTCTTACACCGGTGTCACACAATAAGGTTGTGATATTTCAGCGCTTAAAATTATTGTGCCATAAAAGAAAAAAAAAAATCATTCTTTTAATTTCAAGTTTAAAAAATGTGGAACAATGCCAACACAAAAGGAACACAGCTACCACTAAAATGCACTGTATTTTTAGAGGAGGCACTTCAGAGAAACACTGTATACTTTTTAGTTGGACGGGGTTGAGCGTTGGCCTCACTTAATGATTTTTTTCCCCTTTTTTGGGGGGGGCGGGCGGTGGTTTCCCTGTGACGCCGATGTCCCCACCACTGTGCGGCTATTCATTTGTTTTGTTCTTGTGTTATGCTAAGTATGAGGTGAAGGCTGAGCAGAGGAAAGTTCATCTTTGTCTCCTCCTGTTTGGCTCTGGCAGGTCTTCACATACTCTGTGGCCTTATACACACACGGATCCCTTCCTTAGGCCCATTAAAACTTACAGATTCGCCTTTAGAATTGGTTGCTGATATCTGCAGGCCGCAAAGTCGTTTACCCAGTTTGGTGAGAGCTCCGATTTGAGTGCAGTGACAATGGCAAGGTCTAACTGGAAACATCACGCCAGGAATGTCCAGTGGCCAGAAAACCACACGGCTGCTCAGCCTTGTGTCCAGCTAATCGCACTGGCGCACGCCGCCTTGAAACGTACTGACGCAAACGGGAGAGATACCTCGGCCATTGCCGCTTATGTGTCTGAAATGCGGCAGGGCCAATTAGCGGAGGAGCCGGCACAGCTAAACACTGTGTTTAGAAAGTGGACTTTTTTGTTCACCAGGAAGTTGCATCAAGAGCTTCACTTGATTTAAAAAAAGCAAAAAAGCCTCAAACAATTCACATAGATTCTCCAAGGAGTTTGAAAGCGACGGTATAAAATTTTGCATCTCCGTGTCAGCAATATGCTCATTTGGATTCTCTTCAATGCTTAGTGCCTGAAATATGGCACTAATTAGTTAATCTAATTATATGTAACATTTTAGGCATCTCTGCAATATATTTATATGATTTGTGATTCTGATGAACATTCCTAAAAATGTGCATTTTATTACGAGCAATTTCAAAGCTAGCGATATTGCCACATATTCATTGTGGTTTAAAGTGTCCACTGCAGTTAAAATGCCATCAGAAACATTATGTACCTATGTAATACATGCAAGCATATATAAATAAGTTAATTTGCTTTTATAATATTTATTATTGTTATTGCATCTCATTTTTTTATTCTTTTTTTTTCCCTAGAAGGACCCTTTCCACTATGTTTGTGTATTTGGACTGCAGTTTGATGCTACCTGTGGATTATTAATTTGCAGATTTAAATGTAATTATGATAGCAATTGCTAATTATCTGAACAATTTTAAACAATTATACATTAGGAATGATGCAAGCAATTATTGAAATGAACACACATATATAGCACATATATAAAACACACACACAGACGCGCACACACACATGGTTGGAAGATGGATATATGTATAATGCAAATATAAAGCAAGCTCCAAGGAAGGTAGTAGCAGAACACTGACACGTTATTTACCGACCGCCCGATGCTGTTGTCGGTACCGTGTTTAAATAATGAGCAGGCGACTCATTTACGTGCCTCAGCCCTTCAGGAAAATATCCACCACGACAGATAATAAAATCTGACTCTCCTCCGTATTCCTTTTCTGAAGAGCTGCCATTGTGGTTTTGGGATAATTCCAGTAAGGCCGCACAAAGGGAAGTTAAGGCTTCTGAAGTGTTATTGTGCAGATGGGTCCCGCTAAGAGATTTCCCCCTCAGCAGATCTCCTTTGCACATGTGCAGAGCAGAAGGTGATTTGAAACGATTTACCCTCTTCCCGGCCCGACGCTGTACTTTCTCACCATTGTACTGGATCTCACCACAGTTCACCAACCAATAAAACCTCAGTTAGGGCCGAATGTGTTATTGTCTGCTGTGGGTTGTGAGTGTCAGAGCTAAGCATCAGTAGATGCGTGCTCAGAAAGCAGGAAGGAAGCCATATATACAGTATATGTTGAAATATATATTTAGTTGACTTGAAATTTTCGACGGACGAATGCTGCTTCATTACATCTTTTTAGGTACAGTTTTTCTGCTTAAAAGCTCGGAGTTGCATTTGTTTATCGTTTGTGCTCGGTTTTTTGTGTGGGAAGCGCCTCGTTCGGGCAATTTGTTGGATGCATTTCCAGCAGATGTTGCTTAGCGTAGCTGTGCATCTTAAATTATATCCCCTCTGTTCGCATCCATGGCTGTATAATCACTCATTGGACCAAATCCATGATCCTGATTTTCTGAATTCCAGGTTTGCAATTTTTTGCTGGATTCAGTCACTTTTTTAAGTGGAAATATGTTGTTTTTTTAAATGATCGTTTGATATATGTATCTAACTGCTTACATGGAGAACAACACAACTCTCTGTGTATATGTTATTTATGATAACGCGTACGTCATGTTGAGTATCTGCATTCTAAACTTTCAATGTTTTTCACTGAATAGTCTGGTGTGGGAGGCAACACTCATTTCACCTTAATGTTCATCCCCAGAGAATGGCGGTACGTTCCCTCCAATAACAGTTAATCATTACCATACCTGCCACAGAAAGGGTGATGCAACAGTGTTAGGTCAGTTTCAATTATGAATAACCTACAGCAGCAGGCCATTTCACAACTAGACAGCTAAATATTTTACATAGTTTTTTAGATCTGAATATATTTTAACCTAACCATATCGATTGTATATTAACTATGGCATCTTATATAAGAAGAGAAAACATAAACTTAGGTTTTATCTTGCTTGTAAAAATTACACAGAAACGGACATTTTCTTTGTGGTATTCTATGCTACGGTAGCCCGTAAGTGTCAATGAGCGGAAAATTCAGAAAACACTACAAATTACAAAACACTAAAAACTACTAATTGTGAAAATGTGGTGCAAACTAAGATACGCACTGTAATTGACAAACGCAGTGCAAATTTTGAAAACAAAAATGCTGCAAATCCGCTCGCAACACAAGAGGACAATGAAATGAGACGGCCCATACAGAGGAGAAGAGGGCCAAAATCGCAGCTAGTTATACCGTTTTTAAAGACAGAACCTGTACTGGACGTACACAGACAATGATGCACAGCGATTACATTTAAGGTTCTAGCCATTTCATACTTTGTTTCAGCTGTAACGAAATAATGGTTTAGCATTTTGAATTTATGGCAACTTTTGTATACCCCTTGGTTATCCAGATTTCTTTACAGGCAAATTTAAAATTTTTATTTAATGCTTGCATGTATCCATATAATATGCAATGGGCAATAAACAAATTGGTTAATAGCACCTAAACTGAAAAAGATAGGGACATCTAATAAAGTAGTTATGCTTTAATCAGTGGACCCTGGGGGACAATGCACACCCCTTGGATTTTCAGGTTATCTGTGTGTACATTGTGTACAATACATGCTAATCCAATATCTCGTTATTGCTGAAATTACCTGCTTTCTTTGCTATTAGCAAGACTTTGCAGTAATTGTGAAATAACTCAAACGACAAAATAATCAGTGTGAGTCATTGTCTGTGTCTCTTCATCTTTTTATTTCTGAAAGAATTTTGATTTCTAAAGCAGATGCTCTTTCCTGTGTAATATACCTTGTAATGGCTCTAGGTGTGCCATTGGTTATTAGTAGAAGGTTGAACGGTTTGTACAGAGGAACAAAATTCATTTAAATAAAAAAAGTATTATGGTTATATCACTAGAATATGACCAAAAAAACAGTTGCGGTTGACACCATCATTCACGACAATAAACGGCTGGCTGGTATTACTGTATGGGAACTTTATCTGAATGAGACAGCAGTACAGTCACGGTCACACCTAGGCAACAATGATTTTCACTTAGCGACCTGGGGTGTATTTCCCAAAGCATAGCTGCTAACTACATTAGCAACTTACATAGTTGGAACAATGCAACTGAATGGGTCTAAGTATGTATACACAGTAATCAGGTTATCAAAAACATTATTGTGAACATAATTGGGCTATTGCCATAATCGTTTCTTTCTCAATAAACCGATTACCGAGGGCATGTACGCATAGTCATAATCAGCTAACAAAATAGCATAGATCTCACTACTTTGTGACTTGGGAAACTGTCCCTCCTCTCCTTTGTTTGGTCCGTCTTATTTCATTGTCCCCCCAGAAACTTCTATTGTTGTGAGCAGATCTGCAGCGTTTTTTTGTTTTGCATGTGTTTTCAAGTCTGTCAGTTGCAACACGTCTATTAATTTGGCACACATTTTTGGAAATTGTAAGCGGTTTTGAATTTGCAGTGTGTTTTTGGAATTATACGTGTTTTATGATTTTGCAGCGTGTTGACACTTATGGGCCACCATACACAGCAATGCTCAGACCTCCTCTTTAAAGAAATCTGGAGATACTTTTCATCTATTTATTGAAATCATATTTATTCTGAGATGTAAGCTGCAGTCTCACTGTACATATAACCATAGACAGAGCATATTTCTCTAGCAAATAGTTTTCTTATCAAATTGCAGAAGCACATTTCCCCAATTGGGGGAAATGCCATCGTTTTTTATTGAGATCTCCATACACATCTGCCACCAATATTGTCCAGAATTTGATCAGCTCACTTTCTCCAATCTCTTTTATCATCTTGCCAACAACAACAGTTTTGCTTAAAAAAGGCACATCCTGGAAATATTAATTCCTTTCATGATCCTGAAACTATATGGAAATTTCTAGGTTTGGCTGGAGAATATAAGATAAATAACAATAATAATTTTAAAAAAGCACATAGTTACACGAGAATATGTTAATGTTTCCAAAAGAAGCACACATTTAAGATCAGTTTACACTGTTTTTTTAATGGATATCACTGAAAATGCAAGGTTTAGTCTGTGTTAGACTGGAAAAGGTCACACCCAGTGACACTACCACAGTCAGTGCATGTTACAGTGAATGACAATTGTTCCTGTTCTGTTCATAAGACTGTAAACATATGCTAAATTAACTTAACTAATTTAATGTCAATTAATACCACAGTTGCATAGGTTTAGTATTTAACGCAATTGTTATTACATAAAACATAAAAATTTATTATTACTGTAGATAATATTGGGCAATCGTAATATAAATCATAGTTGCACAAACTGGTATCACAGCTTCTCTTGCTGAAAACAAACAAGAAAACAACAAAAACAATATAATAATAATAATAACAATAATAATAATAATAATAATCCTCCCAAGACCATTGTTATGTCTTCATGTCCATGCTATTTTTCATAAATATAATTTATGACCAGTCTATCTAGATACCAGTCTGCATTTTTACCATAGTTCATAATACACACGCAAACACAAACACACACACACGCATCTAATTCCTATTACTAATATTATGAATTTAGATTTAGTGATGATTTGATAATTATGATAAGCTATATATATACCCTTCCATTTTTCTGAATTTTAATGCAAAAAGACCATCTACCACTTACAACCTACACACACACACATGCACGCACACACATGTTCTCGATATGTTTAAAGTTTAATGAGCATGTCAATCCGCACACAGCTTGTGTGTCCTTTCCTTCCAGTTATTTGCGCCAGGAGTCAGTAGGGCCACAGCACTGAAATCTGTGTACAGTGCTTTGCCTTTTAACTGAGATTAGTACAGTTCTGATGCGCCACAGCCTTTAAAATATGTATCAAAGCTGTTGAAATGCCAGCAGTTGGTATGTGGCAGGCGGGGGAGCGCAGGATTGGACGATGAAGTTATCCCAACTTCCAAGTACCCAGCAGGCCGCCCCGGCCCGTTGTTTGCGGGGCCCACCATCGCAATCGGTAGTTCTTCACACAAAAAAAAAAGAGGGATCGCGGGTCGGGGAGCCGCTATCTGCTGTCCCTGTGTGAGCTTTGGCACATCGATTGCCGGCTCTCCAGTTCTCCTCAGGAAACACCGCTGAGTAAATCTTTATGGACTCCCGGGCCTGTCGACGCTGGTTAAAAAGCTGCCAGTTAAACAGCTGTGCGGAGCCCAGTTCCTGGATAAAACGCTTGGACGCGTATCGCTAACTCCGCGGGGTGAGGCCGCGTGGGGCTTCCTGAGTGGAGGCTGTCGCAGCGGAGGGTGTTAATTGGCAGGCTCTGAAGTGCCGTTATACCTGCCCTTCATAATCCCGGCACGGGCGGCGGCAGCGGGGGAAACCAAACGTTTACCCAACGCCCCAGCCCTCGGCACTCATGCCGCCGCTGACCTCTCTGACTTTGCAAAGAAAATAAAGGCCCGCTCTGATAAACTATCAATGGGAACACCGGCTAGCGTAGAATTACAAACGTCTTGGCTGTCCCCCAGAAAAAAAAACACATGCACACACCTTCTGAAATCTCACAGAAACCCCCCAGCCGTTCCTCCCAGTAAGCACTCTGTCAGCCTGGCTCCAACTGATCCAAGTACAAATCAAACAGAAATCCTCAGAAAAGGCAGAGATGTTATTTAGCCATCCTGTTTGCTACTGGAGATGTTTGTTGTCTAGGTGCTCAAAAGCAACTAATGTTTACTACTCCAGGGGCACATCAGGATATTCCAGCATGTCAACATTCAATAAGCATGTGTGTGCACGCTCCAGAATGTACTGGCGTAAATCTGTCATTAAACCCTCCTGAAAGACGTCGAAACATGTCAAAAAGTATTGAGGATCGTGTGATCCATGTACGACGGCTACAGTTTAACGACGTGATGGTAATTTTTTAAATGCATCTCTGATTATTACTTTATCTGGAAGCTTATGACAGTAGTTTGCGACGAAATAATTTTATACTAAACCTTAATTGACGTAACAGTATTTCAGAGTATCCACCAATGTTACGTTAGCATTTCCCAAATTGATCTTAGCTTCCAATTATCTCATTTCAGGGTACGCTTTCACCACGTCGCATTAGCTTTTTGTAAATCGATCTTAGCCTTCCGTTTATCTCATTTCAGAGTACACTCCCACCACGTTGCGTTAGCTTTTTTTGCAAATCGATCTTAGCCATCCGTTTATCTCGTTTCAGGGACGGTGCTTAACACCATAGGACACAACGTGGGGAGTGGAGGCGGGCGAGTTAAAATCCACGGATGGGCCTGGGACTCTCAGCACGTATTTCTCAAGTGACAAACGGGACTGATTTGCAGCAGGGCGCATCCCATCCAATGCTCGCTTAGCACGGACGCGCATAAAACATCAGCAGAATTCCAGCGGGCGACACGTCTGGCTGGAGTGGCCGGATTTAGAGTACCTAAAATGCAGAGTGAGGAAATAAGCAAACAGGCCCACTTGGGGTTTGCATAAGGCGCCCAGATGAGAAGCAGCTAACCACAGTCTGAGGAACAGAGACGGGCGTGTGCCCCTGTCCCCCCGCGTATCTCATACATCCCATCCAGAACAGCTGTAAACATAGATTTTTGAAAAAGCCTCAAGAACGTTCCATACTCAGAGGAGTATACCAACTACAGAACTAGCAGCATTATATAATTATCTATGGCTAGCAGGGACATACTTGTGCACTGGTTTCATTCCTATTTATGAATCAGCTAATTCAGCTAATTGTGATATAGTTTGTAATACTTTTTAGTTTGTTTTTTATTTCATTTATTTATTACCCCTGTCATCATAGTTAGCCACGCTAGATATGTTCACATCTTTTCAGCTTTTAACCATTCAATTGGACAATTGACTCTGAGGTTCTCCAATAAAGTGTTTCTAAACTGTTGGATTGTGGGATCATGTTTAGTGCGTCATGGCGTGTGTGGTTAACAGAAAAACGATCTTCGATCGTTGAAACGTACGATAATGTGAGTTCCGATAACTGCTAATCCAGTTAAGAATCACAGCTCTGATACACAAACAATTTTGTTTAAAAAATGCATAAAACGAATGGAAACAAAAATATAAATATATGAACTGAGTGAACATTTAAATGAATTATATGTGCCTGTGTAGAACTGACCTTAAAAACGCTTTCCCACTATCAAGAATAAGGTGTTTATTTTCAAAAGCCACAACCAAAATGATTTCTGTGAAACGTCCATCCGTCCACAGAAATCCATAATCTGTTACGTGTTTATGTCGTTTGCCCTGCTTTAGCAATTACGAAGTTCATAATGTTATTTAAAATAATAACTGTGTATATCCTGTTTGTACTATGTATGCCTTTTATATATATTTACAAAAGAAACCCAAAGTGTCAGCGTAAGTAATGTTTATATCCAAACCTTCAAAGAACGGTAAGTATACATTGATGTTTAATTTATTACCATCATATCAGCTTCAGAATTAATTAAGCCTTTCCTGAATACACCACCAGGCAATGGTAAGCTTTAAACACACATTAAAGTACCGTCTTGACTTGTTTGATCATTGTTCAGACATTATTATTAACAGTCTATGAAAAAACACAGAATAAATACACAAACCTTTTCAGCAACATTTTATTTAAACCGTAGATGGCTAACTTCTGTCACATTTACAGCATTTATTTTTACAGCAGTCCCTGTTTGCAACTCTTGGTCTGTCAGAGTCTGCTTCTGACACAGTGTATCCCTGACACTGTTTGATAAACACAGCACACATTGACCCCTTATATTATTTACATTAGGAATATACTACATTTTTGACAGACTCCACTTAAGGAAATAAGAATGAGAAATACCTCTAGTCAAAAAGTTCACTTACAGTCCTATCAAAGTCTTCATCAAATATTTTTAGATGACTGTTTGTCTGAACACATCAGTTTGTCTGAACACAACCGAAGAGAAGTTTTAATTTGTAAATGATACTCCGTTACTTTTCTCTCATCTGTCTTCTCTCCATTTTTCTCATATTAATTGCATTAACTGCAAAAAATGACACCAAGCCTTCTGTTTGCATTACAGACAGTTTTATAATACTTCTAAATTAAAACTTTCGCTAACTAAACGTCTCGTCAGTGGTCTGAGGGTAGATGCTGATTGCAACAGGAAGTTAAACAAGTTCAAGTTCCTGTCAAGTTCACTGAAGGAACAATCGTCAGTGACAATATTCATGTGCCTTGGTTTGATTCGTAGTTTTAGTATTTCGAGATTAATTTCTTCACCTACAAATTGAAATGGCTCTCTTTTCATAACAAAGCACCGTATGGCGGAGTTAATTGACTCAGTATTTAAATAATTGTCTTTCTTTAATATATACAGTGCATCATGCAACTTGTAACTAGATTAGGGGTGGCCAATCTTATCCAGAAAGGGACGTTGGGTATGCAGGGTTTTGCTGCAACTCCCAAATTAAATTACTAATTAGAGGACTGATTGGCTGAAGAGTCCTCACACCTGGGTTTGAACAGCTAAAGGTTATCCCAAAAGCCGCATACACACCGACCCTTTGCGGATCAGACTGCCCAGCCCGAACTAGACCTACTAGACTAAGTCTGGGGGAAAAGTCTAGATAGCAATTTTTAAAATATATATTTAAAAATTGTTAATTTTAGCCCCACAAGTAGGCTATTATTTTACTAGTCATAGTAAAATAAATAACCTGACCTGTAGCTAGCTGACTATTTGGATTTGAAAAAAAAAATCAGAAAATCAATTCTGCCGTAAAAAGACCTTGATAGCCAATTGCTAAAGAAGGATGTAAAGACTAGGTAAGTTTATTTTGTATGGAGAGCTTGTTTATGGTCTTCATTGATCATGAATATCTCCGTCTTTTTTGCTAATCATACCTAGTGCAGACTAATGTATTAGCATCCTAATCGATGCATTTATATTGTGCTTTGTTTTATAACCAAAAGAAACTACAGCAGTAACATGAAAAGCAGTAGCACATTTTTGAAAATGCCAAATTCCTTATTATGAATGTCCCTCAATCCATCTACTAAGCACTCGTCCTGCTTGGAGTCATGTGATGCCCTGCGGGTTATGCCAGCCAGCAAGGGCATGAGGCTGCAGTACGACCTGGTGCGGGCATCACCTCACTGGGCACATACACACATACATGATTACTGTCTATGGGTAATTTAAAGATGCTAATGGACCTGACTGCAATGGAAGGAAACTGGAGTATCTTGGGACACAGGGAGAGCATGCCAACTGCACACATGCACGCACACACATACACACACACACGTGCACAGACACCCAAACACATACATATAGACACACAACGTCAGACACACACAGATACACATGCACACACAGTCACAGACACACGTGTAGACACATACACATAGAGACAAAGAGTCAGAGACAAACACACACACACAAGTTAATGTAATTATATCTTTGTGGGGACTCTCCATTCATTTCCATGGGGAAAAGATAAGTAACCATACAAAATATGAGATTTTTGGCATTTTTAGTTTTTTGATTACATTAGCAGATCTTTTTGTGCACCTGAAACATGTTCCCCACGATGTCAAAATAATAGGTTTATATCACATTGTGGGGAACATTTGGTCCTCGCAATGTAATATAGTCATAATCTACTCAGACACACAGATACACACAGACACACACACATACACACACAGACACACGCACACACAGACACACGCACAAACACTGACATACACAGACACACGCACAAACACTGACATACACACAGACACAAAGACACACGCACACAGAAGGTAACCTTTATCCCCATCATTGGAAGTATAAGCCTGCTGTATTGCCCCCAAATGAAAATGTATTGTAATCAAATGTAATGTGACCGGATATGGCGTGCATGTATTAAACTGATAATCAGTCCATAATTGATCACACATTTTCTGTGATTCGACCGAGGACTGGGGGGGTTACTTTTTGAGATATGCTGGCCAGCGGTGGGAGTTAAAGCACAGTAATCCCTGACTATATCCACATGACACTTCCACCCATGTACATGTGTGTAAATGAATCCATGTTGAGGGGAACCGTGGTTTTGCCGCGTCCACAGTGCAGCTCAGAGCTGGAAGCATGGAGTGCTTTTGTGCGTCATTGTTATGAAAATCATCATTCTGTGTTATGTATTGTCTGATATGTATCTATTGTTCAACATAGTCAGATTATCCAGAAGTACACTGGGAAATGTCCTTCAATGAGTCTGGAAGAGGGTAAAGTCCTTAAAATCTAGCCTTGGCAAATTTCAGGAAGGTCAACAGTCAAAGGCACACGTGCTAATGAAGCCAAACTATATCTATCCCCCCTTAGCCAAAAACATCATAAATGCGATGCATCTGCTGCACAGACCGAATAAGAATGCAATAAAAGGGCTTGACAGATTATTGCCAAAATGAGAAGGCTGCTGCCACATGGGTTCTTAGCAAGACTTTCGTTTACAGGAGAGCCGACTGTCGGTCACGTGACCTGGGCCTCGAGGCCGTCGGCAAACAGAGGGACCGCCTCAGGGAAATTACGCGACGCCTTAATCTGCGAGGCCTTCAGAGTTCAATCACATTACTGTCAAATTACAAATTATTAATATTAGGAATTACACCAAACAAATCATCTCTAAAGACCCCCACCCCCACCCCCCACCCTTCCCGACAGATTTCAAAGGAAACCTGGAGGTACAGCGAACAGCTAAACATTTCTCCTTTGATTAAGATAGTGGAGAGCCAAATTTTCATAGGTGCCGACATTCAGCTGAAACATCAACAGAAACGGTTTCAGGAACAGATGTGCGGCGGGGCACAAGCGTGGGAGGTACCCCACACATACTAAAGGCAACATAACCGTTATTTTATGTAAGCTGTGTTTCTGCGCGGAGGAACTGATCAAAGGACTCAAAACACATCTCTCGCATGCAGTCTCAGCTTAATGCCTCCTACAAGTACTTTCCGTGGTGTTGTACACAGTGCGTTTGCCTTGATCATTATGTACCCTGCAAATTTTGGAAACCTCTATATTTCGCAACGAAAGTGACTTACAGCAACATATGCTCATAGTGGCCATACAGTCTTCTGTTGTCTTATGTTGCGTGGATGTAGCCATCACATACACCATTAATGCTTGTTATATATTGTGGTTCACGTGTCGAAAGACTAGCGCTTACTGGCAAGTATTTCAAGACTATACGATGTTAAAAAAAAACATTAATCTCAAGCAAAAGACAACAGTTGAATTGTCTGCTCACAGCGAATTAAGTCTTCATAATGGAGAATTGTTCTAGTAATAAATTCAACAATTACGATAATAATGAGAAGAAATACAATTTGTTTCCCCACCTGCACAGTAAGTAAGTAACTCTTGTGAAAGTTTCTTGATGCATTCACTTTCAAAGGAAAGATCATTATAAGCCCATAGTCATAGATTTAGCCTGCGTTTTCAGCCAAACGTCTTATATATATTTGCAAGAAATCAAAGCCTCTTTGTGGAAAAGGCTTTAATCCTTTCTTTGGCACATAAAGGATGCACCTTTAAACTTGCTTTCACCACGGTGACAACCATGCAAATCGCTGTGAGGTAGGATGCCATCTCGGTGACATTGTTTGTTAGTATAACATAGCAGAGGGGAAAGGTCTCGCCTTAGACATTCCAGAGTAACACTCCCCTCCGTGAAGTCGCTGGAAGAATTGTCACAAGCTTGTTATTTGGCGTTAGTTCCCCCCCCCCCACTCTTCTGTTGCCAAACTAGTGCTCTAGTGCCCCTGGGAAGTTTTAGATGCAGCCGTTTTTTGCAGCTATAGACAGCGTGGACCCTGACCTACTTTAAACACGAGTGGCCCTCCCTGAAGATCAACCCGTACCGTAATAAGTTCGAAGCACAGTGTTAATTTTCACTAGGCCGCTCTATAAGTATTTCAGCTGTCCATTGGAGCACTTATTCCTCGCATCCTTCATAGTTTTTAGGGGACTTCTGACGAGATGAATGTGACCAAATAAAAACTCAGGTGGAGCACTGTTGCTGTGTAAACCATGCAGACGAGAGCCATGTGGAAATTCACATCTTGATTTATATTCAGGCATATCCTCCATGACCCTGGCTAGAAAAAGAAGTTGGATGGATGGATGGATGAACTAATAGAGGCATATTCACCAAGGCCTTGCCTGGTTGCCACGGTACCCATATGCAATCACACACATGTGCACACACACATATATATTTATTAATAAAGCCAGCATGAAAAAGCAGACAGTCTGATTTTGATTAAATGCAGAGTGTGCAGTTCCTCTTGAAATTTTAAACAACTTTTAAGTTTTATCTCTGTTTTTATCCAGACTTCACCCTTGATTCAGCTGTGAATGGCTGATGTTTTTCGCTAAACCTTTCAACTCAGAAATGGCCCAGGGGGTATTTCCCCACAAACAAGCATACGTGCAAATAGTTACTATGCGCTCCAGCAATACTCAGTCACTGCATTCCCCACAAACAAGCATACATGCAAATAGTTACTATGCGCTCCAGTAATACTCAGTCACTGCATTCCCCACAAACGAGCATACATGCAAATAGTCACTATGCGCTCCA
>JAODKE010000146.1:4570623-4582895 GCA_026779605.1 Mormyrus hasselquistii
CGTACATTGAATTAGATTTTGCATCCATCTGCCAATTTAAATTAAAGAGCTGAACCAATGGGATGCATTTCAAGTTTACCATGTGACACAACAAGTCACAAAATGCCTTTGAATGGGTTTTCATGTTTATGTATAGATGTGACTTTAAGATGAGGGCAAAGCAGGCAGGCTCGACTTCCGAGTTCAAAGCCCGGATGGGATCAAACGAACGTCACGGGGAAGGCTTGAAGGACAGTACACAGGTTCCATTTGAGGCAGCCTCTCCCATAATCGAATGTACACTGTGCAGATTTGAGCCACAGCGACTCTCCACTTCGAGTCTGCATTGACCTATTTCTCCCAAGGCCGTCGTTATCTGTCAAAGTTTTATAAAAAAAACTTTACTTTTTTCCACCAACAAGCTGTGTGTTTTGCGATTTCTGATGAATAAGAAAGGAAAGGTTTTTTTTTGCAGAAGAGGGAAAAAAGATGAGTTCAGTACACAGAGGGGGGAGGGGGGCTGACGGAGAGGACACGCGGAGGTCACCGTAGTAGTAAAAAATTGACAGAGGCAATACAATTCATCTAGGCATCAAGCGCTGTCCAACTGTCAACAACATTAGAGGCCCTTGCAGGTCCTTCTTAAAAAATGGGGGAAAAAAATGGAAGAAAACGGGAAAGCAGAGAAAAAACAGACCGAGTTTGTAACAGTTTCTATTACACTGCCGAAGAATTTGCCTGGGAGCTTGGCTTGACAGATTAACCCGGTACCCAGACGGAGGAGATCGACGGTGAAACAAGAGCTACTTTTATGAGGCACGTAACACAAGACTGGGGTGACCACGGTGAGGCAGGAAAGCGATCCCTCGATGAAAGTGGGGGCCGAGCTCCGCCTTTCAAGTTTCCGTAGTTTTATATTTGGAGAGCTCATAGATGGATCTGCGGACAGAAATGACAGACAATTAAGATCGCACAAAGGCGGGGAAATTCAGTATCAGGCTACATGACCCTGGTGAGCCAGAACTATTTCAATGCATTCATGGCAGCCTTTCATTAAAAAAATCATAATAAAGTACAAAAATAATAATTCTTAGGGCCTGCGCAAAAAAAATAACAGCTCTAAGCTTCGGTGCTGTGTTATACGTGCAGTTTTATACCTGGAAGATTCCAGTTTAAAGCTACCTCTGTGCATCAAAGGAAGGACGTAATAGCAGGGGGATTAATGTGGAAATAAACCTTGGGTTTTTCTACATATCAAAGAAAAGATAAGCTTATGAAGTTAAATTCATATGTTTCGTCCCTTGTAGATAGGCATTTGCAGCAGCCAGCTTCTCCCAGTGGCATGATGAGGATGCGATAACATTCCCAGTCCCGAACTCCCTTCCACCTAATCCATTTCAACCAAAGAAGCAGGTTTAAAATACATAAATTAAACTTTGGGGGATTCCCATAAGAATGCCAAATACATTGCTTCTCTTGATGGTATAATAATTAAGACCTCCATGCCCAGGCTACAGCCTGATACATACAGCACAGTCCAGCATTTACAGGAAGGGCATCAACAAAAACATGGCAGAGATAACAAAAACATTCAAGCCTGATGATATCAGTCAGGAATTTTATTCGTAATTTTTGTTTTTAGGGTAAATAAGGCAAATTCTAGTTAGCTGGTTGGATCTGTATCATTTATAAAAAGTAAATATAAACAATGTAACAAAGAGGGAAAAAATGGAAATACAAAAAATTGGTAAAAAAATATAATAATTTACGTCATAAAAATCAAACGTGGTAGTATCAGCAACTCAAATAAAGTAGCCGCTAGAGAAATTCCTTTTTTGCATATATGGAAACTGCATTTGGATGGTATGTCATGCTGTTACTTTAGATTTTTACCATGTGTCCCACCATATAAAGCTTTTAGACATTGAATAAATATACTTCAAATCTCGCTGATCATAATTCATTATTGGACACTAATTTGTAACACGGAAGTCAGCTTTCAAAGTCCAGCAGCAAATCCCGTACTGAAGCCCAAGTATATGGAAGAATTTCAAACGTGAGAAAAATACCCAAAGGGGAATTTTACATCTACCAGTAAATAGTTTTCTATGCACTGTTAAATAATTAGATTAAATAACCATATAAGTCTTTCAATACTCTGAATTTATATTAATATGCATTTTTCCTCATCATGCAATAATTTTCATTGCAATAACTTTGCATTGCATAAACTGAAAAAAGTACATTGGAAACAAACATGCTCTTTTAATATCTTCTAGAATGTTAAAAGGTATAAAAATTAATAAAAAATAGAATTAAACCGTTTATTTCCATTCTCTCACATTGCCAAAATGCATATTTTACAATGCAAAAGAAGGGTAACATGGTTCTGCAACACCTTGTATCTCTCCAGTATTTGTGAGACAGACACCATATCAGACAGACAACAATGTATCAAATTTAAATTCATTACAATGTTTACAAAACAAAATAAATAATTTATATACAAATGTAAAACACTAATCAACATTAAACATGTAGGTATTCCATAATAATATCAAAACAAGGCAATATTAATAAATCATATTATTCTCTTTAAGATGGTACACATGTAGCAGATTTAAATAAATAAATAAATAAAATAAAAAGCTACATCGCTGACAGAAAGGAATAAAATTAGCTAAAGATTTGCCTAAGAGGTGGAGTCCATCGCCGCCCAGAGTGGTGTCTCTTTTTTTAAATCTCAGCGGTGCTGTACTGTGCGATGTGTCCCACAGTCCCTCGAATGAGATCACCTGGCCGGACCCTGTATGACATGCTGGACCAGCTTGGACGAAATTAATCCCACCCCAGATTTGCTCCTAGATGTATCGCACACAGCTCTCGCCACAAGGCCGTGACGTGGATCCCCTGACAACCCCGGCAGCCATTAACCTCCTGCAGCATGCTCTTTAAATATCTCACGAGTAGGAAACCTGTTTTAGGATTAATGGTCAGCTGTATGGTATCTGGAACCTTCCTCTGGAGCCAAAAGAAATCTGTCAGTCGCGCATGATCCTTTATTCTCCACTTTGAAGATGGAATAAATATTCATAGTTTGATTAAATTGCTCTGGCAGACCTGAATAAAACTTTGCTTTGAAAGAAATATATATAAATACATTTTAAGCCAAATACCTTTGCAGGTAAATAGTTTTATATTAAATTCCTACTTAAAGCTGTGCCATGTTAATAATATTCATGTATTCTTAGTGGATTCCAGATTCATAAAATGAATGCTACACGCCACTTGTTTCTATTATTATCTTGACCCCTGTGTGTTCATGTACTCAGATTATCCAGACGACAGACAGAAAGCAAATCTAACTGTGCTTTTGTGTGTTTAGTGTAATGCAGATAAACAATATTCTTATGGAAAAGTAAAGGTTCATTATTTCATGTTACAGCAATTTCTGCAAAGGAACATTTATTTTCCTAAATTTTAAAAAAGTGTTTTATTAAAGTCAGTCAATAAAGTAAACAATTTCTATACATCTAAACTGAAGTTATGGTTCTGTCTATATTTTATATTTATATATATTAATATAATTTTTAATTTGATGCCAGGATTTTTGGAATATATTGTGTTGGTGTTGAATTTTAATAGAGTATACAAATAATTTCCGAAACATTGTAATGGACTTCAGATGTACTGCCACGGAAACATAACTCACGCCAAATGTGACGGGTGATTAATCCGCTAACCCTTTTGTGATATACTTTACTTCCCTTCACTGGGTAGCCTTTACGAGGAAATTCCCGCCAATCTCCACAATCGAAAAACCTAATACGGCGAAGTGACAGGTGGCGTCATGTAGTTTGCTGACCTCAATGAAATCAACAAGACCCCTGATGATAGGCCATAAATATATGGGCCTGAAGTTAGACAGGAGGTCATGGGAGTTATTCAGTAGCAAGCGGAACGTACACAGGTCCTCCCATGTTACTTTTCAATGAGCATTCTTTCCAGGATACAAATGAAGAAAAATGTATACATAAAATGTTATATTATTTTGCACTCCCTGTACTAATCTTGTTGAAAATAATATAAACAACATGAGCATGTATAATAAAATATTTTCTAAGAGGAAATTAAGGGAAAATTCTTTAAAGATACTTGGGTCCATCTTTCCCACCAACCGGTAAATATATATATATATATATATATATATATAGCTATATTTAGGAGAATTTTACTGCAAACTTGTTTGTCACAAAGACATGTAAGAGTAGCCTGGAAGACACATTGGTATGCCATTAATATGATAAATATAGAATCATTCTCGGAAGAGACAGGAGAGAGGTCACGTTAAATGTTCATGCTGAGAAAGGATACTCCCATTTTGTCAATTAAACTGCTATGTAATAAAAAAAAAAGAAATATAAAGCATGAAATCATACACTGAAAATGTTTCCCTTATTCAAACGCTTTAAATTCTAGTTAAAATTCTTATGTATTTCAGAACAAAAGGGGTTTCGAACCATATGGCAAACAGACATTTGAAACGGCATCCCTCTGCACTGCTGTCAGAAGGCCAGGCTACCGTAATATTTCAGCTTTTTCCGATGGAAGTTTTATGGGGGTTCTGGATCTGAAACCAATATTGATTCCTCATCAAGCTTCAGTTAAAGGTCAAAGCAGAGTTCATGGCAATTAGATCAGCAATCCAAGCAAAAAGTGTTACATTCATCCCGTACTTACCCACTAAACACGTAGCATGAAGGCACAAAATTCCATTAGTCAGGGAAACTGTCCTTGCAAAATGTCACAATCTGTAAATCTCAGCTTTGTTGAATGTAAACCACACCCTGAGTTCAAGAGTCTGTAAAATGAAGCATTATAACATGTTTTGTAACAATTTATCCACTCAGTGTTTATTTAAAGGTGCAGCACGGCTTTGAAAAATTGCTATAACATTACACCACTATCCTACTAAAACTTAAGCCGAATTTTGCTTTTCTTACAGTGAGTTTTATTCATGCATTTGTTGTTTTGCATTTCCTTCTTTGAAAATCTCAATTTTTCCTCAAGTCAGATATTAATTTCATTTCTGTTTTTGGTCATTTTACCCCACACACTAGCTGAAAAAGTGTGGCCCTCTAAATGTGCTTTCCCATCAAAGTTCTGGTTCCTGTTTCTGACTTCCAGGGCTATTTACACTGGAAAATGTTGTAGCTCCCGGCAACTTTCATGTGCCCTTTGCGACCTTTATGTTAAATATGCATGGGAGATGCAAGAAGTTTGTAAGTTAAACTTCACATGTAGTTTCATATGCGACAAAACTACACCGCCACCCCAAAGCAATGGAGAATTAAGTTGTTTCGTTATCGTTCTACATTTTTTCCCATGGAAACACAAGCTAAAAATGTATTCTGTATTTAATGTACATGAGATGCAAAAATAATAACCTTTATTTTGATACAGGATTAACATTGTTCTGGTGCTTGTGGTCAATCAGGCAAGTTTTATCTGTCATTCTGGTCAAATGAAAAGTATATACTCTGGAGTAGGGACTAAAAGATGGACCAGGAACTGCACTCATAGAAACGACAGCCGGTCCGAGTTCTTGTCACTCAAAAGTGAGAGAAGTTCCTGAGTTCTTAAAAAGTCCCCGAAGAAAGTTCCTGTGGTTAAGAATCCAGTTGCATTTCAGTCTCATGGCAAATCAGTAATCATAGCATGTGTGGCATTACTACACTCAAGCAGATGGAGATCAAAGCTAAGTGATTTATGTCGAATGAGATCTGCCGACCATTCAGGAAAAAAAGAGACTTCTGTGCAAAGCAACAATTATGGAGAACTTGCATCCTTATCCCAGCTGCTCCATGGATAGCTACCTGGCCTAAAGATAAAAATGGCAACATCCTCCATCTTTATTCCAGCTGCTCTTTCGATAGCTAACTGGCCTAAAGATTAAAATGGCAACATTCTGCATCCTATTTCCAGCTGCTTAATGAACAGACAGAAGCCCTGAGGATTAAAATGCTATCATCCTGAATCCTTATTTCAGCTGCTCCATAGACAGTCACCATGATTAAAATGCTAACATTCTGTATCCTTATTCCAGCTGCTCCATAGACTATTACCTGGATTAATATGCTAACATCTTGTGTCATGGATCAATCCCAGGGATCCTTGAGTGACATCGCAAAGCCCACACCTCCAGGGAAAACCAGACCGGTCTTACCCTCCTGAACATAGTGTCCACCCTAGTTATGTTCGTCTGCACTCTCAGCTGATTCCAGGTTGTTGTAATCAGTGGAAATTATTTTAGTTTAGCTTGCACTCAGATGCCAGATCTTCCTGGTTTTTCCTTGAGTTTGAGCGTTCCTGGTTTCTGTGTGTCTCCCAAGTTGTCTGACCCTATTTCTGCCCTTAGAATCCAAGTTCTGTGCTGCCCTTTTGACTGCTAACAATCATCGCTTGACCATCACTTGCTTTCGGTCTAGCCCACTCGATCGACCCTCCACATCACACATCACCTGCATCTCAAGTACAATTTTGCCTGCGTACTTGGATTGGACTTTGGCTCTGACTGATTCCACCTCGACTGTACTGGCTACAAGCAGCCTCACAGCTATTGTACTCACCTGACTCAGCACTAGCGTCCTCTTTACTGTGATATTGCATGACATTCTGTATCCTTGTTCCAGGTGCTCCATAGACAGTCACCAGTATTAAAATGCTAACATCCTGCATCCTTATTCTAGCTCACAGCATTGTCAGCAAAGTCAAGATCAGTAAATCTTTCTTCACAAACAGGTGCCCGACCCAGCGCCCTGCCCAACACCCAGCACCCTGCCCAACACCCATGCCATGCAAGCATTGAACAGAGTTGGAGCAAAAACACTTGCCCGGTGTACCCCAGAATCAACTGGGAAGAACACGGAGATTGTCTTTCCACTTTACACAGCCCTCACAGTCCAGCAACTTCTGGGGGATCCTGCAAAGAATGTCCCACAGGGCAGCTCGATCAACTGAGTCAAGTGCTTTACAAAAATCGACAAAGGCTGCCAATATTCGCATTTGCACTCGAAGAGAAGCTTCAGTGCCAGGATGTGGTCAATGGTAGATGTAAAACCAGACTGCTAGGGTTGCTGGCAGGCAAAAAAGTGTTATCTCAGTGTAGTTGCTGCAATCTAGGTGATCACCCTTCCCTTTCCTTTTCCAGTCTGATGGGAAGAAACCTGTCTCTCAAATGGAAGCAATGATTCCCTGCAATGCCAGGAGGACAGCCTTACCACCAGCCTGGAAAAGTCTCCCCCTCGGATACCACAGATCCCTGTGACCTTCCCTACCTCCAGTTGATTCAGCCCTTGTGCAATTTCAGTGAGATGCGACGGTTCACAGCTGATAGGAGGATCAACCTCAAGATCCGTGGACCGAGAGTTGCCAAACATCCTAGCCTGATGACCAGCTTAAAACAGCTGTTCAAAGTAGCCAGTCCAGTGGGTCACAATTGCAGTGTCATCCGTAAGGACTGCTGCATCACTTGCCCTAACTGCAAGTCTCCGAGGAACAGATTCAGATGTACGTAATGCTTTGATTCCTCTGTTAGCAGGACGTGGGTCATTAGACCGTAGATGGTGTGTCACCTGCTCACAGATTCCTCTAACAAATGCTTCTTTACACTCCTACACAAGATTAAAGTTAGCAGTCGCACCCAAGTCTGTAAGTTCCTCACACAAACTGCATGCAAACTCATCAGACAATTGATCTTGGAGTTTGACCAAGCCCAGCCTCATTCTCCTAGTAGGTGAATCTTCAAGGTAGCAACAAGTCTTTGGTCAGTTCTGCAGGAGCCTTCAGCATCTGCCCACAAGGATGTGATCGATCTCCTTCCCCGCAGCACCAGCATTGGAATAATAAGTCCAACAATGTGGATCAATATATTGGAACCAAGACTTCAGCCAAGACTTTTGCAAAGTTAAGGAGCGTGGAGTCACTCTCACACTGGTCACCAGACCCATGGGGATTGACACAATCCTCATAGCCAGTCATGTCAGTGCCAGTGGTCATATTGAAGTCACCCATGACCAGCGGGGTGTCACCTCATGGGCATCAATCAACCACTGAGTGATGTTGAGAGTAAAATATCTCCTTCAACAAGATATCACTCACCACGGTTGAAGTGCCTTAGTCTGAGCCTCATAATACTCTCGTTTAAAAGAGTGGCATCAAACACCATTCAGTGTGCGCCACAGGAACAGCTATTTCCTTAGTATGGCAGCCATCAGAGCAACTAGACAAAAATTATGTGTACCCACTTTCATCCGGGCACTCCCCAGACTGCATACCTCAGAGAGTGCCGCTGTTGAAATATAGAGTTTACGAAGCTCCCCCAACAGCAGAAGAAGATGATCATCTTGCTGGTGAGACAAGACGTTCCATGCCCCAACCTGGATGGGCTGCCTCAAACTAAGACCCAAGTGTTACCATGCAGCAGGCAACACCTCAGCACCAAAGCAGCTCCAATCACCAACATGCCTGACCCTACTAGCTCTCCGACAGTTTAGACTCTTCTGGGGATTTCCCCCATCCCCTTCATGATGTGTGCAGCCTTCCTGTGTGAGCAGCAGCGCAGAAGGCCTGTTTGTCGTGCCTGTTTGGTCCGAGCTGTCACGAAGTGTTTTTTTGGTCCCTGGAGTGCCAATCCTGCCACCAACACCCAAATTTTCCCCTGCAAGTTGGAGGACCGCTTGCAGGGCCGGATGCAGGTCATGCCATAGGATTAAAATACTAACATTCTGTATCCTTATTCCAGCTGCTCCATGGAGAGTCAGCAGGATTAAAATGCTAACATTCTAAATCCATATTCCAGCTGCTCCATTATCAGTAACCAGGATTAAAATGCTAACATCCTGTGTCCTTATTCCATCTGCTCTATATAGAGTCACCAGGATTAGAATGCTAACATTCTGCATCCATATTCCAGCTTCTGCATAGACGATTACCTGGATTAAAATGCTAACATCCTGCTTCATTTTTCTAGCTGCTTCCATAGGCCGTTACCTAGCCTAAGTTTTTAAAGACTAACAAGTTTACATTCAGCCCACCACTTTTGAAATAATTCAGTTTTCCTAATTTTGTTTTGCTTTAGAGAGTGCAAGCCTTTAAGGTATTAAGGCATCCTTTTTAAACTGTGCTTCCTTTGAGCACAGTTGCATATATAAATTTTCAGTTGCATTCTTGATTTGGTTTCTATAAACCCAAACTAAAAGGTCTCCTTAGCGATTAAGGCATAATGTATGTTTGATGTCTGGAGATAACAACCTGTTTTTTCCCCTTTCAAAAAAAATTAAACTGTCTCTTGATCTTAATAGGATAGATTGGCAGTCCGGACGCTTAAATCCCAAATGGTGAAAAGGATGGCAGTTAATATGTTCCAGATGACTTCAAACTAGCTTCCTAATTTGAGAATAATAACAGTAATCTACAATTCTACAATCTACAATTCGGTAGTGGACATCCATCCTCCCATCTTTCATAACTGCTTAGCCAGTGTTGGGGTATCCATAGTTAACATTTAATGTTGAAAAAGTCAAGAAATAATGTTGACCATCATTCAAAAACAGAATGCTCCGCTCTCAGGGGGGTATTTCAGGAATCAGGATTTCTTGCTTAGTCGGATAACTTGTTGGATTAAGTTAGTCTGGGCTAAATGGACTATATCTTTATCCACTTAAATGTAGTTCAGACTACCTTAAATCTCACAAGTTATCAGGCTAAGCAAGAAATCCTGCTTCATGACATACCCCCTAGCTTTTCTAAATTTCCTTAGTGTAAATAAATTTGCAAAGTAATAGACATTTGAAATGGACTAAAAAACAAACAGCTAAAATTAAGGCAGACACTCACTTAGTTATCATCAAAGACTGCTTCCTGGAAGGCAGTGCAGATGAAGCAGTAGAACCAGGGGTCTCTCTCTCATACATTCTGCCTCTAAATACTCAACCAGTATGTTCTTGGATCGAAGAATCAAAGCAGGACACATGCAAACCATGTAATTACACACAAAATGAGAGCTAGGACTGGATAAATTTCCCTGTAGGTGTGACAACAGTGTGGTGCAACATATGCGCAAAAAGACCTTAAGCAAAATAAATGAAACTCTGTCCTCATCAGTCATTTCATTTTGATTGATTTGTTATGAACAAATATGGCGTAATTAGTAAAAGCGGCACACAAGCTATTATAACAAAAAGAGCGGATGGGGCAGAACTGATTACAATCAGTCTGATGAGCGGCTCTCATGGCCCCGCACGTATTTGCCTGCTGTATTTTGGATAAAGCTGCCAGGGGAATTCACAGGGATACTTATAAAACAGGTGGACCTATGGAACAGCACAAAGAATGCGATACCATGCATACAAGGAATGTAATTTTACAATATTTTTCAGCCAAAAATATAACAATCTGTGATATACCATTTTATTTCTGAAAGCTATATTTAAAAAGTATTGGTGTATAAGAATAAATGCTGGAAATTTCCATTTTGTTGACCAGTTTATTATTCTGTGGTAAACCCGGATCCTGAAAGTATAATCCAAACAGCGGGAACCAAAACAAGATTCGTGAATGCTTTGCATTGACTACATCTTCATAAGGCACCATCTTTATGCATCCGTAGACCATTCAATGCACCTTCATAAGGTATGTTATGAAGAATATGTTAACATGACATTCATAATCATATAATGTTTCTGATTAAGGCATATTAAAGCATTATCAATGTTCTATACATGCATTATGAAGGTGCACTCAATTTTCTATGAATGCATTATGAAGATAGTAGGTAATGTAAAGTGTTACCCAATATTCAGTGATAATTATCTGCATGAATTGCCAGAGAAAAGAATATTTGGGTGTGTCCTAAAAAAGGGTTATTGAACCAAATAAATAGCTACTTACAGAGTGTGTGGTGTCTCAGGCATGAAATTTTGACGATAAGAAGACAGCTGGAATTACTTAGTTTGGCTAATGGTTAGGCATTTTCTGATATGTCATAAAATCTTCATGACAACAGCTTGTAACACAACCATGACCCCTGAAAATATGCTCACTAACTGGCATTAGTTACACCCATTGACATTGATTTTAACCTTCTTTAACACCCTTGAGGAGGGCTGTCATTTTCTTTGCTGCAAATAAATAAATACATAAATTTGCAATTATGTGGAAGCTTGGCATTTTCATAGCAAGCACTGATCACAAATTTTGCTTGTACGAAACAAATGTAATTTTAATTCCCTTCAAGTATTGTGCTAGTCTAAGCCTGTCATATACCAGATCATGATTAATCCTGTATGTGCATAAATATGATGTTGCATTTTTTTTTTATTTGGGGTAGAATCAGGTCTTCGCTGTTGCAAATAAGTGATTCTCAATGCTGAGGGGGTCACCGCTGCTGGGTGTCTGCCTGAAACCCAACTGTCAGGCCTGAAAGGAGCTTGAAGCCTTTGGAGTGTGTGTTGTGTCTGAAGGAGCGTCTGAGGGAGAGGATGGCCTTAGGCAGCCGGAGCTGAGGACACCCATGCCGGAGTGGCATCCGATCCCGGTTGCCTCTCATTGTTAACGCGACGCAAATTTATAGGGACATGATTTACACACTGCCGGATCCACTGGGGGAGACCTTGTTAGTGTGTTTTGGATAATTTTAAGGTTCAGGAATAGCACACAATTTAAGTATTGTTCTCACTCATTTCTGAGTGTAATGTATGGAAAATGAAAAAATATATATAAAAAACAAAATGACAAGTTATATTTGCTATGCAATATTTAATGTTCCGCCTAGGGAAATGGACTGCTAAGGATTATATTTTAGTAAGGCTTCCTCAAAGGTTTGATGCATTGGTTAACCGTAATATTAGGTTAACCTTCATGTACAGGTTACAAATCTAAAAGTGGACATTAGTGGAGAAACTGTAGTGGGAAATTCGATCTGCATAAAGGTATTTCCTCCATGAAAAAGTTTAAGGAAAGACGCAAAGGAGAATGGTGTTATTATTGAACCTCCAACCCCAAACTGTCTCCTAATCTGTTGTGTGCTGCGCGTAAATTTATTTGGATAACAGTGAGTAAGCCCCCCTTTGGAAAACACAAGCAGTATCTACCTCCTCCACACGCACACACACACACCAAGGTCTTGTGCTCGAGCAGCTTGTTGCGTGATACACAGAGGGAGCGATGGACTACAATGCTTACAGCACTTTGAGTTATTTAATTGTGGCAGCAAAGCGGAGCTGTTATTCAGC
>JAODKE010000146.1:4582995-4602896 GCA_026779605.1 Mormyrus hasselquistii
CCTTGGGTTCCTTTAAATCAGAGCTAGATAAGATTTTAACAACTCTGAGCTATTAGTTAAGTTCTCCCCAAGCAAGCCTGATGGGCCAAATGGCCTCCTCTCATTTGTATAGTTCTTGTGTTCTTATGTTCTTATGCTGGGCTGGGAGTATGGATCGGGGTCATAGTGAGATCCCTGTGTTTGCAAGATGTTTGACAAGATGTTGTCAAGGTTCATGACCTTGAGGAGCAACTGGCTCTCATCTGACACAGCACAGAATTAGAAGAGATAGATAATACACCTTTTAGGGAGATTGTGTGTAAACCACAAGAATGAAGAAGAGGGAGGTTGAGAGAGCTGGGTGACAGTAGGTCATAGACATAAGAAAGGGCGTACACACTTTACAGAGGCGATGTCACCTGAAGTGACTGTGTCAAACCTCTTCCAGGTACTTCCAGCTTTGGAGCCGGAAGAGACTGGGGAGGCAGGTTGGCCCTCTGGCACCCAGGAGCCCCCTCCCCCCAGGAAGAGGGAATTGTGATAGTGTGGGATTCAGTTATTAGAGGTGTAGACAGTTATGTATGCACACTTGATAGAGGGTCTTGTATGGTGTCTTGCTTGCCTGGTGTCCATTTAGGGGACCTTTTGGATCATGTGCGCAGGGTGGTGTAGTAGAAAGGAGTTTAGGTTTATGGGGTACTGGACCTTCCGGAACAGGTAGTATCTGTTAAAGCAGATGGGTTGCATCTGAACCGGAAGGGAACCAGTGTATTGGGGAGGCGTATGTGTAGAGCAGTTGAGGAGTGTTTAAACTAGGGACTGGGGGGGGCAGGTAAGTTAAGGGAGTTAGGGAGGTTAGCTAAGAATATAGGTGGGGGGAGATGGAAAAGCCCAAATTATAATGAAAGTGGGCACTGTAAAAGGTCTACCCTTTGCTGTTTTTACTTAAACATTAAGAGTATCGGAAACAAAAGAGAAAGGAGAAACAAGGGAGGGACGCTTTCATGATTTAGAGGCTTTTAATTCATCAGACTCTTACGACATTATAGAATTACCTGAAACATGGTTGAGTAACAATGATGGAGAAGAATATAACATGGATGGTTACACGTTGTTCCGCAGGGACCGGATAGGCAAGAAGGGAGGTGGTGTCGCACTTGAAGCTATATGAGTAAAACTAGATGCTAAAAACTCAAATGGCCTAATTGTTGGTGTTTGTTATAAAGCACCTGATGTAGCTGCAAAGGAAAGCATAATGTACAACGATACATAACAACGATATCAGGATTATGAGTAATAAAAATCATGTGGTAATTATGGGCAATTTTAATTTAGCTGGGATACAATGGGACATTGACTCTACTGTAAATGAACTTGAGATGATGGAATTGGCCCAGGATTGCTTTTCTTATTCAGTTTGTTAAAACCTTTACTAGGATAGAAGCCATTCTTGATCTTGTTTTCTTTAATAACCTGGATAGGATTGGAAAATTTGAAGTTTTAAAACTACTTGACAGTAGTGATCATAGCATGATTAAATCTGAGGTTAATTTTAGTTATTGCAAGCACAAGAGGACTTCATATCTCTTTCCTGCAAAACCCTAAGAAATCTAAATCTAGGAAACTGCAACCAAGATGGTTTGTTACTGAAATTAAGAATAAAGTCAGGAGGAAAGGGTTCTATTCCACAAATAAAAAACAGCTAATGGTGTCAGAATAAAGCAAGAGTATCTAAGTCTACAGATTGAGGGAGCGATGGACTACAATGCTTACAGCACTTTGAGTTATTTAATTGTGGCAGCAAAGCGGAGCTGTTATTCAGCAAGCCATCTGTCAGCCAGAGTGCCATCGAAATTTCTCAAAAAGTGACAGTGAGCCACTGATGTGCAGCAAGAGCAGCAGATGAGGACATAAATCAAAACTTTATGGACGGATAGTCTTCAGGGTGAGAGAGATTGGAAGCTTTCTTAAGGCTACTTCTAACTAAGGTAATTGAATCAAGTGGAATGACGGTGCGACACGGGGCAGGTCTGGGAGTACAAGTGAGCAATAACACACTGCATTACACGAAAGGAGTTTTCATTCCTCAGGGGAGTCGATGAGAAGTGTTAACAGCTGTCAATGCGGTGCCACGTGCTGCCAAAAGGCCTACTGTGTGTTGTCAATTGCAGGCCTGCACCCCAGTGCGAGTCATTATCCCGGTGAGTTTTTACCAACGTTTCGCTGTCAAAAATATAGTGTTTCATACTAAGCAGAAGTAGTATGTCTCTCTGGAAAAAAATACATAAACAAAAAGCAAAAAACTTGAGGAGAGAATTATATTCTCAAGGAAGAACAATATTCAGCTGAGATATGTCCTGTGCTAGTTTTATTTTTGTGGGTAATGTTACATATAGCAATCTCAGCTGAGTATTTATCATTTTTATCTCGTAAAGGTAGATTAAACTCTAAATGTACAATTCTGAAAGGTGGATAGCTTTATTTATTATATGATAGAATTTATTCCAAAAATAAATGATTTCAGCTACATTGAGTGGAGTTTTAGTACACACATAAATATTAACAGAGTAAAAACATTCAAATTTCAATCAAATCTGACCCCATTATACTCAATGCAAATCTTCATGGACCTACTCATATTTCTTTTTAAAATCTTTTTTGTGCTTTTATCATCACTAAATCACTGTTTGTCAACACACACCAAACACTAGCATTAAATATGTTTGTGCTCGTATAAATAAATCTAAAGTGAAGCATCCATTATCAACTATGAATTGATGAAAGCTCAGTTTTGCTATTTTATTAAATTTATGAAAATCATATTCAATGTTTTTGAACAAAATAGTCTCCTTCTTTGATTATTTAATTATTTGTAAATGATTTACTTGAATAGCATGACATTTCATTCAATCCATAAAATTTGATTATAGACCCAAAGCCCAACCTGTCTCTTTATATATTCGATTCCATTTCAACCAAAAAGTACAAGCAGGAAACGAACTGATCTCGTGTCAGTTCTTCACCCCTTACTTTATCTGCAGCAGTCTAGATGCTTGTATCAGCAGCCTCAGATAACTCTTTTTTTTAACGTTTTTTTTTTTTTTAATTACAGCTCATTGGCTTCATTATAACAGCATATGTGTCTAAGCTTGAGAACTAGTTGCGTGTTACGCATACACACTTGGCACTTGGATTTCACAGTCACTGGGCCTGACATGTCTAATTCTAATTGACGATTTTCAAGCGAAATCAGCCCTTTTTTCCAGACTTTCGTTATTGAAAACTTTTCGGAGTTGCATACAGTCACTTGGTACTGTGCATCGCTTTAGTGCTGGGGGCATGTTTACCTCAGGTCAACTCTGAGACCATATGGAGGTTCATTCCTGAAACTCCTGTGGAGTGTCTGTCTTTGATTAATCTCACAGTTTTGCCAACTCCTCGGTCACTTACTGATAGGTTAGCGTGTGACGCCTGATGCCTTGCAAAGCAACTGATGGGAAAAATTACCGGAAAAATTTTGCCTCCAGAGCTCAGTGGCAGGAATATTAGTGTTGCACTTTTCAGAATTCCTTGGTATCTAAAAAGAAAAGGTTTCACAAAGTGACCTTTTCTCGCAAAATGACCTTTCTTTGTAGTTAAATATTTGTTGAGCAAGAAAAAAAAAATGTAATAGCTAGTTTTAAAACATTCAGATGACAGATGCTTACAACTTTATTAGTGAAATATGAGAGGAATAAAAATCATGCTGGTTCATAATTTCATTATTGGTGAAAGCAGTTTCCATGAACATCTTAGCATTAAAAATGCAGGGAATTACTGTAAGATTTATTTTTTAAAAAAGATTTTAAAGACTTAGGAAAAATTTTCCCTCTTCCATTTAGGATACATATCACTGTGCGTTAATATTGTATCAAATGTTTGATATATAAGAAGCAGAAATTAATCTTTTTAATCCCAAAAGACCATCTTGATCTGTGTGCTTGGCCGCTTGCCGCGAACTGAGTTAAATATAAAAAGGAACAAATTTCACTCGTCTTTTACAGCTAGATGTGCATGATAAAGGAAATGTCAGCAGAAATACTAAAGCCAGGTGTCACCGCAGCTTCCTGACAGATAGCGGGGAAAGGTAAAAAATGTCCTATCATGTCCGACAAGGTGTTCTTTTTAAGATTTAAAGATCACTGCGCAACTTTAAACATGCTCGTCACTTTTACTCTGACTGGAACTATCATGAGCTTCACAAAAACTTTATCGGCTCAGTTGCGGGGAAAAAATAAGTCCATTCCCATTTATCTTAGCCAGGTTCCCTTCAAAGCCAACAAATAAATTACAGTGTACATTTGATACAAATTGATTTCTTAACTCAAATAACAATGTTGTCCTCCCGGCTGGGCCACGTGTCAGTCAGTCGCAAGCTAGAGTGAAAGGCTCAATCTGTCTCTGTGATGGAAACAGGGCTGGCACATCTCCACCAAGGAATGCTAATCACGCGGGCCTGGCCTGGGCCTTTGTGGACAGGCCGTGATAAGAAAAATCAGTTTCCCCGCTGTCAGGCTATGTGAAGGCCTGATCTGTGTCTGTAGGAAACAAGCCATGGGTCTGGAAGTTCCTGTCCTACTTTTTTTTTTTTTTTTTTTGTTGTCTGTGTGTAGTTACATGAGAGAAAGGGGCGGCGAGGGAGGTGGGAACGAGGTGTCAGGGGGCCGTGGGGGGAGGAATCCGGACACTGTGGCTGAGGCTCGGCGCCTGTGATGAAGCTGAAGTGAGACCCATTGAATATCTTGAGCCGATCTTATCAGCGGTGGGAGAAATGAGATATTGGCAGGGACTGTTGAGCGTTCTCACAGCTGAGCAGGTTAATAGGGTTGGGAGGCAGGCCACAGCCTAATTGGATTTGCCTTGGCTTGATAAACAGTGGCGAGTCTTTTTGCCAGCCAAACACAGAGGTCTTCTCCCCCCCCTCCCACCCCTTCGTGAAGAGAAGGATAGTCGACTCAAACGAGGAAGGCTATTTTCTTGGTAAATTCCCAGCAGGCTAGAGTAAACTGTGGAACAGGAGTCGGCCATCTCCTGATTTTAATCAAATACCATTTAACCTGACCGACCTTTAGGAGTCGTCTCACATGAGGAGATCAAGCATGTTTTTCTTGCTTACTTGAATTAGCAGAAGGCGCTAAGAGCCTCGTGGTGTTATTTCAACACCTTAACTAGTGAAAATTTGCTTGTTTCCAAGCTATCACCCTTTTTCATACATTTATGTCTGCAAAGTCAGCATTCAAAACAAAGTTGTGGGGTGTAGGTTATTCTTCTTAAAGTGGAAATGCCCAAACTGATCATCTGAGCCGTCACTGATAATGATTAATAAAACGTATATCAGTGTAAAAGTTTCTACTTATTTAGTCATGCTGAAATATGCGTAGATAAAAGTTGTACTTACTTTTATCTTTGACCAATATATTTTCTATTTTGGAATCAAGCCAGACTAGGAGTGAATATGCAATATAGCTTGAAAATGGGCAAATATCTCATAATATCATATATCCACAGATTATGATATCTGGCTTTGACAGCAAGCTGAAGTTTTTTTAATCGCGTAGGAAATAAATGAGGTGAACACTAAACAGGTCGCCGGTCTATTAAAATCGATTACAGGTTTGTGAGATGAAGTTGTGAATAATACTACCTTATTCTCAGTCAAAACAGCTGCACAGTTTTAAAGATTGCAGTCTTTTATGCGATTTGCAGCCAAGCCAAGAAAAAAATAATCACATTCGGATTTTATCTCTCGTTTTCTAAAACATTCCCTTCTACAAATAATATAACCTAAACCTAACATATTTTGGCTGTAAGTCCTCATCCACTAAGGATGGAAAGCTTGAAGATGTGATGAAATGGAAGGTCAAAAGGCTAGTTTACCACAGTATAGTAGTTTTATAGCTATGCTATATAGCAGAACAGTAAACAGAGATTTTACCGTATTTTTATGCGGTTTCATTTTTAAATTGAGAGTTGGTATTTTAATGAAGTACAACAGCACAGGTGCTTACTGATTCAATGATCATTCATTAAAGAATTTCTCTTACATGATTTTGAATATCAATGAAAGCATGCAAATCATAGCATAAATTACATTCCAGGAAATAAATTCAGTTGAAAAAGCAAGAAAAAAATGACAGTGTGTTTTAGTGCAACTTCTTGCTTGTACATTTATACAAATATGTTGCATTATAATTGACTCCATACTATAACTCTGTGTCCAAGTTCAAGTCACTAAGCAAGATCTATTAGGTGCAAGTTACCAGGCATTTATTCCCGAGTCCCAAGAGGATGAAATCTCCTTTAGGATAGAATTACGCATTTTTAGAGACACGTGAATCAAAAACTGATTCCAAAGATGTTAAGATGTGTACATTGTCTACATTTGAGATGAGTTCTGCGTATTTATGATAAAATTGGGGATTCATATTGTAAATGACAGTAAAAAATTAGCTTTTAAAAATTAGTATTAATGAAAAGTTGTAATGTACAACCAAAAGTCTGAGTCTGACCTTTTGAGTTGAATTGTACTAGAGGGATTAGCTGCATGTATTCCATATACTCTAAACGTTCTCCTTAATTTAACTGATTATAACCTTGCTCAATTTTGAATACTCTCACTGTACCTCTGTTTTTCTTCTTAAGTTTCAAATTCTGGTGTTTTTCCATAGCAGGTAGAAACAAGGTCTCATCCAATGAAGAAATGTGATCATGTTCAAGATGCAATGCCTATTTCTTCTGTCTTATCATTGGAAAGCAAACACATGTTGTTGGACGTTGATGAACTTGCTGCTTAGACCCAGTATCATTGTGTCACACAGGGCTGTGATAGTCAGTGACGCATTTCCTTGCCTCTTCAAAGTATCAGAACCTTCTCTCTGCACAAAAGATCTAATACAGGTGCTAACACATAAAGTTAATGTGCTTGCGTAAGTGTATACGCTTTTCATGGGTTATGATGTAAAGGTGTGTGATATAAGCTTTTCATTTTTTGAAGTTCATTTTTTGAAGTTTTAATAAGTATTCGGGGACAAGTTCACCAATACAGACATCCATCAAAATCTCTATTCATCCAAGGCAATAAAACTGAAGAGTTATCTTACAACCACCACACCGACATATGTGGTGGATTCAACATTACCAGCTGCAAAAGAGCCGGGGGGTGTCACCGTATCCTCATTAATGAAACAAATCAAGGTGTGGGATTCCTCCTATTGAGGGGCAAAGCCAGATCAGGTCCTTCTGAGCACGAGGGACCCAAACGATGAGCACTTAGTGAACCAGGCCAGAGGGATTACTGAAGATGTTTATTTGTTCTCTGTGCCCAGGAACTGTAACTCCCAGAACCAACTTCAAGAAACAACTATTGGACTAAAATTAAATGCCTAAAATCTGGTAATCATGATAATTTGTGGTGGCAAACTATTGCTTACCAAAAATCCCATAACAGTGTGGAAAAAAAACAACGGAACAGGAATACAAACGGGGCCCTTCTGTGATACTAATCAAGAGGCCGCTGTTACATTTGTCTTTGTGTGTGAGCTTAACGCTCTCATTGGCAGGTTTGCCAATGAGATTGAGAGGAATACTGAGGATATCAATATGGCACAAGAATCAATGTTACATATTATCTGCCCGTGTCATTACACATGCCACAATTAGCTGCAGTCACTGGACAGAGCTGCTTGAAGATTTAAAGTCTTGCGTAAACTTTACTGTGTTGGGGGTTGGCAATATTAACTTTTCATTTCAGGATAAATGTTACTGATACCCCTTAAGAAGCACATTATTATTATCACTGTCATCCATCAATCTTCTGTGCTTCGTCATCCGTGCTGGGTTGTGATACTCTGGAGATTCTGCTGGAGCCTTGAAGTGTAAAGCAACAACAATAACCACTACCTGAAAAACAACAGCAATAACAATAACAATAATAACAATAATTATTACTGGTGGTGGTGATGTAAATTTACCTTTAAATTGTTGAAGATTGACAAAAAAAAAAAGTGAAAATTTGTGTAACCTATAAAATGTGATAGCATAACAGAGCTTTTAATACCTGAAGGCTCTGTTGACAACCTCTTTCCTAGCCTCCAAATTTCGAAGAGAAAGGCATCGTTTCATCTCTGTGCCTGCCCTGGCCAGCCTGCGTTTTATAACCGACAGGCCGATCAGCCTGGAGTCCATCAGGCAGCGAATTTATCAAGTCAGCTCCAGCCTCCTCTGAAGAATTTATGAATTGCAGTTAATAATCAGCTGTTTCCATTTCCAAGAGAAGAGAGGATCCCGAGGTCTGTTAAACAGCCCAGAGGAGCTGACCTTGTGTCCCATTAGATGAATAAATAACCACAGTGGAACTTGATGTCAGAGATAAAAACGTCTCCCTCTCTCTTCCACTTAACACATTCTTAACTCGTTCCCATAATGGTGAAAAGTAAACAATGCCACCCTCTCCTTCAGTGCTCTAGCAAGAGGACATTTCAGCTGCTTTGTTTTATGTGACTCTGTTCGTTTTTGTTTCTTTTTGCCGCCATGAGTGCCTTTTTATTTTGTTGATCTGAGGGTAGCTATAGCCCCATTTTTAAACCAGAACACTAGTAATGAAGAATGAATAATTAACCAATTAATCATCATTGTGCTATGTAACGATATGCTGTTTCAGGTCATGACATGGTAGACAGTTGTACAGCTAATCGTTTTTAAGATTATAAAGCATTTATCATTTTTGAAACAAATAACATTACAAGGAATAAAAATCAACTGGTTTAATGCTCATTGATCGTTTCGACAGTGTCATTTGGGGGAGGGGGGATTATCAGGAGTTATGTGTACAGTATGTGAAGTTTGTTGGTTTATGCTGTATTTTCGTACTTCAAACCGCAGTAAGAATTTTTACATTAACTATATTGATTCATAAGGTGCATCATCTTCTGGGTCCAGATTAATTTACGGTTCAGTCCACATCTGGACTGCAGTCCGGACTTTAAGAACCCCTGCTTTATAGAGTATGTGAGGAAAACCATGTGAATTCAAAGAGAGGGCACAAACGCCCAACTGTGCCTCTTTGCCATTCAGGTCTTCATTGCTCAATAAGTCATTTTGCTGTATAGCAACATTTATTTGTGGTCGTCTCACCATGAGGCTGATTAAGCTTTTTAGAACTGAACGTATTAATACAAAAAGCATCATTCTATATGTAACGTTTATTCATGTCATTCAGTGAATGGGCAGAACATGCATATATTTCGGTAATTAAAATCTAAGGAATACTGGGTCGCTCAATAGTATCGTGATAACCTCGTGGTGATGGGTTGGCTGTCCTTAACTCTCGCACATGAATACTACACGATTAAAGTGCCACGTTGATGTGATTATCGAATAGTGATACAATATGGTAGATATAAGTGATGTGAATATGGTCCTATTTCTTTTTTTTTTTCACTAGTCCATGGCTGTAGGATATTGGGGTGTCTGTGTATCATATATCTGTTACCCAGACCGTGACGTCTGTTGTGTCTGCTTATTACTCGCTGTGTGGACAGTCCTATCTATAAATCACGCATAGGTTTGGTTTGGTTTGGTTTGGTAGGGACCAAGTCAGCCCCGCAACCCCATGTCGCTACTGTCCCCTCCCCCCACCCCCAACCCTGACCAGCGTAAGGAGCTGGAAGATGGATATTATTATTATTAATAATAATAACAACTATTATGATTATTATTGTTATTGTATGATGATGATGATGATGATGATGAAGATCTGTCAATGCCTCCATCCACCTCTCACCTCCATTTATAACTCTGCTCCATCAATCCGTTATACTTGCATGTCTTTATACTTTCAGTGTTATTTTGTCTTACATTTTGTTTCAGTTCTAAAAATGTGGCTATAATTAAGCTCTGGAAAAATGAACTTTTCTGTTTCAAATTTCCTCGATGCAAGTCGGGATGAGAGAATTTTCTGCCACATTTCGTTATAAATCCTGCTTGATCTGCGAGAAGAATCCGAATCTGACAATAACACTTTAACCTTGGAAACTCTCCACTGATGTCCGCAGAGCTAAGCATGCCCTTGTTTGGAGAATGTTAAGAAAAAAAAAAAATGCTTAAAAATTCAGATGAGAACCACCTCATGGCTACAGGATTTAACTGCAGTCTTTCTTATAATACTTGGAATGTACAGGATCATGAGCATAAAAGTCTCTGACCTGTTTCTGTGCTTTCGCCAGAAAGTAAAATACAATCCATCTGTCAATAGTTACACTGTACCTTCAAGATTTGCACATGTAGCCAGCAGTGCTTAAGCCATTCTTGTGATGCCGTTGCAGTTTTGAATGTTCGTTATGCAACGCCTTTCATTTTAGGTGAATGCATAGTATTAACATTTTGAATGAGTGTACCCATTTTTATTCCTTTTCGTAAAGTTATTGTTCTAACTTTCATTCCACATGCACATTATTAGTGATATGTATTCATGAGATTTATTTTTACTCAGACAGGAAAAAAGGAGCACTTTTTCACCAGCTTAAAATTTACCCCCGTCCAGACCATGCTAGCTTCATTGTTTCACCTCAGAATCACCTAACTGAACAAACACTGCCATAATCCCTTTCAAACATACAATAGTCATAATAGTCATAAATACATAATCAAAAGTTCAATGAATTCTATAATAAAATTCCTTCTGTAACCTGCACCAGTGACCA
This sequence comes from Mormyrus hasselquistii, assembly GCA_026779605.1. NCBI lineage: Eukaryota > Metazoa > Chordata > Actinopteri > Osteoglossiformes > Mormyridae > Mormyrus > Mormyrus hasselquistii. Next base: position 4,593,714 of record JAODKE010000146.1, read on the forward strand.
GAAACTGTACCACATCTGGAATTACCCTTTATCCTTCTCCAATAAATGACCTTGGAGGCTATATATATTTTTATTTGTATGTGCTCTGCATGTTGCATGTGATTATTTGCTTTTCCTTTTTCCTCCATCGCAATAAGACCAGGTCAGCATAACTCCCGCAGTGGAAGAAATTTCGCATCAAGCCATCTGAGCATATTAAATCATATCCCATATATCGCGAGGCCATAAGATCCACACTGCATGCGACAGAACAAGGCAAGATGGCAGTTTATAAAACATTGCCTGATTAAACTTACCTTTTCCTCCCTGAGACTGACCCCCTCTGGCCAGGACTTATTCAGAGATGACTGCAGTACCCTTGCCTATCTTCAGAACAATCTCAGATAAGTGCAGCTGATGACCAGATTTTGGGGGATTTTTCCCCCCTTAATACCGCTGCTGGCTCTTTCGTCAGTGAATGCAAGTAACTCTGTTTCTCTGTACGTAACTCCGGATGGGAGACTCTTTTGGAGAAATCACATGTCAATTATTATTTTAAACCAATTAGTCTTTCCTTTAAGATTGAGCTGGCTATGATTTACTGAGGTAAATAAAGGGCATCATTAAGTAAAATTAAATAAGAACTCCTTATATTAGTTGGCGAAAAGTGTAGAGACATCGACAAACCAGGAACTGGAACTAAGGGAGTCATTTATCAAATGAAGGTCTAGAGACACAAGGCAATGATCATGTTTTGATTGAGGTTTATTATCAACGTATGTATCGAGATTACAGATACTTGCTTAATTTCAGTAGGTAATTTTTATCTTTTAAATATTGTTTGATTAATTAAGTGCTGATTACTTTACATTAGTAAATATCCTGTGCTGGGTGTTAAGTCCTTTTAGACAATATTTTTTTCAGTTGTTTTTTTATTTTGTTCATAATTATATTCTTGGGAATTGGAGGCCTACCTATGTATAATTTGATCATCCTTTCCAATGTATGTTTGCGCATTATAATCCCCCCCATTCTGTGTGTGGAGTTAGCATCCCCCCCCCCACAGAGATACCATGTGACTAAACATCTCTAAACCAGCTATAGTGTCTGTGACAGTATCTGTGTGTCCATCCTGTGATGGACACGCATTTGATTCAAGGTGTAAACCAGCCTTGTGCCCTATGCAGCCTGTCATACATTCCAACTCTGCCAGCCCCTCCAAACCAACCCCCCCCCCCCGCTACCTCTATCCAGGAAGAGTCATCGGAAGAGAAGTACATGGAACGATAATATGCATTTGGAGCTTATGTCATTGGTGAAGGTGTCAGGTGCAATACAATGTCAATTCCAGTGTGTAGCTTCAGTTCACCAAACACTGCCTGAAAACGTGCCTAAACACGGTGAACAGGAATACTCATTTCGTTGGCTCTAATTGTAATCACTGGAAAACGTTGAGATGGCGTAGTTTCTTTGGACGTATAAACAATAGCGTATACGTTTCAACTGGTTTCACTTCAAAACCAAAAGGGTAAAAACACGCTATTTGAGTCCAGTTGTGGGAAATTCAGATGGCTGTTTCTAAGAACCTTCTGGTTCTAGTGTTAAATATCACATAATTAACACATTAACTCGGCTGTTTCCAGTGCCAGCTCTCGCAGGCGTGGGTCCCAGTGCGGCCCTCCCTGGTCCCAGTGCGGCCCTCCCTTTGGCGTCATTTCTGTTTCCACAGCTGACCCTTCCCTTCCTCTGTCGTTTCTCAAGTAATACTCAGATTCCATTCTTGACACATCAGAGCCGCGAGATTCATCTTAAGATGATATCTGTGGGGAATTTCTTTTTTTTTTTTTTCAGTAACCTAATGTCTTATATCGCGTGTGTGTGTGTGTGTGGGGGGGGGGGGGGCCACTGGAGGGATTATGACATAAAAATGCTAAAGCCCGTTTGGGGGATAAGCGGAAGATAAAGGTTTGATTCGGTAATTCTAACTATTGTGGTTTGTAGTCCTCCAGGGGCAGGACAATAATCCAGTGCAATATACATTCAAACGGCGATGCATAACGCATCACCCAAAGGTCAGAGGTGCCGCAAAATGACATTTTTTTCCTGCAGTCAGAAGCAAAAAACTGTCAAAGCAGCAAGTATAAAGGAAGTCTAGCAAGCGAGTTACCAAAGCCACACAAAGTAACTCATTTTTTGCACTTCAATAACATGTAACCATCTCAGGTGCTTGTGCTGGTCACACACAATCCACACACACACACACACAAACGCACACACACAAACTTTTAGGACATTCTTACTGCTGCTACTATTGTTGCTATTGCTGTCTTTTGATAAACCAAGTAATAATAAAATCACAGCACGGGAATCGCCGCTATTAAATCTGAAGGGGACATTTAACACAAAATATTAGTTTTATGTCAGTGTGCCCCCCCCCCATTCAATATGCTTCTGACGCCCCTGAATCACATACAGTTTTGAGGTCTTTCATTTTCCTGATTAAATTGACTGAGTTAAAGAGAAAAATATATAAATGTGGATGTATCCTACATTATACAGCAACAATTCGAATTTGATTCATATAAAATCACACATATTTCTTTTCCCTTCCATAATATTTCTCACAACAGGCTTCACTGGCTCACAGCTACAGCATGTCGGTGCAATGATACTAAAGAATGCTAAAGATATGTTGTTATTTAAGTGCTCTGAATTAATGGGCAAATTCTGGCTCACAGAATGGTGTAAAACCTAGGAAAACCTCATTACAAATATTAAATATCAGTCTGCAGCCTCCAAATCAGTGATGTCATTTGCATCAATTCCATTTTTAAATGTAGCCACTGAAATTAAATATCATAATTACCCTTCTTTGAGTCTGACTGATGCATCCTGTGTTTTATCCTTCGCATTGGCTTGTATTTAGTGTCTTTTTTTTTTTTACAGACTTTCCAATTCCAGCTACACCTCAAGATCCTGCTAACTTGATGAACATACGAACTACATTACAAATGGTTCATTCGTTTGATGAACAGCGATTCGAAATGTTTCATTTGTCTTGCGTCCCAAAACTTACATGCAACTTTACAAACAAAGAAATGTATAAACATGTCACTATACCAGCCTATATCAGCGGCACGTGAGAAATACCAGCAGCTGAACTCACAAACAGCTGTAAAGCAAATCAAAGTTCATACAGAATCTACCTGAAGCAGTTAACTGCAAATACACTTCGGAACAGGGGGAAGAATGAATTGATTTTTAAAGATTCCGTGTGAAATTGTACGCATTGTTAAGGAGACGTATACATTTCAGACACACGCAGCATACTCTCCTGCGCAACCCAGTGGGCTAGATTAGCGGCCTGCAAATCTGCGCTGGTAATTACATTTTCCAGTCTACAGTCAGCTATCTTGCAGTATCATAAGCATGGAAACATTTTAAATGATTCGGCCCGAAAGACCTCATCAATTTATGATGATGCTGCACATAACAACACTCCATTAAAAAAAAAAAAAAAAAAACTTATGGGCAGCACTGAGGCTCGGGACGTCTGAACAGTCCGACAAGCTGTAGCAATAGAAATGTGTCATGTCTCGACGAGTAATCCAGAATTAATTATCATATTAATGTCACGGTTGAACTGAGTTGGGGCTCAGAGTTTTGTTTGCTGGAGAGGTTCCTGGGGTGTGTGATGAAACAAAGCAGGGGCTTAGAAATAAGAGATGTTCTGTGCATTGTATGGCCAGGCCTCAGGTCTTTGTTCCACGCTGCCTGGGAGACTGCTGTGGGAAGCAGCCAACCTGCGGTTTTTCAAATTCACCATTGTCTAGCCATTGTGTCGATTTAATTGTTACTATGTACAAAGGCCTGTCTTAATGAAAATACAAGTGTTCTGTGAATTTTGGCAGATAGCGACTCCTTAGCGGGTTCGCTATACTCTACCATATTCTTCTCTCACAAGCTGAGGCAAGTTTTCTTTTTTTTTTTTTTTTGGGTGCTGTTATTAAATGAAATGATCGTTCCGTGAGTCATTACACAACGTTTTATGGATTTCTCACACAGAGGGAGACATACAGCAGAAGTTCGATCTTTCCTGAAAGAAATATTTTGTCATGATAATAATCACCTGAACATAATATGCGCATCGTAGTATTTCAGCATGTATCTTTTACTGAAGCTGTTGTTTTGCAGGAGAAAAATCATTGAATCTAACAGATCATGAAATATTCATTTATGGACTCTTAATCATTTTTGGTCTCATGCAAAATAACATTAGGCAACATTTACAGGAAAAAAATATAATGGTAATGAACAGTTCAGTAGCTTTTATGAGAAATTGTGATCTGGGCCCACTCTTGTCACTATTATGGGAATGTGAATTTGAATGACTGCTGTCCTTGCTGAGTTCACAAAGGAAGGATGAATCCAGAAAGAACATAACAGCAATAGTGTATAAAAATAGACTTTCATGTCAAGTAAATGTCCCAGAGCAAGATTAGGTTTGCTGCGAGGATGGAACGGCTCGTCAGCCAATTGCCTGAGGAGAGTCTGCAGGCAAAATCCATCCACTCAGCCCTGGTGAACGGCGAGGACAGGGAAGCGTCAGTTTTCAGCAGGAAACTCAAACCATCCTCCATTAGTGCAGGTTATAAGATTCTAGCTATATGAATGTTATTATTACTATTAATTAATCAATCAAGCATTTCTCTTAATCATTTTACATGGTAACATTTGCTAAAGACATCAAAGTACTTTAAACACTGAAGTAGGTGTAAATGCAGCCCATCTGTGACCTTGAGGTGTTTTACCCTTTCTGTCAAATAAGTTTCGGAAATGATGTAAATACATTAGCTATTGTACTAAACTGTTTATATGAAGGCACTGGAGAGTCCTGCAGCATTTGCAGAAACACTGTATCGCGATTAGGTCAGTATCGCTCTCACTTTCTATGCAACAAAGTTGCTATCTTATTGTAGTTTTATTGTTATGTGCTTTAATATTTTCATTAATAAAATTTACATTATGTATCAGCAGAGAAGTACGGAATACAGTGAATCTCTCCTGTCCTTTAACGTGAGTTTCTTATTGTTAATTATTTTCTTACAGTATGTTTATGGAAAATATACTCATTTTTATCAGTGAATGGTGCATATATTAAAACATTATTTATCTCCAGATATAATTGTGAAGTTTAGGTCAACAAGATAATTTTTTGAGTATGTGGTTATTTGTTTATTGTTATGAAGCAAATTATTTATGTGCGTTTGTATCTGTTGTCCATGATAATTTGAATATGATAGATACATCATGCATGAACAAATAAATGGTTAGGTCTTTATAAAGATTATTTATGCATTTTGTAATCACTGATTTATACTGTATGTCTGTGTGTGTGTGTGTTCCAAATGGGCTTTCTCTATCCTTTGATGTCAGCCGTTTCATTTCTATACTTGGCTGCATTAGGCAGATTATGATCTGTTTCTGTACAGTTGCAAAATATATTTAATGATTACAGCTATAAATTGAGAAGACTGAATATCAAAAAACAATAAATGTGTGACATAGTAGATTATAAATGAACTAGCAAGATAAGCAAGTAAACACGCAATAATGGGAATAGCCAAGCTGCAACACCTGAAAGGGAAAAACATGTCTGACAGACATCAGGACCAAACAAGTTACAAGAAAACGTCTTTAAGCCCTTATTAGTTACAAACAATCACAAAAGACAATATATATACAAGTCTATGGTTGATAATGACATGTTTTATCTGTTAATAACATTTATCTATATTTTAACATTCCAAATTCCTCTTAAGCCATAAGACTCAGGAGGATACATAAATGTCATAGAAATGCTTATTTACATTTAACTATTTTTCATCAATGTTGAAGGGAAATCGTTGTGGTTCAGATTTGATTATGTTTCCATTGCCAAAAGATATTAAAGAAAATGCCAGTTTTCATATTCAATATCAATGCACCATGTTAGGTAATAGGAAAGTAAGCATCTTAGTTAACATTATGAAGTTTACATTTGTATGATTAGTATTGACTTATTTTTACAAGAACTAATTAGAATTTATAGACTGAATGGCTCCCAAGGCTGTACAACCAAGTATGTAATGGGGTTTAGTGGTGCAAGCATATAATACTCGTGGAAATCAATACAGTTTTACAACACAAATTAGTAAGAAAAACATCCTGGTTCAGCGTTTACACAGAGCTAAAAAAGCAAATAGTTTTAATACTCCGTGTTTCATTATCCATGTATAAATAAAGTTTTCCACTGGAAACTGAAGAAAATACTACCATTGTTTATTGATTCAAAAAATTATAAATAACAAATAAGAAAAAGAAACTAAAAAAAGTATGTTTGAGTATTTGAATCTCAAGAGCAAATTACTTTAAATAGATACTGCCATTGGCCTGCTTGGCAACTGGGCCTAGCTTAAAGGGTTGAATAAATTCAAAAGATATTGATTTTTTTTTCTTTGTCAGGCATTTCAAATATAACAGGTAACAGCAGATAAAACCACAGGCAATATCCTTTCTTCCTTTCTAAAAAGAAATCTTCTTTATCTCCACCTCCTTCTTTAGTACCCATTTCTGTCAAGCAAAGTGCTTGATCGGAATTTTTAAAACGATCAGGAAGAGTGGAGACTCACATAAAGCAGAAAGCGCTTTCCCACAGTCTTACAGATGTACTCGTCAGCTGAGCACACACTGACACAACCCGGGATGTTTCCCCAGCAAAACATCGGAACTATCAGATTACATAATCCTCGTTACCAGTCTGTGTTTCATTTTGGCTAAATAAAGGTGATTAGCAGGTATTAAAAATACAACTAAGACTTGGATCTTTGCTCAAAGCCTTTAATTTCATTTGACGCCTCTCTCATAATAGCCGAAGTGGCTCGAATGATTGATTTGCTTCATTCTGTATGAGGTTTAAGCAAAACGCACCATTTATCCTCAAAAGTGGGATTTGCCATTCTGTGCAAATTTTGGCTATGGTAAATCCCATTGGCTGAGGCTTGGGAAATAATATAGGTTCTTTCTTGATATGCTTAATGATACATCAATAAAAGACGGAGGCCGTTTGGCATTGCAGTAGTTGGCTCCAGGTAATTTGCTGCACGTAAGTTCCTTTGCTGCTTTGGGCCTGCTAATGCAGTCCTGACCAAATCTCATCGGATATTTTACAAGGAAACATCACATGGAAACTTCCGACAGAGAGGAAAATACAAAGTCATCTGAACTCATAGTTTTTAAGCTCAACAAGCGTAACAGTCACTTGTACCGAAGCTAATACATCGTTACAAACAATGTTAGTGTTAAATTGCAGTGCAAGAAAATTGAAATGGGAATGCAGAAGGATCTAGTGCTGAAAGAGAGATGATGCCGATATTTGCCAGTATTCACAAATAAGTCCAAACTGCATTTGGGTAATGACAATCAAATAATTCATCTCAATTGTACGCTGCTAATTTAATAGTGTTTGGATTTTTCAAATACCCCTACTCAACATTGTATATTTTGTAATCAATTTAGAATTAACACTTTATTCACTAATTGGAGACAGACCTACTGTATTAAGGTAATGAATGACCAAGAACCAAAGACTGTATCAAGACAAAATCTCCAGGAAAAGAGACGAGCAAACAATGCACTAGTGAGTAATGTCAAATACTATTACATGAATCAGGATATGAGTTATTTTTAAACAGTGCACATTAACATGGGTAATAAACTATCATAAACTACAAAGGAATGCTTGTGTTTAGATTTGCCTGTCTCTTTTAAACCAAACATCGTCAAGGTGGAAAATCTTGAAATGCAAGGTTGAGTTGACTTACCAGAGAATAATCAAGGGATTCTGCCTTGTGCCCTCCAAGAGGTTAAGAATAATATGTCTTTTATTTGTTCTTGTTTGAATCTTTTGGTGATTTGTGAGTTAGGCGGAGTAACAATCCTCTCCGGATAGGTTTTTACTCCTGAAATTGTTAATCATGCTGCCATTTATTTCATGAGAGTTGTCAATCACTTGTTAAATGGGCGTGCCTGCAATGTTCCAAATTCAATACAGGATTACATATCCTTATATATCATGCGTATTTTAGTAATAATGTTTGGAAAATGTTCCTTCTGTCATTTCTCGTGAAGTGTTCAATATTTCTGTTTGTCTCCTTGTATAACGACTGCAAATAATGAGTGAATCAGCAATTTTCTGAACTACTGATGATACAAAGTACTAAATGGGCGATTTACTTGATCTTCATATAAAGTGAATCCATTAAAAATGATTATGAGGGAACACAAAAGGCTTTATTCATGCCAGTTTTCAATTGTGTTTGTAAAGAACTTTGTATTGTAGTCAACCCTACTGACCCAACTATTTTAATAATGAATCATATCTCAATGCTTCCAAAGCTAGTCATCAGAATTGCCTTGTCATGCAGTTTTTTCTTATATCAAGCTATATTCATTCTGATGAAATATTCTAACACTTTCTATATGTGCCATGTCTATAAGACTCTATAAACACATTCATACAGTATAATGCATTCATAAAGCATGGTGATAAGTATTTACATAAAGACATAACCCATCATTGTGCATGAATTTTCTATAAGTTCTCATATATAATGCACTGTAGATACATTCATAATGCAGTACAAAGCATCCTTAAAGCTGATACTGATCATTATAATGCATTATGAAGTTATCTGTAGTGCAATATAGATGGTAGCTTCAAGTAAAGTTTTACCAAGATATTTTCAAATGGCCATTAAATCATACTGCACAATAAATAGCTAATATATAAGAATAAATGATATTCGCTATGGGTACAGTCTTTGTACTCTGTCTGTTTGATATTATATGCATGTTCGTCTGAGCAGTATATAGTTTTGCTGCTGTATGCACCAGAATATCCCCCAGAATAAGTCCAGCTTAATCTTAATTTCAAAACTTATCCGTGGCACATACATTTCATATATCTTTGGCGTTTTATTTTATGTAAGGAAGGAACTAGTTGGGTAATAGCTTCTAGTATCAGTCGTCAAATCTAGGGATGTATGTAACTGCCATAAACACAGTCCGTCCTTGTTTCTATCTCTTCCAAAACCATGATGGCTGTTCTCCACTAATCTTGTAAAGCCAGCCTTTAAAAGCAGAGCAGTGTAGGGGGAGAGCAGG
>JAODKE010000146.1:4617520-4634994 GCA_026779605.1 Mormyrus hasselquistii
GTTTTCTGAGAGACAATTATGATTAAGAAACGTGAGAACAGAGACTTCCTGCAGCTCATGTTTTGTCCATCACATACACACCCTACACTGTAGGCATCTCTAGCTGAAAATCTTTTCCACCTGGATTGTCTCAAAAGGAAATATGTAATACAAAGAAAACATCCAAAAAGGTAGAATGAATAAAATTAAAATAAAGAAAAAATTAAATAGTAAAGCAAGAAAATACTAATAAAAAGCAATAATATCAGCAACTATAATATGAATAGTGTGAATAATGTGATATAGCATGCAGTGTCAAGTGGGGTGTCTGCTATAGGAGTCCTCATGTGGGGTGTCTGCTACAGGAGTCCTCATGTGGGGTGTCTGTTATAGGAGTCCTCATTTAGTATACAGACAGCTTGAGGGCAGAAACTTCTTCTCAGTTTCTATTTTAACATTCTTTGTCATTATTTATATTTTTATAGCTAAAATGAAGCCTTATATTTAATCAAAACTGAGAATATTTTCCTTCATCTCAATATTGATATAGGTACTTGGTTGAGTGATGGAGAGTAGCTGAAGCAGTCGGTGCACGGTGGTCCTCATGTGTACATGATGCACACAGTACAGTCCTCCCGCTGTAAAGAACAATTACACTAATTCAATTCATACCTAATCACGTCAGCCCAATTTAATTAAGACCAATGCGGCATGATTAATGTACACCTACTGGTCATTAGTATTCAAAACAAAATATGCTTATCATATCACGGGGCAAAGAACACATCCTTTAATAAATCCTCTGATTCATTTATGTCACAGTGTGTAATGGTCCATTATACTTTGCTTGATGACAAGATGTGGGGTCTTTTTCCTCAAGAGACTTCTGCCTGAAGATGATCCTTTGCTGAAGATGTCCAATGCCCCACACTCAATAACTTAATAAAAGAGAAGAAACCTGCCCAACCACTCCCATACATATAAGGAAATATTTAAAACCAAGTGAGCTAAAATTTGAAAGCTTATATATTTGTCTGCGTACAAAGAAGCTTCTGGCTGGATTTTTGACTGATCGTGTCATATTGAGAAGAACATATGAAAGTCATGATCTACAAGAGGTTAGAAGGAAGGTGACCTGTCACTTATTAGATGACTGACATACAGAGGAGGCAGCATCTAATCTTCGTACTAAAGTTACACTAACCTTATACAACTATACAGCAGATTACTGTAGGCAATACATAATTTTCTAGATTGTCTGTGGGGGTGGGGGGGGGGGGGAATTAACAACTCTACAATGGTAAAACAACTGCTTCACTTGACTTATGACAAAAACAGTACTGATTCATCCAAACAAGTTGCAGATCAAAGTCACACCCTTCTTGGGCCAGTATAAAGCAAATTAAAAAATCCTGATATTGTAAAAGCATCCATGGAGTACACCCTCAATACATTTATTTCATTTAGCCCAGTGTTTACCAGTCTGGTCCTCAGGGACGCACAGACCATCCACATTTTTGCTCCCTCTCAGCTCCCAGTATTGACTACTGACTATTCACTCACTACTAGTCAATTCATGTTACAATGGCTAAGAAGACCTGAAAATCAACAGTGATCTGGTTGCTGTGTGACAGAATCTAATATTCAATAACGAGAAATTTCAGTGTGGGATCACTATACCGGCACCATTTTTCTGATTAGCTTTACTGGGGAATACATTTGCCCAACATGCCCCATCCACTTTGATCAAACAATATTAATGATGATAAAAGTTTGGCACTGAAATCTTTGGTGTAGCTTCATGCACTGCATATGAGATGAAAGAAGATTGTAATTAAGCTGCCAGAGAACACTGCCCTGTAAATAGACTCCATATGAAGCTGCTCATGTATACCTGTATTTAAAGCAGGTTTGGGAAATGTACTATACTTCAAAGAAATATGCCTGTTTAATGCTCAATACAATTTGGATTGATTCACTTTCCTGTAAAAACAAATACTTATTCTTAACGGCCAAGGATTACACAACAAACTTTGGAAAACAATACTGGAGAAAACAACTAAGAAGGCATGATTTAAAATGATAAAATCAAGTACATTTTCAATGGTATTTTATTCATACGCCTTCAGTAAAATCAAAGTATAAAATATTAAGTCCGTGATCAACTGACATAGCCTGCAAACATCCAAAATGTACCGAGGAAGAGATAGATGAAGGTAAAAGTGACGATAAAATATCAGAAGCATTATATGAAAAAGGTCTTTAACTTTGAAGTAACTAAATCATTCAATTTCAAAGAGAAGTACAAAGTTGAGTCATATAAGGGTGTTAATTAGCAGTTTATATCAGCTGAAGCAGAGGTCAGACAATCACCACTTTGATATCTGAATTTTCAAAGCACCAAGAGGCAACTAACACAGCTCAACAAATCTCAACTGTACTTCAAGAATGTCACAAAGCCAGAAATTATGGCAGGCACCTAAATTAGAAATCACTTGCAATGAACTCCAATGCCAAAAGATGCCTAACCTCATGAAAGAAGCACGAAACCTAGACTCTGGAAACCAGTGATATGATCTGATGAGTCACCTTTCACCCTGTTTCTGTACATCTGAGTGGCTTTGCATTTGTGGGGGGGAGGGGGATGGATGTCTTCAAGCCACAATGTCCATTGGTATGGCAGTCATTTCATCTCGTAAGGTCATTAGGTCTGATGCTATGCATGCTGTCTTTGTATGGCTAGATAAAGTCCTGAATACACCCTGCTAAACAAATCTAAGAGTAGAGTGGAACTCCAGGGTGAAGTCAGATGCTTTGATGAGTGATAAAAGACACCATCAAGAACTTGAACCTCATGCGAGAATCTATCGGGAGTCAACGAAGAGAGCCAAGTAGGGGTTTAAAAGGAAAGCTGTTCACTTGGTGTCCTCAGAAGGGAACACTAAATAAAGTTAGTCATCATCTGCATAGTAATGATAAGAGAGGCCAAGCAGCTGCCTGATTGGACCTAGTGAGGCAATGTAGAGGGACGGATAGTTCTTAAGACTGAGTGGTCTTTCTCCTGATGCTGGCTGTGATATTAAGATTCTGTTGGGTGTTTTGCCCACCACCATATACCATTTTGAATATTTATGGGAATATTAGAAGGGACAAAGCTTATACCATCCATAGAGCTGATTTTACGCTTAGCTTGAACCAGCAGTTTAGCTAAAGGTGAATCGTGTTTGTCTTCATGAACTTAAAACACAAAGGAAAATCTAAGTGGAGAATTTATTTCTGAATAATAAAAAAAAACTTTTAGTAGGGTGGTGCATTGGCTATACACTGCCAGGCTTGGGAGTTGAACCCCTAGTCTATTCCGAGTGTGTGAAATCGCTTAGGTGTCCTCTGGGCAATTCAGCTTCTTCCCACAACCGGCATCCAGACCAGTATGGGGGGGGGGGGTCTGTGTCGGGTGAATAACATCAGCACAACAATACATTATCTTGCATTTGAAAATAGACTCCTTGCACAATCTGGTGAGATTTTAAGAACATTTTGAATAGACGACACTTTCTTCATGTTAAACATTAAGAAAATTTGTTTTGTTTTATTTTCCTGCCCGTACATATTATTACTATTATTAGCAAGTGCAATTAAGCCAATGCTGACCCAAGGCTATCAATCAAACTATACTTTTCCAGAATGTTTTCTTCCGGACTTCTACGGCATGTTTATTGTTGTCATCACTGAATCCACCCAACTTACTGGTGGTCTTTTCCCATCTCGAACAAAATTAAAAATTGTTCTGTGCCAACATGCTTTACTGAAAACCAGGCCAGCCTTGATCTGTACATCAATATGCGTATCGTACCTGTGGGTGGGTGGAATACACTTTTTTAAAGTGTTCCCAAACAGAAGAGAAATAATAATAATAATAATAATAATAATAATAATAATAATAATAAAGATTTTAAGGGTTAAAAACTTTGGTATATTTGCGCTCTTTATGAAAAAAAGTATATATGAAATGGAAAATAAATGTACCGCATTTTAGCAAAAGGTATCAGTAATTCATCCACCATCTTAAGTCTACTTCCATGAAAACAACCTCATCGGATACGAATTCTCTTTTTAATACTAAGCAAATTCTAGAGTTCCTCGGCAGGTCATCCAAAGGTTAGTGGCTTCTACCAGATGGAAGCTGCTCCGTTTTAAATTTCCATTTTCAAGTTCTCTTTTAAAGACACAGTCCTGTTTTTTCTTTTTTTATTTATTTATTTATTTTTTGATGGCTTGCCTATCTTTCGGTTAAAGCCTCTAAGAAAATAACTGTTTGAGCTTCAATAAACAAGCTGAATCAAACACTGCTGGGATATCAAAAACAGGAAATGGATGACTATTGAATACATAAATATGTGGACTGTACATGGCACAAGGGACATTGTTTTTTTTATATATATATATATATATATATATATATATATATAAATAAAATAAGGATGGTATTGTGTTCTGGTGTGTAATTCATAAGGAAGTATTCCGTCTTCTGTAGCAGGTGCGTGGATGCCCATCAAGATCTCTCATACGCCTATCACTCGGCAGTTCTTGAGAGGCTAAGCAGAAAATGGCAACTTGCACTAACAGTATCTGTCCGTAGTGGGATTCACGCGGCGCGTATGTGGAAAGGCACAAGCAGGACCTCACATCAGTCTGTCAGTCACTTCCCCGTCTCTGATAAGAGGAATTCCAAGATAAGGCTGGACTTTTGACTTAATACCAAGGAGGAACTTTCATCAGCTGATCACATATCCACTGCTGGGGAGGAATGCCAGTGGATTTTTGCGGACAATTCGTAACATATGAAGAACGAACTAAGGTCACCATTATATTTGACAGTATATGAAAGGTAAAAAAGAAAAAAAACTATTTTACATAAAAATATTCTTGCAGATTTTCCTTTTATTCTTTTAATTATACATATATCTAAACTGAAGACCGCATATTACATTTATTATATATATTTTATATTAATTTAATACTTGATCTAAAATGTGTATATATAAAGAACAGCAAGAAAGAAACTGGAGAAGCTGTTTTAATTCAAGTGACAGCTTCTTCAGTCTGGGAATCCATCTCTCCATTGTCTTTAAGATCTCGTGGTCTTGGCTTGACTCATGATTCTCATGCCAAGTATCGTTTCCAGAAGAAACAATAGAGCTGAACATCATCTTTTGGAAGCTGTGCTGTGTACTGATTAAAAAAAAACAAAAACAAATGCAAGCAGAAAAATATATATATATATATATTGATTTTCCAGAATGCAAAACACAAAAAAGAGAACAAAAAATCCCTCTTTGACTACATTTTGGAGTGTCAGTATGTTAGGAATTACATATCATATTTGTTTAACCAATTCTGAATGAAAACAATGGATGTATTAAAATAGACTAAAGAAAACTATTCGGGGTGTACCCCAGCCTTATGCCCTGTGCTGGACTGGCATCCCCGTCCAGGGTGTACCCCAGCCTTATGCCCTGTGCTGGACTGGCATCTCCGTCCAGGGTGTACCCCAGCCTTATGCCCTGTGCTGGACTGGCACCCCCGTCCAGGGTGTACCCCAGCCTTATGCCCTGTGCTGGACTGGCATCCCGTCCAGGGTGTACCCCAGCCTTATGCCCTGTGCTGGACTGGCATCCCGTCCAGGGTGTAACCCAGCCTTATGCCCTGCGCTGGACTGGCACCCTGTCCAGGGTGTACCCCAGCCTTATGCCCTGTGCTGGACTGGCATCCCGTCCAGGGTGTACCCCAGCCTTATGCCCTGTGCTGGATGGATAGAATCTACTCGTAATTATAATGGCAGAATTAACAAATATAGCATTTGTATTTATTACAGATTTTTTCAGTCACTAACATCGGTCTGTTGTGACCATACTATTAAGATATTTCATGTCATTCTCACACAATATGCAGTCAGTGAACATATTTTCAATATGCTTACATTTTCTTAACAGACAAGTTACACCAAAAACCAAAATTATAGATCGTTTTTGTCTTATTTACAAGTGTTTATGCGGAGTATAGCACAATAGAACACCCAATATTCCAAACATTAGATACAGTATAAAAGAACTTCTGCAATGAGATCAGCTCAAAACAATAGTGAAACAGCTGATAATAAACCGATCTCTGAATATTTGACACACAGCCTATTTGTGTTGGGTAAAATGGGCCAATCACAGCTCATTCCAGTTCTGTTAATTACAATGACACATATGAAAGTGGGACTTTTGGGACTGATGTTGTTTGGTGTAGAAACAAGGCAAATAATGCCTGGACAAGGGAGAGGAAGAGCTGGCTGAGGGAGACTAGGGGGCCTGGAGAGAGGAAGAGACCGAAGGATGGGTGCAGGCGGAGGGGGGTCAGGGACTGAGACAGCTGGACCACGGAGAGGACAAAGGAGAGGCATGAGAATGCGTGGCGGTATTTAGAGAGTTCCAAGAGCAGTCGTAAGTGATCCAGTGCGCTCCACCGTCATTGACCACGTGATCAACCATGGTCTGTCCCTAAGAGAGGCTGGTGAGATAGTGCTGCCCAATCTCAGGAGGTCAACTGTGGCCTCCACTATGGCATATTTAACCAAACCAACAAGTAAATAATATGGGCTATTTCTATTCTTACTTGTCATTTCTCAAAGTCAAGCCACTAGTCCTAATGCTAATTCATATGTTCAGTTTTTGTCCCTGTGAAAGATGCAGTGTCTTCCTCCCTCTGGGGGAAGGGAAAGATCCTCAATGTTGACCAAGAGCTCGCCATTGTTGGAATGGTCATTGCTAATAATGCTATAAAACTACATGAAATTCAGGTCAGAATTGTGGAAGACCATGAAATAGTCAACGATGTGGACAGCATCAGCTTGACAGCCATTGCTCAGACTCAGTCCAAACACAGAGTTTGAATGGAACAACTCTACACTGTTCCCTTTGAAAGGAACAGTGAGCGGGTCAAGGAACTACGGCAACAGTATGTCCAGGTATGATGTATATTCAATGTCCAGTTCTGTGAGTTTTTCACTTTGCGAATATACATACAGGTTGCAGTCCAGTAGCGTATAATGAATTGCATTTACATAAACTGTGTTTGTTTTTCTTTCAGAGAGCTATGGAGTTGGAAAACACGCATGAATTTATCTATGTAGATGAGGCAGAGTTCAATCTGGCCAGAAGGCGTCAACGAGGGTGAAATATAATAGGAAACTGGGCCACAGTCGAGGCACCAGGTCAAAGAGGAGCAAGCATCACAATGTGTGCTGCAGTCTCAAGCATTGGATTGGTCCTTCATAGATGCCAGGTTGGGCCCTACAATACTGAGCGCCTCCTTATGTTTCCGCATGACCTCCACCAACACCTGGTCTCAGAGGCAGAAAGGGATCAGGTGAGAGGAACCATGAGGACCTTTGTGGTCATTTGGGACAATGTTGCTTTCCATCACTCACGAGCCATTACCATGTGGTTTGAAGCCCATCCAAGAAAGGTGCCCCTTTTCCTTCCTCCCTACTCGCCTTTCCTTAACCCCATAGAGGAGTTCTTTTCTGAGTGGAGGTGGAAAGTTTATGATCATCAGCCACACAACCAAATGTCCCTCCTTGATGCTATGGATGCTGGCTGTAGGGACATCACTGCTGAAGACTGCCCTGGCTGGATCCAAGCCGTTTTATCCCCGGTGCATTGCGTTAGATGACATCAGGTGTGATGTCGACAAAAATATGTGGCCTAACCCTGAAGATCGGAGAGATTAGTTACTGTAAATACATGTTTGGTGTGGTTTTTGTGTGTGTGTGCATTGAAACTCTCTGACATTCAACTCCGACACAATAAATGTGATGTACTGAAAGGAAACAAATGGTGGTGTGTTTTGAATGTGAAGAACTATACAACCTAAATTCATAAAATCTGATGCAGTTTTTGTAATGCCAGCAATCGCTAGTAATTTGAATGTTGGTGCACTTTGACTGTGTTTACCTTGTGAATTGAAAGCATGTGCTATTCTTTGACAGCATCCTTTATTTTGAGTGAGATTTCCTCAGTTTTGATAAAGTTACTGTGTGTAGAAAAATATGTAGTGTATTCTGAAATGTTATTCAATCATTATTTAATTAACAAAATGTGTTTTTGAGAAGAAAATGAACAATTTGGCCAAATGTGTGATGTAGGTGTGCTGCTGTGTTAGGAGTTTAGGAAAAGTATCTTAAGTATCAGCAAATGATTATTAGTGATTGAAAAAAAAAGTAAAAAAAAAAAAGTATTTTCTGTTTTTTTCTCTATAGATTAATATTGCAGAATTACTTAAAAATATGATTATATACAGTATGCATTGTTGTGAGATGTGGGCAGGGCTGTGGGGCATCTACGGTAGGAAGGGAGGGTTTGGTGCCTCTTGATCACCCATCCATTCATTTTCCATTCCAGCTTCTCCTAGAAGAAACCCCAGGATGGGGCATCAACCCCAACAATTATCCATATTGATTTTTACTGTAGTAGATTTTTACTGTAAAGTAAAACTCTGCGCTACTGCTTAAATCCCCATATTACTTGGCTACCTTCTGTTCAGAAGTATCTGTGATCTTCAAAGTGCATTTCTTTAGTTAGTTATGCTAACATATCAACAGACTTCAGCAAACAATATGAACTGAGCTATAAACTGAGTATATTTCTCATGTGTATAAACTAATTGGAAGAGGATACACAAAATTGTTCTGGGTCTGATACTTTCCTTTACAAATACAGTCATTTTTCTGGTCTGGGGGGCAAAATTAGCAATAAATCCATGGAATTATATGGAAATTTGTTTGAAATATTTACTTTTTCCAGTCATAACTGCTCTGCCTGTTTTCTGAAGGTATATAAGTGATAAGGTAGATTCTTGGTGTTGGCTGATACCTGCACACTCAAAGTTATGTTAATCTTTTGACGATCCAGCGAGTATAATAGGATTCAAGTTTTAAGCTTTCTACAAGGTTGTGGATTTGTTGTGATTTTTTGCCAGAGATGTTGATGAGCACTTAATAATTAATAGCTAGTACTCTTTGATGATAATTAGATTTTCAAGTTATACAGTTTTTGATACAGGAGCAGTATATATTGAATAACTGAAATAAACTTCGTCGTTTGTTCCTCTCGATCCTATCAGATTGTGGCCATCTAATGACCATCAGCCGGCCTTTTCTTGCTCCCTGAACTGTAAAAGCAAAATTACCCATACATTTAACTCAGTGTCCACAAAGAGCAACTCAATAGGCAATCTCTATGGATGCTACAGCATCTCACATGTCTCAGAATTAGTGGTGGCGTGAGGGCAATAAATTTTCATTGGGGTCAACGTAGGTGCAGGGGATCCTAATATATTTCTTTATCTGTTCAACAACACTGAAAAACAGCTGTTTTGGAGCTGTAGAAGATAATTCAGGTAGAGGTCCTGTCTATCCGGGCCACCGGCAGACAATGGTGACCCATCGATTGGTAGAACTCAACAGCTCTGACTCTTGTCAGCTGTAAAGAAAGACCATTATTCCTCTGGCTCAGCTTGGTATACCTCAGCTAGAATTAGCACTCGCCTTTTCGGTCCAATCAACTTCTCTCCCCGTTCACTATAATCGTCGCCATCTTTTGCACATCATGGGGACCCATTCCTGAAACAATGGGGCAGCAAATAATGGGGTTTTGGACTAGTGGGGGGACGAAAAGGGAAAGCCTGTGAGTGAAATGATAAAAGAATGGTGACCCGGTCAAAGGTCACCCCTCTGATCTTATTGTCATCTCTATGGCCTTTTAAGAATAGCCTCTGTATCCTGTTACCTTTGGCTGGAATTTCGCCAGTTTCTCCTTGAAAGCCATTTACTCAGTGGGAACTGCAAAAGTTGTAAATGTTGTGACAAAAACATAATTGAAAAAGTCAACATCCTTTTTGTACAATCAAATGGGAGCCAAGATAGGCCAACAAAGCTGAAAGTGTAGCTTTTTGTGATAGAACAGCGGTTGTCTAAGCTCAATTCTCTGCCTTTTATTGTAGGATATATATATAGGTTTTTGTCCATTCTCTGTCTGTGAATTCCAAATCTTTTTTTTTTTTCAGTGAACACTGAAATCTGTTGAAAGAGATATTGGTCATATATAAAGGCAGAATTTCACCAACGGCTTAGAATCATTCTGTTTTTATGCTACAATGAACGTGAGGCTTTCCCTTTGGTCTGAGGTTTTAAAAGTAGCATTGACCAAGGAGCAATTCCATCTAGTCACAAAGTGGCTTGGTCCTAGCCTTCAAGAATAAATTTAGAATATAATTTAAAACTTGTGCATTTTTATTTTAGAATCTTAGGAAACATTTTAAATCAAAACTTGTCATTGTCATTGCCTGAAAGTTATAGCCTCAGAGTCATTTAAAGTTCAGATCACTTTGCAGCTGGATTAAATTGGCTGATTTGTAGTGAAGCAGAACAACAATTTACAACATACCAAATGTGGGCTGTTACCGACAACATAAGCAGGTAGCATGGGAGTGTAGGGTATATAATCCAGGTGTACGCGATTGTAATAGGTCTGGATGCGGTTCATCCAAATTGTTACTTCAAAATAAGTTCTAATTCATGAATCCGTGGCCACATTTGTAAACTAGTGGGGGAACACTTTAGCCTGAATCTGACAAAGAATTTCTTCATGCAACATACAATTGGAGTATGGGATAGTCTGCTCAAAGGGGTAGTTAGTGCAAGCTACTGTAAGACCCTAGAATCCTTCAAATCTGAACTTTCCTGCTAACTTTAATTTATTCACTGAATTTTCCCCAAGCGAACTTAATGGTCTGAATGGTCTCCTCTTGTTTGTAACTCTCTTATGTTCTTATGTAAGACAAGTGCTTGAACTAAGGAAGGAATGCCATTTTAGATGGTCCAGTTGGCCTTGTCTTGTGTGGTTTTGTCAGACCAGACAGTTAGCTGACACACTATTGTTAAAAATCACATTTGTGATAGTAAGCAAAGCATACCTCAGGAGACACAGAGAAGAGCCAGCAGGACCATGAGGGCATTTTTTCCTTCTGCTGAACCAAACACCATCCACACTTCATGGATTGTAGACCAGTTCAATTCAGAGCCTTTTTAAGTCTCCCAGCAGAAGATGGGCACCATTTCTCACCATGTGCAGCAAATGTTAGTCAGCAGAGTAACAGTAACACTTCTGCTTTTGACAGACGACTCCAGGAGGGTGTCACTAACTTAAAACTATCTGTAACCCAAACTCCTGTACCAAGACATCCAGACAAGTCTGTTCCATCTCACAGTGACACCAGTAAAGCAGGTTTAAGGAGGTCTTAACCCAAACATAGAGGGGGAAGGAATCACCTTCACATACACATTATGTCTGCTGACTAAAGCTTAAAAAATCCTTTGATATTGTAAAGTGGTGCTTAGCTATTGTTTAACCCAGTGTTTCCCAATTCGATCCTCGGGGACCCACAGACAATCCGCGTTTTTGCTCCCTCCCAGCTCCCCGGTCCCAGAAGCAAGGACCTCGGATAGAGTAAAAACATGGACTGACTGTGGTTCCCCGAGGACTGGATTGGGAAACACTGCTTTAAGTCTTCAGGCCTTGGTGTTGCTGTTTAGAGAGAGCAGGATCTGAGGCCATCCCTGACAATGCTGTACTCACTTTTGCTTTTACTCACTCCAGACATCTTCAAGAGTCACACACTAGAGTTTCTGGTTGCAGTCATCAAGGCTGCTTAAAAGCATAACGTGATGCCTTTTCTCAATAATGTCAGCATGCCCAGGGGGGCACTGGGGGCTTTTCATTCCTCTCCTCTGTTGTCATCTGGCTTTCTATCCTTCATTTCTTTATCTTTCCTTTTTCCTGTTTTGTATGATTCTCTCTTAATGACGTTGTAATGTATCACAACACATCCATGTAAAGCGACGTGGGGAGACTCTGTTGTGAAAGGCGCTATGTAAAAACTAAATGAATTGAATTCATTTCCTGAATGAAAAAATATTGCAAATGGGGACGAGTAAAAGAATATTTAAATATATTTATCTGAAACCTGTATGGTCCCCCATTTCTCCTGCTCCATGTTCACCGAGACAGACTGCAGTCTCGTCGCAACTTTCTACTGCATAAGTGCTTATGGAAAATTGATGAGCCAATATGCATCATTTGTGGAGAGGAATGCAAGTATTAGCACTTTTAGCATTACTGTACTTTTACCCCACTTATGAAGGTCTTCAGAAGCTTCAGGTAAATCTTTATGATTTTTCTTCTGAATCTGAGCAGCTATTTTCTTGGTTTCCTTCTACCTGTTGGCTGTTTTCTGGGCTGCACTTGGTGCTTTTGCACTTTCTGAGAACTCGCTGCGGCTTTTGATTGGAAGTGCCACTAGGAGAGTTTCTTTCACACCACAATATGAGGGGTGGAAAGCTTTAGTGAGTCTCATAAATATTTAAATATGGAATGTATTATTCATCAGACACTGAGTTCATGTTGAAGGAAACCATTGCATGCTTGTGTAGAAAGCCATGCAACATCAAATATTTCTTTCGCTGTCCTTGAATTGCTGTATATGGAAATGGTGGAGACACTCTACTGCCATAATGCAATGATAAACAGTACAATTTAAGCTGCAAACACTTTTATTTAGCCACAGCAATACTGCCCTCAGTACTTCAGTACTAAATAATCATAATGTGGCACAAGGCAGACCGAGGCATCTCAGTGAAGGCGAATAAAGATGAGGAGAGACGGGTTTTTATTGGTCCCTTAACGGGCCGCACCATAAGCAAGGATAACATGGTGGCAAATACAGTAGACACTGGGAGGTTCCACACTAAATGGGAAGGCTCACGTGTGGTGGGTAATTACACAGTCGCTAGGGACACGTCAGGATCGCACATACAACACAGGTAAGGGTCCAGGCAACACTAGTGAAATACAACACAAGTATTAACACTAACAACAACCCATGGGCTATTTACATCTCCCACCATGATCAGCGGAGCGATCTGACCCGTGCTACAATTATAATAATCATTTACAGAGATTACATAGATCTTAAAACATATTAAAATGAACTCAAATGATATTTTACTAGTTTTATTTCATTTTGCAGTTGGCATGCCATCCAGGGTGTACACCAGCCTTGTGCCCTGTGCGGCATAGGATTGGCCCCCAGACCCCTGCCCTCTCATGACCCTCACCAGAAAAAAGTGGTTAGAAGATCGATGGATTGATCATGCAGTAAAGTTTTTAAAATTTAGCTTAAATTATATATCCGATCACTAGTTGACTTTCCGTAAGAGTTATTTTCTACGCTGATACTGCCTGTATATGGGCTGCTGCTTAGTTCACAGCCATTGAGAAATTGTCAGTCATGGAGAATGCTAATATTGTAGCATTAGTAACATCAGTGCAGAGATTCATATAAAGAATCCCTCTGGATTTCATAGTAAATGTGCCATACCTTATTGCATTATCTTGTGTTGTGCAGGGGCCGAATCAGGCTTGATGCTGATGTGCTGTTAAATCCCAGAGCACATTTACTTCCTTATGTCTTGGTTGTATCATAACAATTTGTTTGCACAATGCAAGAAAAACTGTCCATGAAAACCATGCTCACTGTACCAGTGTAAAAATTGCAAATTCCAACAAATAACAGCATTTCTGAAAATCCCCATAAAGAGATTGCACCATCAGTAATATGATAAACTCATCTCTAAGCTTTCGATATATCCTGAAACCTCTTCAAGTTGGTGTCATTCAGAAACCAAATCTTGAAACTAGTGACTAAATTACAGACCTATTTCTAACCAGTTAACTTAATAAAAGTGTCGCAATTGTGGGCAGGCGAGCAAAGCCGGACGGTCAGGGTAACAGGGTTTATTTCAGAGAACAAGCAGACAGGCACAAACATCAGCAACACTAAACGCATGACAATCCAATGACAGATCTCACATACTGGGGAAAGACGCGGACTAAATACACAGGCTGGTCAGGGATTAACAGGACACAGGTGATCACAATCGGGGCAGGAACACAAGGTAACGAGGTGGCCGTGGCATACAGGAGGATCGTACGGAGCGGATCATGACAAAAAGTCAATTGTCTATCATTTTACATATAAACAATATTAATGAATCATTTCAGCCTGGGTTTAGACCACATTATAATGTGGAAACTGCATTAGTGAAAGCAATGAATGACTTATGGCCTCTGACCATGGAGGTCTTGGTAGATTTAAGTGCAGCATTTGATGCTGTGACCAGGGTACCAGGGTTCCATCAGGAACACAAAGCCAAGAGCCACAGCCCACAATCAATTTGCCAGCCGGGGGAGAGGGGGGTAATGACACATTGAGGGGGGTGGGGGAGAATGCAAGATTTTGGGGGATCTTATTGTAGATCATTATATTCTTTTGAGTCAGTTAGGTCCTGCCCCGGTTTCAATCTCATTTATCTGGTCACTACCTGGTCATTAGTATGAACAATTCATCCACTAGCGTGAGATGAATGAAAAGTTATGCATCATTATGTATATCATACTATACTATACAATGCTATGCTATGCTATATGCATGGGTGCTGCTATAGATCTGCTATAGATTGTTACTGCTATGTCATGAAAGCATATCATATTGGCCTCAGAACCAATATAAATCACTCAAGTTTAGTACTGGGAATCCATCTGAAGTTTTGGGGCTGGCCAGAGCTTGGATGGGAAAACAACTGGGAAAGCTGGGAAAGCCGGGTTGCTGCTGGAAGAGGTGTCGGTGTGGACAACAGGATAGCCCATCCTGTGGTCTGTGTGGATCCCAGTGCAGTGATGGGGACATTGTGCCATTAAAATGGTACTGGTCTGTGGATGAGGAGTAAATCTGAGGCCCTGAGTCTCTGACGTTGTAAAAGATCCCTGGGCTTCTTTCGAAAGAGCAAGAGTGGTACGCTGATGTCCAGGCTAAAATTGCCCACTGTGGCACTATCAGATTTCCCCTGTATCTAACTAGTAAAGTCTCTCCTGCACCCCACCTTAGCTACTGTGTGGTGAGTGTACTAGTGCAGAATGGCTGCTGTGACATCATCCAGGTGGGGGCTATGCAGTGGGGGGGGGGGGGTTGAAGTGGCTCCCCATTGCCTCTGTAAAAGTGCTTTGGGTGTCTTGAAAAGCGCTATATAAATGCAACTGTAATTTGTGTTTACAGGCATGATTTAGATACATCCCAGAGTATGGCACAACATGAACAAATATGAAAATACAACATTATCAACGATCGTTTCAAATAAATGTTAGCTGAATTTACCAAATGCATGATTACTTTGTGCGATGGAACGTCCATGGGCAATGTGTACAATAAATGCTGACATGTATAATTAGTCTAAACCAGAACAGAGGAATCACATCGTTACATGTTGTTAAACATCTTAGTGTCCTAGTTGACTGGAATGCCTCTTTTCATGTTCACATTCTGAACATGACTAAAACAACATTCCTCTAGATGCTGTCCATCCACAATGCAGAAAAGAGAGCCTATGACTGTAGAAGCTCCTGATTAGACAACCCATAATGCCTTGCTTTCCTGTTGTACCTCTGAGTCTTATATGCTACAGGCAGTATTCTTATGAGAACTAGAATTTATATTAATCCTGCATTGGCATCCAATGAAGTTTCTGAACGGCCTTGCCCTGCAGGCCCTCTGTGATCTTTTAATTCCCCATGTTCCCTGCTTTTCTCTCCAGGAGTAGATCATCTGTTTATTCCCAGAATGAGAAAGACATTCTCCTACAGAGCTCCACAGCTGTGGAATAATCTTCCAGAATAGGCTCATTCTGAATTGTAATTCGACGGCTAAAAACACACTTGATCGTTTTAGCTTACAAGAAGAGTAGCCACAGCCAGTTGCTCAACCCCAGTTTGGGTTATAATGTGAGGAACACAGCTTGCCTGGGTGGGGATTGGTATCATCAATTAATTGATGAAGGGTAAAGTCAGCAGGGATGACAGCTCTCGTGCGTCTGCCCTGACATACACACTTTCTGACTCTTGTACTCACACAAGAAATCTTATGGGAAATCTATATTATAACATTACAAACCAAAAATTAGCTACATCAAAAGTGTTAGGGGTAGTTTGCAAACCATACAGACTGTTTACAAGGTACTAAAACGGTTGAATGTATATACATGTGCATGAGTGTGCAGACTTTTCTCAAACTAAAAAACTCATGGCAGCCAGCTGACCATATTGGCACTCCTGTGACCGTGGTGTCACTCTGCTGGCTGTAAGCTGTTTCTCACGTCTGTGTCCCTCTGGTGTCCCCCATCTTGTCATCCCACCACAACTAGACTTTTTTACTCCATGCTTTTGCTTTCTTTTCTCTCCCCTTTTGAACAAAACCACTGAAACAAGGAACAACCCTCCCCTACCCTCGCCTCTGCCAATCTTGCCTAAATCTGAATTTACTTTGCAGTAATTCATCAGCCTGCCCATGCTGTCTTGCCGTCTGCATGAATTTACTTTGCAGTAATGCATCAGCCTGCCCGTGCTGTCCTGCCATCTGCATGAATTTACCTTCCAGTAATGCATCAGCCTGCCCATGCTCTCCTGCCATCTGCATGAATTTACCTTCCAGTAATGCATCAACCTGCCCATGCTGTCCTGCCGTCTGCATGAATTTACTTTGCAGTAATGCATCAACCTGCCCGTGCTGTCCTGCCATCTGCATGAATTTACCTTCCAGTAATGCATCAACCTGCCCATGCTGTCCTGCCGTCTGCATAAATTTACTTTGCAGTAATGCATCAGCCTGCCCATGCTGTCTTGCCGTCTGCATGAATTTACTTTGCAGTATTGCATCAGCCTGCCCGTGCTGTCCTGCTGTCTGCCTGAATTTACCTTGCAGTAATGCATCAGCCTGCCCGTGCTGTCCTGCCGTCTGCATAAATTTACATTGCAGTAATGCATCAGCCTGCCCGTGCTGTCCTGCTGTCTGCCTGAATTTACCTTGCAGTAATGCATCAGCCTGCCCGTGCTGTCCTGCCGTCTGCATAAATTTACATTGCAGTAATGCATCAGCCTGCCCGTGCTGTCCTGCCGTCTGCATAAATTTACCTTGCAGTAATGCATCAGCCTGTCCGTGCTGTCCTGCCGTCTGCATAAATTTACATTGCAGTAATGCATCAGCCTGCCCATGCTGTCCTGCCGTCTGTATGAATTTACCTTGCCTGTCTTTGCTGTCCTGCATCTGCCTGAATTTACCTTGCACCAAGTAATGCAGATGTGTGCTGCCTGGGGCCGGACAGAGGAAAATGCCCTTTAATCCTGAGTCTGCTTCCTCCCACGTTTTTTCCTTCTGTCTCTGTCTTGTCAGGCTTACTTTCTGGGAATGTCAAATGCTGAACGTACTGTGTGTGTGTGTGTGTGTGCGTGTGTGTGTGTGTGTGTGTGTGTGTGTGTGTGTGTATTTAGATGTCCTGCTGTGTT
>JAODKE010000146.1:4655245-4670870 GCA_026779605.1 Mormyrus hasselquistii
ACATTGCAAAATATGGCTTGAACAGTTGACAGGTGACTTGTTATGACTTCCTGCTAAATTGTGCTGATGCCCGCCCCCGCCCCGCCCCCCCCCCCCCCCCCGTGCCCCCTCCCCACCTCACTCCCAGTTCTCCGCGTCTATGAAAGGCGATATCTCAGTGCTTCTTTTGTTTTATGGGGAAAATGATTTCAGAATGGACCCCAGTTCATCCACCTGGCATGCAAGCTTCTCTCAACTACAGATTATTACAAGGAACATCTGTTCAGAGGTCACCAGCAGTGAGCTGGTATCAGGGGCGTACAAATTGTGCGCCGTCTTTGCGAGGCCGCTTAGTCCTCCACACCTTTGATGTGCGCGTAACGCATGGAATGATTATACACCAGTTAAAACTACACATGGCATTTGAAAATCAAGACAGCAATAAGCCGTCAGAAGACAAAAAAGATAATCAAGAATAAGTATGTGCAAATGCGTATTTAGCTACGGGTCACACTGTGTCATAAATTACACACACACACACACACACACACACACACACATATATATATATATACACACACACACATACACGCATGCATACACTCTAGCTAAATGCGACGGTTTTTGATTCGTCTTTTATATGTTATTTGTTATACTGGTTAGTACTATGAAAACTACATGCATGAGTTGATGAAAATGCCCTCTGTAAGTCATCTCCTGCAGTGCTCATATTCTGAAAAAAACCCGAACGAAGAAAACAACGCAAAGTGACAGGCATATAAAGGAATCAGCCTGCAGCGAGACAGACGACAGCTGCAAAGTGTACCGAGGATAAAAGACAGTTAACCAAAGACAAGAAGTTTTATTCAATTTGAATTGCAAGTATGTTTTCCCATTGTTCCACCCCAAGGAAATTAGCGGGGGAACGTTCCACTCTTGCATAATAAAGGTGAAAAATGATTAGTGTAGAACTAGCAGACCTCAAAGACAGAAGCTGTATTAACTTTTTGTGCATTTGAAAATGTGTTTTGACAGGTGTTGCATGACAATGGTGCACTTACACCTAGATGTTGGTACATGTAAAAGTTTGCTTTTATCAGATACATGCGAGTGAAAATTACACTTATCAAAAGTCCTTGGAAAAAATGTCAGTTCTCAGAATGTGCATCGGCTTTCAATGACTAAGCGTCTACAGTGAAAGTTTTAAATGCATATTAAGTATGTTAACATTTCTCAGGGTTTTAAGGTAAGAAATGCAGCTTTGGTGAATTTTAAATACATTCACACTATTATCTATGGCTGTAGTGAGCATTGTTCTGTCTATTTTCATTGTGCTGGGTGTTAAAATGGCTGCTGGATGAGAAAATGGCTCCGTATCCAATCAGTGTCACCTGGAGGTTGTTGGTGTAGAGTAAGATATTTACCTAAGGGGCACACCCACATTTCAAAATAGTCCTGGGGGGTCTTTTTATGATTAACCTATTTATACAGCTTTTTACAGACACACACACATAAAGAGAAACATGTAAAGAGAAACACACACACAGATAATGACACACACACACTTGCTGTATACTGTATGTAGTGTGCATGTGTGGTCCAGATATAACTTACATCGTGGGTCCCCACAACGTGATGAATGCCCAATACTTTTTTACCTAATGGGGACCAGAAAACTCAATCATCTAAAAATTCGTAGCTACAATCAAAAAAATTTAAAAAGTAAAAACTCTTATTTTGTTTGGTTATTTATGGTTAAGGTTGGGACTGGGTAGGGGTTAAGGTCGTCATGTTGGGATTAGAGTTTTGCCCATTGAAATCAATGAGAGTGTGTGTGTCTGTGTGTGTGTGGATTAGGTTTATATTAAATTCTGGGGACGAAATGTACTCCACAATGTGATAAAAACCTGTTATTTTAACATTGTGAGGAGCATTTTTTAGGTCCCCACAGAGGTCTGTGACTGCAATCAAAAAACTAAAAATGCCAAAAGTTTCATATTTAGTTTGGTTACTTATGGTTTAGGTTCGGGGTGGGTAGGAGTTACGGTCATCATGTTGGGATTAGAGTTTCCCCCTAAAAATAAATGAATTTGTATGTATGTGTGTGTGTGTGTTCATGTTAAGCTCATGCTTGTAAAGTCGTGATTACAGCAGTAGTCCGCCCCAATGGAATTTAAAAAACATGGATTGTCTTTGGTCAAGAGTTCAGCTGAGAAGGCGGCACGTCACCCAGATGCCCCTGTAACAGCATAATGCCATGCCAGATGCTGTTAGACATGTTTGCTGTCACCCTTCCTCACCCTTCCTCCCCTGTCCACTCGGGAAATGATTGACTGCAATGGGCATATGCCACAAAAAGAGACTGATTTAACTGTGACTTACCTTTGAAAGTGATATATTCAAATGAGCCTGCATTTGGACACGGCTGCACTTGCTTGAACAAAATATGGAAATGTGCACCTATATGTGTGTGTGTCTATATATGAGTATAAATAGATACACACGCACATATATATATTGTCTCTGTGTGTGTGTATACATAGTATGGAAATGTATAAATGTATTATGGGGACTGATGTAGTACATACTTCAAATCTAAGTATGTTTCCCCGTTTTAACTGTGTAACATTTTTACATTATCGATTAAATATTTGAGAGAAGAATAAAATGGTTTTGTGACATGAACGGAAAGGTATTTTTGTTGTTTGTCAAATCTTTGAAAGTGGTGGAAAAAAAAGAGAGTGAATTAAATGAAACGCACTTAACACAACACATAAGTCACCCTTGCGTCTTCCATAACAGGAAACGGCTCATCCAGTGGCGATGAGCCTGGTGCCTATCCCAGAATGCACAGGGCATAAGGCAGGATACATCCTGGATTGGATGCCGGTCCATTGCAGAGCACACACTCTCACACGAGTCCCCTCACTAACGGCAGTTTAATGGCACAAGCCCCCTTTTTGGGATGTGAACGAAAATCGGAGTATCTAGAGGAAACCTACATAAAGACGGAAAAAGCATGAAAACTCCAGAGACAGGAGAGCGGAATCAAGCGCTCAACCCCACTGAGCCACCACGCCACCTACTGCCCAATGCTGAAAGCGCAAAAACATGCATGGATAATACCAAACAGAACACTCCCAGTGTGCCATAAAATAGCTGGATTATTTTTAAAGTGTGAAATAAAATTACCTGGGTTTTGGCTTAGTGGAAGGTTATGTGTAGAATTACTATTCCCATTCACCTACAGAATAATCTACAACATAAAACTCTATAAATATAATCATTTAGGTAGACTTGTCCTTGTAAAACATTTTATTGCTTCCCTTTCAGTATAAACCACATTGAGACCTTGCAGATTTCAACCAAAGGTAGTTACAGTGTTGTTATATATTTTACTTCATTGCATAGTACTAAAAATTTGAATGATTTGATATTAATATCAAAGAGTATACTAACAATAAACCCTTCTTAATCAAGAGGTTAAAGGTTAATGGTTAATGTTCTCATAATGTACAATGCAACACGATTCTTTATGCATATTGTCATAGAACGGAATAGCGATCACTGTTTATATCATGCATATTAAGTGTATTCCTCAACAGGAACATATAATCCGCATGCAAGCAGCCTCCCGTGAAGGTCCCTTGACTTCCATCCTTTAAGGTCTTAGTAGAAAGAAAACACAAGGCGGCAGAAATGATTGATTAAAGGAATAATGCTGTAAATGTTTTGTTTGCCAAATATGTCAAACAAGCATGGAACAGCTTGCAAATTTTTGTACAGCAAAGCTTATTTAATGGTGCTTCTTCTTCTTCTTCTTCTTCTTCTTATTATTATTATTATTATTATTATTATTATTATTATTATTATTATTATTATTATTATTATTGTTGTTGTTGTTGTTGTTGTTGTTGTTGTTGTCGTCATCGGGGGGGGCATGGTGCTGCAGTGGTTCACACTGTCGCCTCACCCCTCTGGGACCTGGTTCAAGCCCCTGTCAGGGTTCCATGCGTGTGGAGTTTGCATCTCCCATGTTGTCAGGAGGTTTTTTCCAGCTCCGGTTTCCCCCCACAGTCCAAAAACATGCTGAGACTAACCAGAGTTACCAAATTACCCATAGGTGAGTGTGTGTGCGTGTGTGTGAGTGACTGCTGTGTGACTGTGCCTTGCGATGGGTTGGTGCCCCACCCTGGGTTGTTCCCTGCCTTGTGCCCATAGGTTCCAGACCCCCCACAACCCTGAACAGGATAAGCAGTTTCAGAAAATGGATGGATGGATAGTTGTTGGCATGTAATGGGGGGATTGAAATGGGATTTTCATACTGGACCAATATATATCCATACTACAAATAACCAAACAATAGCCTCATAACACTGCCCTAAAGCGAGGACAGAACAAGTTCCAGCATGCAAGTGGGTAAAAGCAAACAGGAGAAACTATGCAAATTATGTGCATATTTTTAATTCAGTATGCCTCTCAAAAATAGCAAATATAAAACAAAATATAATATTACAAAATAGCTCTGATGAAATAGCCTAGCATTTCTGATAAAGCAACTATATATTGTAAACAACAGTGTAAACATTTGAAAGGTAGATGTGTGTTTATATCTTTTACTGTACAGTATATAGTACTTTTATGGATTACAGCCACCCGTCGATTGGAATTTATTCATACTTTGAAATCTTAGCTATGTACATAAGTCATTGTAATTTTGTGCACTTATATGTTTTGTACATCTATGGAATCAGCTTTAAACCCCATGAATGTGGCAGATGCCAACAGCTGCTGCATTACAGGAATTGTCTGGTACATGACGTCACTCCTAGCCTGACAACGTTGAGAAAGAAATTATGAGCTTTATTTCCACAACCGTGTCACTTGAAAATAAAGTGTTTAATAAAGTGCACCATTAACTGACTTATTAGCATACTAACGAGTTGTCGCAGCTTAAAATACAAATAAATTCTACATAGCTAAATGATAAATTCTGGAGTTCAAATCACTTTGCTTTCAGGTCATCGTTACAGTGCATTACAGAGTGTCTCTTTATATAACTCTTTATAAAATATTTTGTTATAAATACTGGAATTTGTGACTGCACACCTCTTTGTAGGTATTGTAATGATAGATTCACGAATACATCAACAATTATATTGGCAGCTGAACTGACAGGTATTTAATGATAAAAGTAACTGTAGGTAAGACAATGTTTTAAAATGTAGCCATTTGTTCTTGTTAGTCATCATATTGAATGATAAAGCAAAAGGTTACATCCAGCCTAAAAATTAAAAAAGTTGCACTTCAAATGTACATTAAATCTGTTATTCCCTTTGCCTAAGCAGATGTATGAAAAAAAATGCAGTTGTGGAGAAGTCGTATATGTGATATTTATGCTATGCTGTAACTGCAAAAAGTTTTGGTGTGGTTCTTTTTCAAATAGTGTATTTTGTTTTGAGTCAAGTGTAAATTTGTGTTTGGTCATCAGGTGCCATTCAGTTCGGCCAGGTGTGGGTTGGTCTCCAGACCAAGTCTTAGGCCTGGTTTTATGGGTTCATTTAGTCTTGAGTTTGTCCCCAGAGCCAGACCTTGTCTGCCATTCCTGTTTCCACCACAGAGAGTTTGAGTCTTCATTACCCGGTTGCTTGATATGCAAGCGAGACCATTGCTGTGCAACCTGGTTTGTCAATTTCAATTAATCATATTGTCTGATATCTGTGATAAAATTAAAACGAACTGGAAATCGGCCACAAAGGTACAAAATCACAAACAGGATTATGGGGAGGAGAGACGGAGGGATTGTATCAGTTGAAATCTAAATGAAGACGAGACAGTAATGATAAGGATTTCTGTCTAGAGCACTAAAACATTTTAAATAAGCATACTGAGGTCTTACAGTCTTCATGGAGGGGGGGTTGGGGGGGGGTGGCCACTGGCCAACTCAGGAAGGAGAGCCAGGTGACTGGGTTTAGCTGCATCTGATCCAGCGCTGACAGTCATCCCAAGATTGGCGATTTCCAGATGCTACTGTGATTCCCCATTCAACCCTGATGCACGAGTCCCAAATTTCCCTTTTTTTATGATGTCGCTCAGTGCAGCTCCTTCATTTAGTATTTACATTACCGTCATTGTTCCATCTCCATCCAGCCATGAAAAAGGGGGAAATAAACTCTAAAAAATCCCTTGCATTTCTAACAGTTTCCTCCTCACATCGTCCCATTTGTGTCCCGACCCAAAGAGCACGCTTACACATTCCAAAGCACAAGGAAATCTCAAGTGCCCCACTCTGCTTTTTGTGAAAAGCACTGTAAAATTCTATGACTTAGACACATGTTACAATGACAAAAGACAAAGATAAGTTTTGACAAGGCAAGATTTAACACCATACTCATGATACTATAATTCAAATTATGCAAACACATTATTGGAAATAACAGACAATCCTTCAGCAAAGACGAACACATTTAACAAAATGTTGCCGGCTTACTTCTTGCATTTCGCTTAAGAGTGTTAGGTTAATATATTCCAAATAAAGCCTTTTGCTATATATGAACAAGACGTGCATATTTTACTTTTTTTTTTTACACAAAGTACACCCAGCGGCCACAGTACAGATATCGTGTGTTTCAGCATTAGAACAAATACAACACATGATCGAAGCAACTTTTTCCGAGGTGTGATTGTTGGTGCCTTACAGTATAAGGAGGTTCCAGCATTTCATTGGACACACTACCATGCCTGTAGTTTACAGAGAATGGCGCGATATAAACAGAAAATATCCAATCAGAGGCTGTTCTGTTGCTGAAAACACCTTGTTAATGAAAGAGGTCAGAGAAGCATGGCCAGACTTTTAAAAGTTAACAGAAGCAGACCTCAGTACAATGGTGAGCGCAGAAGTTCTCTCACCGCACATCTCCTCCGGCCTTAAGGTGGTTCTGGAGAGTAATGGTGTTTATACCTAGTTCCACATAGGTGTACCTAAAATAGTGGCCACTGAGTGTATCTGCGATATTAATCCAGGACGAGCCATCTACTGCAATTCTAAATGTGACAGTCCTGATTAGGGCTTGTTTGTCCTAAAATTTAAAAAATCCAGAAAATGACATGGGAATTGACTTGTGTACATCAATCAGTGCAACATGAAAGGAGCATGGTAATTAGCTCATGGTGATTAGCAAGTGTTGATATGAAATGTTAAGAAAACATATGAAAAAATATATATTATCTTGTTGTTAAAGCACCATCCCTGTGGGAAAGCTCTTGTAGGTCTTATCAAAACAAAAATATGAAACTGAAAGCAATTTCCACTCTAGCTGTCCAGCATTGCATGATATTAATGCATGACATCTGTTTACCACATTTTGCAGAATGTACCAAATATTAATAACATGCATATTCATATTTACGTATTTATGGTTCCATAAGAGAATGTTTACTCTGACTATGTGCTTCTTCATAACACACATCAGATGCCCAAGCCCACTCCTTGGTGAGGATTGTCTTCTTTCGTATGAAGCCAAGATTTATAATTTGCACTGTAATTTTATGCATGCATTTAGATCAGATGCAGCAATGTACAGGAAAATTGCACAGGGAGAATGGTGGCTTTTAGATTCTAAAGGCTTATGGCTGTTATCCAGTGAAGATGCACCAACCTCAGTTCAGTCGCACTTTCTGCTGGAGCAGCGTATTAGTTTAGTAAAATTAATAAGACTGACTTCTTGGATGAGGGCACCTGCAGAGACAGTGTATCCTTGGAGCGAGCTTGAGATTCTGAAACGTAAACGTGTCATCTGGAAATACCTCTGAAATGACGTCTCTTAGCAGACTGTCATCTGTGCTGGTAATGCTGCCAGATCTGTAACGTCTTATACAAATGAGATGCCTTTCAAGAAATGAATTGCTTTCGAGGCTTTTTTTTTTGTCACTGGCTATCAAAATTCTTTCCTTAAAAGTCAATAAAAACACCAGTATTCCTGTGGCAATTACTATAGGCCAATAAAAGGGGTCAACCTTAAAAAAAATGAGGCAGTGGGCCATCTGAAAATCATTTCTAATTATTTTAAGTTTTATGTTGATCAATTCTTTATAATCACATCATCTGCCGTGTATCCTAGTTAAATTTGATTCTGGTCATGTTCACTAAACTTACTTTGACTTTAAAAGGTGTATTGGAAAGATTCATTTTAATGCTATTGAATGCATAACTGTCTTTTTCGATCGTCACAAGGGTACATTACAAAAATCAGATCCGAAGTGACCGAATACATCTGAACCAAATGTGACTACACGCAGTATGATTAATAAATAGCCAAAAAAGCTGTGAATGATAAGTCTTCTGTTAAACCCTGAAATGATGATCATCGTTTTCAATTTATTGTGATGCCAGATTTCCCCCAAATTTTCAAAAGATTCCAGTGAACATAAAAATTCTACTTTTGGTTTCATCAAATAAAGGTCTTCGGGCATGTATCGGCAACCGTAAAGAAAAGGAGCACTAGTTACTCTTTATGAACCAGCAGTAACGTCAGACCTGGTTTTCCATTAGAGAATTCCTGATGTGGAAGGTTCCAAAAGCTCCTTCAAATCTGCTGATCTCACCCATAACCGGCCATTCCCTCATGTCACCCCCCTTCACTGAAAGGGGCCAAGGGGGATGCAAATGAACTGAAACGAATGCCCAGTTTCCCATCCCGCCATTTTTTTTTTTAACCTGGGCAAGGTGAGGCACACAGTGACAGTAAATCATTCTGATCCAGGGGAGGGACGTCTACTTTCATCATCCCTCGAAAAGTACAACCAGGGAGTACGTCAAGTTCCGCGTATCTGGAGAAGGAACAGCAGAGTACATACTGCAAAAACGCGAGGCCTTTCGAAGATGGGCATTATGAATACCTCATTAAGGAGATTACAAACATGCCTGTAATTATAATTCGTCTGCCACATACGACTTTTGTTGTTTTGTCTGGAAACTTCCAAAAAGGGTTATGCCGTGCTTCAAAGAACTTCGCAGACTGTCCTGGGTGTGACATGACCTCCGATTTCACTGCATTGCATCACATGCATAAAGGAAACGTTGCTGACAAAACAATGCAAGAGAGATCCCCTTTTGTATTGTAAATTCACAGTTATATATTTGAAGTGGCTGTTAAGGTTGTCATCATCTCAAATAGGCAATAGATGCACCAGCTGTGTCTGCCAGGTCACACGTCAAGGTCAGAACATTAGGGTAGGACTAGTCCACATCACTGCTTGAAAACTGCAGCACGTAAACACATACATGCATTCAACTTACTTTGCTTTATTTATTACACACACACACACACACACACACATTTACACATTACCTATGCACATTTACATATTACTGTCATACTTATTCTTTAGTTATAACTGAAACCATTGGGAACTGCTGTAATAAATAAGTAGTCAATGTTTTTATAAAAGAAAAGTTAAGTGAAGAGCTTAAAACAGAAAAAATTCTTCATGGGAAGAATATTTTCGTTAATTAATGGTAAACATGTTGATCTTGAGGCCCACACACTTCTATATAAATAGTATTTAATAACAGCACTAATAATAGTAATTGTATTAATAGCTATTCACTAATTTAGTTATGAATAGGATGCCATTCCCTCTGGTTATTCTCCTTACTGTAATTATTTTTCTGCAATTACAGGCCTGGGCTTAAATTCCTGTATAATTTTGAAATCCATTTCTCAGGGGGGAGTCAGTCACTGGGGTAATTTACATTTACTTTACTTTTCCTTTGAAAAATGCCAGAATGAAAAGGAAGAAAATGTATTAAAACACATCGGTTCCACCAAGCAGAAGAGAAGTAGGAGAGAGAGACACCATCCAGTGACACCTTGTCTGCTTTGTACCTACCTCATTTGTCCTTGATGAACAGACCAATCAGATAATGCAACAGACATAATAAATTACGAAGCCATCCAAACCAAGACACTAGATGTTCACAATATGAACGAAAATATTTTCCTTGCAAATTATGAACTCTGAATGCATTTTAGTCCATAAATGGCTCCAAACACCTTTTACCCAGAAGTGTCATAAAAATAAAACTAACCATGAATGTTTTCGTAAGAGAAGTAAAGGCTATATATAGGAATCAAGTGTGATTTTTTTTTGCAAGGATTTTTACGGTTGACTTCCCTCATCCTCTGTGGCTTCAGGACAGGAGAGTCGTTAAGAGTGAAAGCTTATAAAACGGTTATTGCTGCTAACTTTAACATGCTGTGAACGATCCGGGGCCTTAAACAAACCCAACACAGCACTGGGGAAGTGATTAACGGCTCTTTATGACATTCACCTTGCAAAGCAGCCCCCCCATTTCTCTCAAAAAATAATTTATTGTTATTTCTTAATTATTTATGTTACAGAACTTTCCATGAAGCCCCAGCCAGAAGCCAGCTACATGAGACAGGGCATGTGCTGCATGAATGTGTCTTTTTGCTCCGTATTTGATAATAAATATAAATATGCATTTAACCATCATTTTAATAATATCGTTTTATGTTCCTCTTGGTATTTGGCTACATTACGAGTAAAACCTGAGTTATTTACTGATTACCGATTACTAAAACAGGACTTGCGTACCATCCGTTTAGGCAGAATACACGGGATTGTAAAATATGTGTAGGCTGCAAGTGCATTACACCAGTAAATTATTTTGGTATTAAATCACTGACCATAGGTCTTGGTCCTCAGCCTGAAGCACTGTTGTTGTCTAAGAGATTTAAGACCCCTTATAACCTTTAAGAACAATTAGCTTTTCATTTTAGGGTCATAACTCTCTCACAATTAATATGACGGTATAAGTCGGTATTTATTTTTACGACTGAAACAGAGGATCCCGCCATACAGGTGTGTGCTTCTCTGTTTGCGTGTGTGTGTGTGTGTGTGTGTGTGTGTGTGTGTGTGTGCGCATGTGGATTAAGTTACATTACATTGTGGGGACCAAATGTCCCCCCACAATGTGATAAAAACCTTCCCACAAAGATCTGTGAACTCAATCAAAAAAGTAAAAATGCCAAATGCCAAATATTTTGTCTGGTTACGTATAGTTAAGGTT
This sequence comes from Mormyrus hasselquistii, assembly GCA_026779605.1. Classification (NCBI taxonomy): domain Eukaryota; kingdom Metazoa; phylum Chordata; class Actinopteri; order Osteoglossiformes; family Mormyridae; genus Mormyrus; species Mormyrus hasselquistii. Next base: position 4,666,320 of record JAODKE010000146.1, read on the forward strand.
AGGGCTGGGTAGGGGTTAAGGTCGTCATGCTGTGACTAGAGTTTTCCCCATAGAAATGAATGGAGAGTCCCCACAAAGATATAACTACAAACCTGTGTGTGTGTATGTGTATATATATGTGTATATACATATACATATATATACACACACACATGAAGGTGTGTTTGTTTATAGTGTGCTGTTTGAGCTCGGCTGCTGGTAGAGGGGTTTCTTCATAATGTTTCCCCACCGCCAGGTGATGCTGGGGTGTATCAGTGAAGAAAATTAAGACGATTGCTTGTTACTAAAAACAAAATCACATTATTGACTTGCGGTCTCAGCGGCAATGTAATTAAGTGTATTTGAATTTTGCCATCTTTATATTAGCGATTCATGCAAACCTAGATTCAATTAATATATTGGGAAGATAAGGATTGGCTTCTTTTAGGACTTCGAGCCAATACACAGAGGACGGTTAAAGGAATGCAGGTTCCCTCAAAGCTCGTTTTAAGCTTCATCTGGCTAAGTACTTAAATAACCTCGGCCAAGTAATTACTGCATAGGCCGTAATCTCATCTACATTTGTATGTGACCTATCAATTTTAAAATTATAAACCGTTTTCAATATCGGCATGCCAATCTTTAAGACCGCGGCATAGATTATGTCGCGGAATATCTAATAGATGTGTAGTTGATATAAAGCCACGAAGGTAGGTAGCTACACCATTTCTTTGACAAATGCACATTAACTTTGAGGGAGGATCTAAAATGGCTCTCTTTAATTGGCCTTTGAGGCCATGGTACCAATTAATAATCAATGGTGCCAAGGGAGCAGGGCCTTGTTTGTGTTTTAAGCAATAAATTACAGCATTATATTCATATTTATTCTAAGTAGGCCTCCTTTGTAATTGGCATGTTATTAAGCCAGAGGCTTTTAAGCTGTATCAAAGTAATTAAATTAAAAAGAAAAATATAGATCCATCTCCGATAAACAAACAACCGGCTGTAATATGACAGATATGCAGGGAACAGTCCGGTTAAGTGTCTCATTATTTCTGGCCCACCTTCAGAGGAAAAATAAAAGCCTCCTCAGGAATATGGCCTACAGTACAAGGTACAGTCCAGGACCATTGATAATTAAAGTGCAGGGCCTTCTCATTAATCTACTTATCCTCATTCCACCACTGAATAATCTCAGTGTTTGACACTAATGGGAAGGCTCTCCGATGGGGAAAAAAAAATAATATAGACTGAATCCAGCCAACATGCATATCTTGACTCACTTTATTACAGTGTTCAGTCTAGTGGTAATCCTAAGCTTCTTTGCTTATCTGTGAGTGGGATTCCAGCTCTGGCCGCGATAACGCAAAGGTCTTCACATATAGACGGGGAGTAAATAAATAAATAAGTAAAAGCCAACAATACAGTCAGTAAGGAAATGTTGCAGCTTCTGTTATTTTTTGCTTGTTCGTTTATTTTTCTGTTGTACGTTTAAATTCTTTAAATTCGTTAGCTGAATTAAGTCAATTTGTTAGTAACATTTTGTAAGCCTACATGGTCCAGTTATTCTCACATTGTTGTGTCTAACTCTCTTCATCCAATTCTGTGAGGTAACAGAAAACTTATATTAGTTGTTTAGCTTCGCCTAAGCAGCTATTTTAGCGATGCACCTTTATGTCAACGAAAAGGGGACCCAGGTTCAAGTCCAAAGCAAAAAACAATGTTTAACACATTTCAACAGGAAGGCACAGATAGATTCTGGGTTTATCTGTTGCGTGGCATTACTCTACTTAACTGTATAAAACTGGATTTGAGCAATTTTCAACATGGTTTATTCTGATAATGATTTAATGCTGATAACTTCTGTTAGCCGAACTGGATTGCATGACAGATCTGACGATACGCATTAATTATTATTTTATGATTTCAAGAAATTTTATTTTAAAATCTAAAAATAAGCTGAATATTTTAGATCAAAGAGCATTGAAAGCAGTTGTCTTGATTCTTGAGATTTGCCTCAAGAAGCAGGTTTGGATTCATTGGTAAGTGAAGCACACAAGACACTAAATCACAGGCACTTCAATGAAAAGCCATTGCCATCCATGATTTACACTACAGATGTATTTGCAAATTGTGCATAGAATCTCATAAAACAGATTGAACAAAGTCTACAGAGATTACCAAGCTCCACTGGAAGACAAAGTTATGCAACATTTAAAACCTTCTTTTCCTTTGGATAAGAAAATACTGGCATGTCTTTGATTACAGTTCAGGGAACTTTTTGAACATATGTTCCAGAAAACGGCAGGGAGACAGGATACCTACATTCTTATTTGTGAGATTTTCTCCATTTGGTGGTTTGTAAAGTGCTCAAATCCTAATGAAAATGTGCAGAGCCACCTTTAGGACTGCAAAAGCTGGATATTAAACCATGATGTGCAGTGATAATTTGGCTTCAGAACCAGTAAAGTGATTTATGACTCAAAGGGGGGTTTTCACAACATGCAGAGAGAAAGCTTGTTGGCATGAAAATTAAGGCCACTGCTTCTGGATAGCCTGTGGATTAATAAATTCACTAACACTAAATAAGGTCACTTTACATATCCACAAATCCATGCTTGGAAAGAATTCTTTATAACGTGGCGGCAGACATATAGTGAACAGGTTTTATTTATTTTTTTTTTTAAATTCAAACCCAAATCCAGCTAAACTGACATTAAGTACTGGGGTGAAATATTAAGCTTACGCTCAAAGCAAAATCATATAACTTAGATAACAAGAAAATTTTAGACACCCAAATATTTATTTATTAGTTAAAATGAGTCTCGACAGACTGCTGTGCCGGGGCAGTCACAGCGGTGAAAAATGAATTGCAATATTTTATGTGAGATGGAAATGGGAGAGGACTGGCAGAGTACCGTGATTTACAGCGTTTCAAAATGGCTGCCCTTCTGGAAGGAGGGTGGCTGCGAGATTTATCATTTCCATGAACTTTTTACAAGAGTCTTCCCCTTTCCAGAAACAACAACACAGGTATTTAACCTGTTCCACGTCAACTCCTCATGGAAATATGACATCGTTCATCAGGGAGTAAGTGCACATTTGTTTACTTTCAAATTTTCCTAAATGACCAAACAATCTCTACTTGTTTTTCTTTTTTCATTTTCAAATTGAGGGTAGCTGCATTCCAAAACCTGACTGATGAGGTAAGTTCACGCAAAGGTTAAGCGTGCACCCAGTGAAGGGTTTGAGAATTATGCATCAGGAATAATTCTAGGCCTGATAAAGCTGCTTCAAACAGTGCTTTCAAATGGCACAAACATGAAAAGTTATTGGTGCTTAATATTAGCAAAGGACACTTCACACATTATTTGTTTAGCAGATGTGGTTACGCCGAGTGACATACAATTGAGAAAGCAGGATCAGGTAGAGCCCCAAGCAACAGAGGTTAAGGGCCTCACTCAAGAGCCCAGCACTCTGCTGACCGTGGGACTTGAACCAGCGACTTTCTGATTGCAGGTACAGGGCCCTAACCCCCGGAGCCACACACCACAGCCCTTAAATATTTAAGATCAGGTATTTAGAAACTAAATGGAATGCTAGAATGGGCTTGGGTAGTGCTGACACCTCATCCAGAGTTTCCTCTGTTTTATGCTTTATGCCTCCCAGGGTAGGTCAGCTGGAGAAGCAAATATCCAAAATAGAAGGACAGATGAATAACTCCAAACATCACCAATAGCAACATCAATCCATCTTCCATAACTACTTATGCAGTCCATAGTCACAACGTGCCTGGAGATTATTCCATGTATATATGTATATATTATGTATATATGTGTGCACATGCATACTGGTGTATGTATTTACGGATTTACTCAAAATATTTGGTGACACTTTACATTAAGTGCACCTTCATACTGAATTCGTAATGCATTCATAGAACATTCATAAGCAGCATGCAAATACACCGTAACATCCAAACATCCCTTAACATCTTTAATATACATTAATAACAAACATTACATGATTATACAATTATAATGTTTGTTATTATTATATAATGTTTGCTATTAATCTGTATTACAGCTGTTAATGAATATTAGGATGTTATACATACATGATGTTTATGAATGTTTTATAAATACTTAATGAATACATTACGAAAGTGTACTGAACGTTTTATGAATGCAATAAAAAAGCATTATGATGGTGCAGTTAATTACCAAACGTTTTATTATTTGTGGGTTGGACGCATCATTGTTTGACAGATGTGTGAACGATGAGTGGATGCCTTCACTAGTAATATATTTAAATGAATCTTCGCTTCACTCTTGCTTACATGGTGGCCACTGAGAAAGGACATTTCACGATAGCCATGTGGGACATGACACACAAGTGTTCGTGCGCATGCAGGAGCGTAGTTAGAGATCAATGGATAGGGGGCAGAGTCTTTAATTGGGGGCTAATGGCAAACTATTTTTGACTTAAGCCAATGAATACACATTTATTTTGGGGGGTTATAAACAGCATTTTTGGGGGGGGGGGGGGGGGGGTGGACCTACAGCCCAATGT
>JAODKE010000146.1:4670880-4682647 GCA_026779605.1 Mormyrus hasselquistii
AAATGGTTGTATGTTTGTAGCATAGCTGTTGGGTGTTGTGAGGGAAGAAGTACATGTGTGTTGGTTGGAGAGGGTGGCTGCGTGTTTCGGGCGGGGGGGGGGGGGGGGGGGGGGGTTAAACCCTATGCACATGTGTCCTTATGTGTAGGAATGACAATAAAGAACCTAAGGACAGATACGTGTTTTTGACTGTGCGAAGAAATGCCTGCCAGCACAGTTAGACCCTCAAACTGAACACACAGTGACCTGCTTGTAGGAATCGAGGACCATACCTTGGAGGTAAGAGGCCACAGTCCTGCTGCTCGCTAAGTAAATACACACAGATGCACTTCAAAGCAAACTGTTTCTCTCCAGTTAGGCAGCAAAGAGGAGACATTAGATTCCATCCTGCCATTGATATTAGATGATGTTGATGCAATCACCTTGCAAGGTTTACAAAATGTTTCCGTATGGAGGTTGTGGCCCGAAATTTTATTTCCAGGATATGAAGAGCTGGAAAATATGAAGCCAAAGTATCAAGAGAATCTATGAACTGTCCCATTATGTGAAATTTGAAAACTTTCAACACTGAAGATTTGTAAGGGGGTGATGTTGAGATATTGTAAATACTAGCAACAGCTAAAGAGAAATCTGATACTTTGTAGTTTCTTAAACAACTTTTTCCCCAATCAGAATCTCAAAAAGAAGAAAGTAAAGACTTCAGGTTTGTCAGGAATATCCTTTTTGTTATTCTTAAAATGAAGTCAGGGTTGGTCCTGTGCTTTGGATCAGTTTCCTGATAAAACCAAGAACCACAAACTTAAGTGAATGGCGCTTGCTCCATTATACCTGCTCACGCTTTCTCGTCATGTCTAAGTAGAAACCGAATAGCATGCTAGCATCACCGCACATGACTGTTGACCTTTTGCCATATGTTTTGATCTCTCAGGTGCTGTCTTCTTGTAAAATCCACATGGACTTTGACTGAACTCATTTTTATTAATGCTTTTTTCTGCCATGTAAGGTTTACCCAGAAAATCTGGGAATCGCAGACAGGTGTAAAATGCTGTACTGTCACCTTAGTGATTTAGCATCATCCAATTTATCATTTCTTACCTTTTGAGTTAGGAAAAAATTAGCAACAACCGTGCTGTCTTTAATAACCATTTGACTTCTTTTCAAACAACATCGCTCGCCTTGTCTGCTCTGTGTTGGCTTCAACGTATCGCATTACAAACTGAGGCAGAGAAGAAGGTCACCTGTGACAGTCTGTTAACAAATGCAGTCGACCATCTTTTTAATTCATTTACTGAAGAACATATAAAGAGCTCACGCGTGTCTCAGGGCTTGTCCGGGTCGCCAACAGCAGCATGCTGTAATTAAGGTTTACTTAAATTGCTGTATGTTTTTGGTAGTTAAAGGGTCAAGGCTGATGAGGACCTAAGGTTGTACGACAGTAACTGTAAATGTAAAAGCCTTGAAAGCTATGCTGGTTTTTCTCCAATTAATGATTTTTAAATGGGCTGCACCAGTGTAATCAATGTCCGCTAGCCCAGCAGTGAATTAAGATTACAAGTGCTACAGCTCGCAAGGTTGCCGTTACAGATCCAATAACCAAATGGTACAGGGTGTTCAGCTTTTTTTTCAATTGCACTGAGAAGGATGATTACTGAAGTCAAAGACTGGAAAGAGTATCAGGTCAGCATTTTAGGGTAAAATCTTACTTTCTACTTTGTACATAGCGGTATATAGTAGTAGCTGTTCAATACTACACATGTGACATGAAACATTAATAATGACACGGTTAAAGCCTTGATGTAATTCTGCTAATGTGATCGTGAGAGGCTTATGTGTTAATTTTCAGTTTTGAGTGATATTGCTTTGCGGTACTGAGCTGTAATCCACAGTATCACGTATAACTGACAGATTTACTGCCACGGGTTTGGGCAGTGTTTTTTTTGGCATAGGTATTTATAAGTCTCATCTGCAAAAGGCCTAGGAGAGACATTGACATAGGGCACCTTGATTATCTAGCATCAAATATAAGATTGTAGATCAAACATGCAAAAAATATTCATGATGAGAGTAGATAGATTTTTAAGGTAAGGGTAATCACAGCTGATGAGATGGTGGTATCCATCCATCCATCCATTTTTCTGTAACAGTCCTATTCATAGTCAGAGGGGATCTGGAGTCTATGGGTACAAAGCAGGGAACAACCCAAGATGGGGCGCCAACCCATCGCAGGGCACACTCCCACACCATTCATTCGCACAAGGACACCTATGAGCAGTTTGGTAACTTCAATCAGCCTCAGCATGTGTTTGGGCTGTGGGGAAAAAGGGGAGAACCAGGAGGAAACCCCAACATGACATGGGGAGAACATGCAAACTCCACACACAGGTACACGAACCCAGGTTCCAAAGGGGGGCGCGGTGATAGTGTTAACCACAGCGCCACCATGTGGCCCCTATGGCGTTACGCTGGTCTTTGAAAAACAAGCGTCATTGTTCTTCATATCAACGTGACTTTTTTGTGTATTTCTTTGTAATGAAAATTGGGCTTTGCATATTATTGGATGCCTCGCCCTATTTTTATATTAATGGGGAATGAGTAAATTATATTTTATATTTTAAGAATTTTTATAAATGATAGATAGATAGATAGATAGATAGATAGATAGATAGATAGATAGATAGATAGATAGATGGATGGATGGATGTACTGCCTGACTGCAGCAGCATGGATCTGATCTTCAGGCTGGCCTTCTTCATTACTTCTTTTAGGAATTTGGAAAAGCCTAAGTTGGTGCTGCAGTGAAGTTACTGGGTGTCTCTAACCAATGGCCTCAAAACAGAGTCCTCCACTGGGTGTTACCTAGGTAACACTCAGAAACTCGGTCTTAAAAATCAGCAAAAATTCAGTGCAGCACCTTCAGTTTCCTTGTTTACAAAAGTTAGATGGCTGTCGAGTTATTCCACTTTCTTAAACTTTTAAACACAGAAAACCACTCACAAGAATGACTGGGATGCAACCATTTATGCCTTAAATCTATCATAAATTCTTCTTTACCAGCTTGTATCTTAGAAGCTTCTTTATGCTGAGAAATATAAAAACATGGTGTCTGGAAGTATAGTTAGTATACTTAATTTTTTTAGATATAAAAATATTTTAAATAGCTTCATAAAGCCAGGACTTCATGCACCCAAGTCCCCTCCCAAGTCCCTAGGTACTTGAATTAGAAGCAAACAGCCCATGGAGTCCCAAGTTTACCTCCTCAACTAGACTTTAGTTGAAGGTGACTAGTGGGCTATCCTCGAGAGAAGCAAAAACGTAGGCGAGACTCAGGTCTGGTCAACTAAGCAATTTTTTGAAGTTGGGAACTAAGGATCAAACATTGTTTGCAGCAGGTATACAGCAGGAGGGCTGAGCAGGAGGTAACATAGCAAAGGTTGCAAAGACAGAATCAAAATGAGTAAGCAGTGGAACAAAGCCAACACACACAGACACCAGCACAGAATGACTGTCAGAACTTTTTAAAGACGAAAAGGAGATCCAAATGTCACCCAGCGTTTCTGACATCGTCACAAAATGAAGACACGCCCTGAGAGGAGACAATGAGGAAAAATTTGCACTGCCCTCTGGTGGCCAGGAGGGACTCTGATATTATTTATATCACCAAGGATGAATTAGCTAGCTAAGTGCCATATATCCTAAAAAATGACAGAATGGACTACAAAAATGTGTTTTTCCATGGTGAAAAAAAAAAAACTTACAACAATATTGGAAATTTCCCCAGGAATAGCATTACCCCAAATGTATTTTGTTGTATTATGTATATATTTAAATCCAGTCATGTAAATTAAAGGTAAACACTGAACAGACCACTGTTTGTGGTTTATATGGAGAAGAAAGTCTATGGGAATTTTGTTGCGGAAAAAAGATCAGTGACAGAACTAAGTGAAGAAGACAGATTAATGTAAAGTGATTTGAGGAAGTTATTGGTTTAGGTAACAGAAGCCAAAGCGAAGGAACCTGGGGAGTTCTTCTTGCCAGAGATGTGAAACATCATCAGCTGTCGTCGTCTCCAAAGAGAGTTCACATTAGGCCAAACTTTATTTAGTAAAGGAAAATTTAATTATGGACATTCAACAGACAGGTTTATTTCCCTGAGGCATGCGCTGAGAGATAATATTCAGATTTCATTGTTTTAATGGGAGAAATGTCAGCAGATGATCCTACAGTACATTTGAACCTTCTGGCCCGCCTCTCTCGCGGCTCTAGCTATCAGATTGTATTAAGGGATTATGACATCCGGAATGTGCTCCTTAAGGTTTTTGCAATTTTACATGCAATCATTGTACCTGTGCCTGTTTAAACTCATACAGGCAACTGCAAAATGTTTTTGCTGTACATTTTAAAATGATTATTCACTAAATAGATTTGAGTATCAATGTTATGACTTTATGGAAATTATGGGAATGGTAACTCTGAGTTTGCTCAGGGTATGCAGGGTATATGTGTATATACTATAAAGCAAAATATATATACATTTCAACATAAATATTCTGCCTCACACGGAAAGGCAGCAATGCCGCGGGATCCGTTATGGTCACGGATAGTTTTGGATTTCCTAAGATTCCTAAGGATGTAACTCAAGAAACAGAATCAAGCAAATCAATATGTCACAGAATGTTTTACAACTGCCATGAAATGCCATTGTTATAAATTACAGTAGAAATGTAATTTTGACATATACAGAATGTGAAACGGCCACCTTTGGTCACTGTCCAATGAGATCTTCCCTTCTGCAATGAGATTTTTGACAACAGTAGGATGATATTTAGATTAATTTTGGTATCGGTGAAAATGGCAGTTTTGACCTTGATCAAATATCTCACCCTGAAAACTAGACATGGGAAATATTCAAAGGTTTTAATAGTATTAACATGTAATCAAGACAATTAAGACCATACTATTTATATTTGGACATATTCTAAAAAATGGACAGAAAATACATAGATGTTTTCATTTGCTGTGTCGTTTTTTTTCTTGTGATTGTAAAGAAAGACCAGTTCCTAATTTCTCTTAGTTCAGGAAAAGACTTTTCCAGTATGAACAGAATCACCTCAGCCAGAATGCGTTCCACTACATCTATTTTAAAACCAAGATACTAATTTCTCTGCAGGGACGTGGACACGGTACAGAACTGGAGTGAAGAAAATATTAACAGGGAGCACTAGATAGCTCCCTTACAGACATATTAAATGACAAAAGCCGTGATACGGCAGAGCAGGCTACAAAGATTTATTTCTGAAACCAAGGAGATCACATAACTGTCCAGGGAACGCTAAAGGTCTTCAATTCCTGACATCAGCAGTCACATGCCATGTAAAACCACTAGATCCCATTTTCCATATGTACATCTGAAAAGACAGCAAATGCCTTTCAAAGTAAAACCGGCAGCACTTTTCTCTTTGAGTTTTTCTCTATGTTTTCCAGCACAAAGTGCAACATGCCGCGCGATAAAATTAGCTCGCCACGGATTTATTTAAAATGACCCCGAAATGCCCTTGATTGCAACTAAATATCTTCATGTCTCAGAGTCATGATTTACTATTTGCAGTAGGGCTCAGGCAGCTTTTTGCCCCCTCAATATCTGTGGAGCGACAATGTCTCTTGACACTGGGCAATGCCCTTCAGTGTGTGTCACTTGGAATACTCTGCAAACTGTGATCTCAGAGTCCCCCTGTTTTTTTTAAATTTGTGCGCAGATCTTGCATGGGGAGACAAGGTTTGACTGAAGCTTTTGTGTGAGGGGACGGGGACGGGGGGACACAACAGCGACCATATGTTCAATGTGACCCTCATTATTCTCAATTAGGGCAGCCATCCATGCGATGGTCTTGCTGATAACAGCTCGTAGCACCTTCGGTGGAATGGCGCGAGGCTTCTCCAGTGGGAAGGCGACCGTGGGTTCTGGAACCTTTTCAGGATGATCAGGGTAAAGCCTCATCTGCGGGGCGTCTGGATGGATGACTTGATTGAGAATAATGGGGTCACATTCAGCATATGATGTAAAGGACTAACCTTATGCCTGCAAGTTAATGATATTATGAATTTGGCAGAGCGATCCTTCTTTTCCATGGTATTACAAAAACGATCATTTGCAGGGATGTTGTATTAGCTAATCTTTTTAATTTTTTCTTTATATTTGCGTTCATGAGAAAGAATTGAATGCCAAGTATAATGATAATAATAATAGTGGTTATGATCGATTAACAAAATAAGTGAGACTCCCTTAATGCATTTTCAGCTCTATTTTAGCAAAAAATATCTAAATGTTACACAAGCTTGTTGATCAAAGGAACACACAAAAATGACCTACAGTAGTAGCATGTACTGCTTCTTGCATCTCCAATTTAAATCAGACAAGGCCAAACGCAAGCACCGAAACATTTTAATGTCTTTCCATTATGTTAAATCTCTTTTAGTTGTTTCGCAGACTTGATTACACATGCAAAATCAATGCAGGAACATGGCTCTACTTTTCCTGTTTTTTTCCGTAAGTTGTACTAAGTTGCACATTGGAGAATGGAGATGGCAAATACAGGGAACTAGGACCGCAAACAATAATTAACCCACACTAACAGCTCTAAATCAGTACAAGTTCAGTACAAGTTAATTTATCAACAACAAGCACTACAGACACTCAATCTGAAACAGTATCCTTGTGTATATATTGATGACAACTAAAGTATTTATTTCAATGAAATCCAGGACATCCTATTTACTAGTTTTAAGGAGTTTTGGAAGCAAGTTACATTCTTTTCAGTGGCTTTTTTGTAAAATGGGAAGGAAATATGTTTGTTTTTAATTGACCAATTAATCCCTTGATTAAAATTAATATTTATTGCAGCATGCACAAGGCATATAACACAACTATATGTTTAGTGTTGTGAACTGTAGTTAGTTGATTTGCCTAAATTTGGGCAATGTTTGGTAAGGATATCATTTTGTTGCTGGAAATTGACAAACTTTATTCTTACAAAAAAAAAAAAAATATCCTCACAATCTTAGTGTCGGAATTTGACAGAAATCTGCAAAATATGAAACAACTATATTATATAACAATTTTATTGATATTGTGGTTTAATCACCTGGAAAAAACATAACAGTTTGGAAAAAACAAGATAGGAGGAATGGAACGTTCCGGCTCATACCAGTGGGAAATGGATTAAACAATATGTGCATTGTCAAGAGCTGCTGTCTCTTTAAGATGGCGGAGAAAAAAAAGTCACATCGAAAAAAAAAATAAAAAGAGAGGGTCCTTGAACACCTGGGTGACCTTAAAGGTACGCACACACTGAATGGCATTCATAGCCAATTGCATATCACTAGAATTATAAAAATATATCCTGACTGACACGCATGCAGTATCTTATAATAATAACCACGCTCTTTTGTACATTTTACAGAACAAGGCCATACAAGTTTGAAATTGATGAGCATGCTACTACAAGTTCATGGCTGTGACCTACAGGGCATTTGATCCCTTGACACCAAGTTTATTTTTCCAAAGCCAAAGCTTGATATTCCAGCACTTAATTTAAGAGCGCAGTTAAATCACAGAAGCCATAATATGTCAAGCGATCCCACTGGTAGGGAAAAGGGGGTGGGGGTGGGGGGGGGCAGAGAACAGTAAGTAATGAAAAAGCTATGATTGCTTTTCTGTCCCTCCAAATGACAGTTATCACCTCGATGACCTGCTCCGGGCAGGCCCATCTAGAAATGACACGCTAAGACATAACGTCATCTAACAGGGTAGTTACTAAAATCAATACAAAACCCATTTCAAAGATACTCTGTGTGTGTGAGAGAGGGGCTCGCTGTAATGCTCATTTATTGAATCGGCCTGAGGAGGGAAAGAAAAAAATAATAAAAATAAACTTTTCTGATATACACATATCCTACCAAGCACAGGATTTGAAAGATAAGCAGTAATTGTACTCGCCATCTATTGCTTCGCTATTCTCCGCAACTCACCATTGCAATCACAGTTTTTATACTTTTCAATAGAATTAACCAAAGTATACTTTAGCTACAAAGGCATAGTGTTTATAACAGTCTACCATTGCACTCTCTTTCAATTCTGACCCATCGGTGGATCGATATCATCGTCATCGATGGCTTTAACAAGTGTATGTACACGTACTAAGCTTGTCTCGAGGACCATGCAAGTATGCTCATATATTATTCCTTTCTGATTTATGGTCGATACACAATCAAGGAAAAAAAAGTTTGATCTACTGAGCAGAAAGACACTGAGGAGTATAAAATAAGACAAATGGTCTGGAAAGACATCCATCAGACAGGGGATGTCACCTCATCTGATGAAATGCTTTGATGTTGAGGGGTGAAATTTATAGACAGCAACATGCGAATGTACTCACTTGGAGAGAGGTCAATATCCACTAACAGAGGTACATTTACGACATGAGAGTTGGGAGGATTCAAGTACCCCTAACATTTACCGTTAAACAAGTTTAGGGCGTCCTCTCACTCCAGCTACAACACGAACATTTCAATAAAAAAGTGATGCTCACTGAACATAAATGAATCACTATTGCTAGCTAAGCCTGTGACCCACCAGTACATTTTTTTGCAGGTTGTATATGACATGTGTGTTGATAGGGGGACTGTAAAAAAATGTGGAAGTATGGGGCAATTATTATGCACAATTATAATATTATACTTCATGCTCAAGTCTAGACCATCACTCTCTGGCATCCGAAAGAACGTTAAGCATTAAAAACAGGCGTCATAAAATTTGACTAATTGTAAACCACCAATCCTTTCATCTCGTACATAAAAGGGTTCTGCAAAGGGCTTTCCTTTGAAAATTAATATCAAAAGAGATACTTTGGTTTGTAGCGAATTCGTAAACATTAATGGTTTGTATACAAATTGGGCCACAAAAAATATACAATGAATGGGCGCCATTTCTTCACATAATATTAACGGCGATATTCAGGCTTATCTACACTATGCAGCATGATAATTGTAAATGACATACAAGGCAAGAGAATTTGTTACACCTAAGATTTTGCTGTAACTATGATCAACGTAAATATAAAAACACAAACAAAGACTGTGTACTGTTACATTTTCCCTCGAAGCCCTTGGTGGCAACAAAGACGGAACGGTAATTCAAAGTAATCAAAAGAGTGCATTGCAAAATAAATTTTGAAGCGACGTGCAGTTCAGGCAGAAAGGCAGTCAGTGGATTTAATGCATTTTGATGTATATTTAAGGCTTCGACACTGGGCCACAGATGTACAAGTGATGTGTTTTTATATTGCAAAAGATATGGCTTGTGATAACCTATTATAGGAGATCATCGACTTCAACTTCCTAACCTGGGAAAGGAAAAATTCCATCACACGCCGACTCCGAAGATGTAATATAGGAACAAATTATGGCTGGAATTGAAAAGTCACAGACTTATTTCATCTTAATAAATCCCTGCCAAAAGGCTAAGTATGGAAGTGGGGCTACTCCCAAAATGCTTTTACTACATTATCATCTCTGACATCAAGCATGGTTTGGCTTGAATTGGTTTTACTTCTACCTTTAGTAATGTTTGTGTATATATATAGATCGATAGTCAAACAAAGAAAAAGTTAGGAACCTCTGAAAAAGGTGACAAAACTGAAAAACATAAGCAAAGTGGATGAACTGTCACGAGTTTCCCACAAGTACGTCCAGGATATGAATCCTGCAAGCCTAAAGGAAGATCAGTGAAATTCTCTACACATCTCACCCTGTGGCCTTTGTTCATGTCGCTACACGCAAAGTTAGAGTATCAAAGTATTTGCATTTTCTTAAAAAAACGCATTTTTGGGGTCACAAGCTAATTCAGCTAATCCTTTTACTACAGATCTTATTTGGTGCGTGCTGTCATTTAATGGTTTGCACTCTGTACACTTTGCTTCATGTTGAGCTACAGAATCCTTTAAAAATAATTTTTTATAGTAGTCTAATTTTTTCTCCTTTACTGTAAATAATATGAAGATGAAGAAGAAAATAAAATCGCTCTATAAGATATTCCAGGGCAGGGATATGTCATTATATACAAAAACAAACAGATTAATTAATTAATTGTGATAAACTTATAAAACCATCTGTTATGGAAAAGGTGACTAACTAAAGTCATTATTGGGACAATAATACTGACGCTGACTATGGAAAATGTTAACCCGGATGTCAAAATATGGTTTTGATTACAGGAGACCATATTTTTGCTAGCACCTTTTAAAAGAAAAAGAAGCTGTTTTATAATTTAGATTACTTGAACAAGTTAAAAGCTTGTACACTGGCCCCGAGGCATTCTGTACTGATCTATCTTGACATGCTGGCCCTATTCAGCAAGAGTTAAAAATTACAAATATCATGTAGAATGATTCTAACTCATGGTCTTTAAATTATAGTTGGAAACGCTGCGTGGCTGTGTTATGTACATAATTTTGAAGCTGCGAGGTAGAATTGATGTTATGTCACGTTCTCGGACATTGAATTGCCCATTGAACTTGCCAGGGATAGTCTGGAACACTGACCCCTTGACCTGGCTGTATTTCCACAAGGTGCCCACGCAAGAAAACAAATCCGGTTATAGCTCTTCGGTAAAAAGGTAAAAAACTGATCAATCGATATCAGTCGATGCATGATACAAACATCAAGACATTCTTTTGCACTTCGAGAGATGCTGACTTGAAGACCACAGGGTAGCATCCCTGGCTGTTAAGGAACCTTCAGATAACTATATGAAACGTGACCATTTTTACAAAACCCATTCCCAGGCACACCTTAGCCGCAGCATGCGACGGAACCGTCGTTTTTACCTCTATTCCGTCTATAGGCAGGTGCGGTTCTCTCAAGGCATTTTCTATACATGGGGGCGATCACAGCAAAACCAAATTAAATATAACTAGTTGCTCTGCCATAGCAGTAGCATAAATGGAAATGTGAATCTAAGTAAACGGCAGACTTGTAGGCTCCCTGGTTGCGAGCGAAGGCCTCTCTCATCGCCATGTTAACGCATGGGCTGGGAGGTTCACAGGAGGTCAAGGCAATCAGTCACAGCAAGGCCTGAGGGCCGCCATATACTCCTGCCTTTATGGGCGAATAAAGAAAGTGAAGTGCTGAAGCGTGCCTGATTAGGTGCTCTAATACGCTATTTGTGACTAATTTCGAAGCTGCTAAGTCACAGGTGACGGTGCCGACCTATAAATCACTGCATCCAGCAGCCCCCGTTTGCAGGCAGCCCTAGACCCTCTGCTGCCGGTGAATATGCTGCAGCTATTTAGGTGACAGGCAGGATGTAAAAGTAATGGATTGAGTACAAAGCCACTCAAGTCTGGCTGACGAGTGAAACCTGTTCGTATCCGGGGCCCGTTTGTTTTCCTTAATAATTACTGTGTGCCTGCATCGTTAAGATTGTAATTTTTCCTCAGGTATTTCTCAGAATTGGCACATTTTGCCGTCTTAGATGAGAACATTGCCTCTGTTTAAAAGTGGTTTAATGTTTTACGAAATGCATAAATTCCAGCGCTTAGTCAATGGTCAACTAGCGTTTCTGGGTGGCTGGGTGAAACATTTGGGTTAAATGGCTAGGGGACAGTAATGTTTTTTTCACAAGCAGTTGTATATGTGTGTGTCTGTGTTAAAATAACATATTGTGTTATCTCTAAAATGCAAATGATCCAGATTAGTAATTAAACGGAATATG
>JAODKE010000146.1:4682718-4702529 GCA_026779605.1 Mormyrus hasselquistii
ACTCCTAACCAGGATGGATTAATGTATAAAAAAATATAAAAAGGACTTTTTTTCTGAGATGGTTTTCAATTTATACAAAGAAAAAAAAAAATCAAGGAATGATACAATTAAAAGATTTAATTAATCCTTCAGTTATATCCCTTTGCTTAACAAAAAAAGCACTTCAGACAATAAATGCTTGTTACACCTTAGCATATTTAGACAGTCCACAGCAATGGGCAATTTTATTCCTGTTTAAATGTGTCAAGAGTTCCCTGTTTCAACTACTTTCCTATTATCCTCCTGAACGCTGTTTTTCTTGACCCTCAGTTGAGTTTTGACAGGCGGGGAGCGCAAGGTTGCCTGGTTAATGCAGACGATGTGCAGGCTCACGCTGGGGGGGGCCATCTGGGAGCAGAGCCCGTGCCGTTAACACAGAGAGCTGGAGGAGGGTACTGTCAGGCTGGAGGACATGCGGCCGGCTCAGAGGTCACCTGCGCAGACACCGGGTGTCACTGGGGATCCGGGGGGGTCGGGTGAGCGAGGGGGGGGGGAGACAGAGGAACTGATAATGTAACTTCGGTCACAGAGAGGTGGGAGACTAGACTGTGAGCAGGTCTGTTTTTTTTCCGCCTTTGCTGGTATTGTTATAGCCAGCATGCTACCAAGTTCTAAATCGATAACTGGAAGGTATAAATAATTGATGGGTTAAGGATGCTTCTGTAGGGTTCTGTGCCATTCCTTCTGAGGACACATTTCCGAGGCAAAATGAGTGCATATGGCAAATTAAGAGATTCGCTCGGTCTTTCCATGGGCCTTTCTTAGCGCCGGTGCCCACAGATCATTTATTGCATCCCTGGGAAAATTGGTGAGCGGAGCTCATACGCAAGCCGGTTTCACACAGTTAAACAGCCGCGGTTAAAGAATACTCAGAGTAATAGTATGCAGGCCCTCAGTCTGGTCAATGAGTGTAAAATGCTTTTCCCTGCAGCCAAATTCCTTACCCTCTGTAGATCTTTTGAAATCATACACAGTCTTTTCCCATATGGTAATGACATGCAAAGTGTTGTGCGAATGCTGCGTGTGGCCATCCTCCTCCGAGGAGGAGGACTACGAGAACGCAGGCCGCGTCACGTAGCACAAACGGGTTCTGTCTGAGCCTAAATTGAAAGAATTCGAGATCATAAACCGGGAGCTCGCTAATAATTACACGTCCTCATGAACCCGGACTAGCAGCAAGCAGCCACCATTCAATGTCATTTTTTCCCTTCAGTAACAAATATGTAAAGGTCAAAATTCCAACTCGACGGGAATGAAAAGCATTCAGTGGTGCTAAATGATCTGTATCTTGGAGAAATCCACTTGCTCCTGCTAAAGACTATACTGCCATCTGCAGCCTTGGGTATGATATATGTGGAATAAACGACAGTTGCAGGATAAGGATGGAGATACGTCTGAGTACAATATAAAATACAGACAGTATCAGACAATTCCTGTCCAGCATAGCTTTATGCTAATCAGCTTCACTCATGTCAAACCTGTGTGCTTTTCTGTGTGAACCAACAGTTATATTTATCCGTTACGGTTGCATTCCTCCAATAAGCCTTAGTAGCTTACAAATTACATTTTATGCTCAGTGGCTGAAGGTAAGCTGTGTTACAGGGTCATTACCGTAAAACAAAGACAAAGTGTTCAGTGAAAAATTGACACTAGTATTTTATAAAAATGTAGATTTAAATATAACTAAAATGTCTTTGCATAGGTTCTCTTACCCACTCAGTCAACAGCTGATTTACATCGTATATTATTATATATTGTGTTTCAGCTGCAGATTAAATGTGTATGATGAGACCACAAAATGACAGACACAAAAAAATCTAATAAGGTTAATTTGTTTTGTTTATAACCGTTGAGATTGTCACTTGCACAACAAAATCAATAATATTGCTAAATCTTGTTTACTGTCTTTATGTAATAACGTAATAAAACATTAGAAAATTAGTGTGTGGTCGAAGTTCAGTGTGCTCAAAGAAGTATTGAATTAAAAAGCCAATACTTCATACATACCGAGTTGACAGTTTTTGCTGAAAGACAGCTAGATGTCTGTCTTTGGCAGGTAAAAAACACACACACACACACACACACACACACACACAACACTGGTGCATTGATGTCAGGCTTATTAAAGAAACGTGAGAGCGACTGCAAATAATGACACCATCCCATGGATGTCACAAGTAATAGGGGATTCAATTCAAAGAATTCTATTAAACAATATCTGTTGCCTAACAATGAAAGATTATTGTTGGGAGTTCTAGGAAGCAATGAACTTTCAGATGACATTTGTACTCGTGTGGTAAGGCTTCAAGCAAGAATGTAATTAAAGCACTCACCCCGAGAAAATAGGTGATACTCTCTGTCATATTTTGACAAGGCCTCGAGCAGCAAGTTAAGCCAAACAGTTACATGCTTGGTGGCAGCTGGGAAAAGACAGACCTAATGTTCGATTGCATGATAATGTAAAGGATCCCGGAGCTGCTGGTGACAACCATTCAGACGTATGTATCTTACATTACCTTACCTCATAGCTAGCAGCATGTGATTTATATAAATATGTATAAATGTGCAGTTCCATGAACCGAATATGGTCTAATTATACAACTGCATTCCTTGAGCAAAAGTCTAATAAAATGCATAGTTTATATGTTCTAACTGTTTTATACTCAAATGTGAGTAAAAGATACTCATTTAGTGTATAAAGTATAACTATACAGCAGTTTTTGTTAAAAAGAAGCTCCACACCAATATATATNNNNATATACGCACAGTTTTAATGTTCCAGCACCTGGTATAAATAAATCCATTTCGGTACAGTGTGCCAGGCAGAAACAATGGTGTAGATCTGAGATAAATACGACCACACACACACACACACACACACACACTTACACTCACACATATACCGCATAACCATAATGAGGATGAATAAGATGAGGTAGGTCATGAACACCACACAGCAACATTTTTTTTGTAAGTTCGTCATCTCTCATGCAGCCTGTTCCCATTTCTTTTCCAACCGACGCTCGTCCCAAATGGCCCGTTAAGATAAAATACGCAACAACCCCAACAAGAAGAAGTACTTATTGTTTACGATGCCCGCAGTTGCCATGCATAAATCTTAGGTTAAGCAGCATCTAGAAGCTGTCAAACGCACTAGCTGAAGTTTTTAAAGTGCTACAGCCGATTCCTTTCTGATCCCCTCGGCATTTGACGTCGGCCCAGTCCCGGCTTGCTTCCTCGTCACCTTTAACGTCGTAACACATTTTGAGGTGGGGAGACACATTTGTCAGACCCGTTTGACGAGCTTGATGAAGGGATTGTCTCCCCCCTCCCAAAATCTGCCAAAGAACGCCCTCTCTGGTGGTATTACAGCGACAAGTGGTGTTTTCCCCCATGGAACGTAATTGTAATAATCGTGAGAAGAAAATAACAGAATTAGCCCCCCAGCATTACCGGGATTTAAGGCGAATTCTAATATGGTGTACGGGTGGTCTGTGTTTCTAAGCCATCGCTGCGCAGACAGGTTCTCGCAGCTCGTTTTTCAAATGCCATAAAAATGTACGTTAGACTTAGCATCAAATTTAATAAGCTCAGCCTTTTCCAGCCCATCGGCACCCCCGGCATTAAGGCACCGAGCGAGCTATCCTATTTAAGTAGACATGCGGAAAAATCACGCCCGTTCATCCTGCCAATTGGTTTGATATGCCTGGTTATTACAAGATATTTATTTGCCACACTGAAATCCCACTGACTATAGACAAAAGACAAATGCACACTGTAACTGCTAAAATACAGCTCACATCTTGCCCTGGTAACTGTCGGTCCTTGTATTTCCTGATGGAGTAACTACACAGTCATACAAAGTCGGTGTCACACAACACAGTAAAATAGTATATTTTATCTATCTATCTATCTATCTATCTATCCTTTTTCTGTAATTTAAGTGTCAAACAAAACAGTAAAAGTGTTTATTTAATTCCTATCTATCCATCCATCCATCCATCCATGCATCCATCCAGTAAATAATTGTTTTTTTCCATCTGTTCCCCCCCCTAACATAAGTTGGCTCTATGAGTGGCCCTTTATCTTGGCATAATCTGGGACATGGTTTGGTTTGGAGGATTTCTCAATCAACTGGTCACATTAAAAGGACTCCTTAATGAAGTGAACTCTTTATGGGGATTATCTCGCCACCTGCCAGGTGCCACCTGCTCGACCAGCGTAAAATTGGCACGAGGCTCATCGTCGCTATCGGCTTAAAGAAATCTATGGAGGACAACAAGAACAGGAGAACCCAGGCGAGTGATGTCACTCCGGCCCACTTCCGGCCAAAAACCCGGCCTCTTATGACAGGCATCCACCTTCATTTTTGCCAGTCCTGCACTCCAAGACCTTGAAAATGTTCCGATTTGGTCCCCCAGCTGTTTCATGATGGCTAATGAATGACATTGCCTCATTTGTATGTCGCTTTGGATAGACACGTCTGATAAATAAAAACAAATGCAAAATGTAAATTGTTGTTATAACTCCAAATTCACCCTTTTGACTTTTTAAATAAAATGTAAAATTTAAGATGAAACTAAATTATTACATCACAGTTATTAGGCACAAAATAAACTGAGCTGTTCAGGACACCCTGTATGTCTTTCCATTTCAATGCTATTTTTTTGACAAAACAAATGTCTAATGTTAAATAGATGCCTGCATTAATTATTAATATACAGCCAGTTACAATAGATGATATTTTGGATGTTCAATACAATCATAAACCAGCAGTATGTCTGCATTTTTAATATGTCAAGAATGACCCTAATCAAATATGATCACCCCTAAACTTAAAAAAAAAATGATTATATTCACTGAGCCAAGTGACAAGATTTTTTTTTTTCTTTTTTGGCATGCCTTGTTTGTCCGTTCATCCGCAGGGTGCCTTTCAGTTGAGGTGCCAAAATCTGAACCAAGGACAATCTGGGTAACTCATTCCTGACTGAACTTTCCAGCGCACACACAGGAATTTGAACAATACAGTTAAAAATAACAATAATAAACACATAGGCTAAATACATTTTTTGAATAAATATTTATGTAATTCTAATGCTCTGCCAATTAAAAACAACTGAAGCATGGTTGGTCTGCTGTATACACAGATTTTAGCAATTATGCTTTATAATTGTAG
The DNA here is from genome assembly GCA_026779605.1 of Mormyrus hasselquistii. Classification (NCBI taxonomy): domain Eukaryota; kingdom Metazoa; phylum Chordata; class Actinopteri; order Osteoglossiformes; family Mormyridae; genus Mormyrus; species Mormyrus hasselquistii. Next base: position 4,687,934 of record JAODKE010000146.1, read on the forward strand.
TTAAATCAATAATATTAAGAATACAAAACAGCATATAGAGTCAATGAAGTTTCATTTCAGCAGCACAGTAGTGTAAGATTGCTAACTTTCAAGACAGGTCATGATTTCAACACTAGCTGACCACAAAATTAGGGAATAATCACAGTATCTCTTAAACGTTTATTTGTGTATTTGATATTTTGAAATTATGTTGACAGACAGTGGAATGTGCAATGTTAGAAGCAGGTACACATCAAATTGCAATAAAATACTATAGAATTGGCAAATACTGACCAAAGACCCGTAGATAATTCTCCATAATTTCATTTTCAAGGTTTGCTCGCGGTAAAATGTTTATGGTAACAATGTTTGGGGTAAAATGTGTTGGAACCTGCTCTCTGCTTGATATCGTCACCCGATGATATCTGTTGACCCCCATACTAACATTTTCCTACCCTCCACGAATTTTAATTCACAAAGTAAACAACAGCAGTATTCGTCAATTAATCTGCAGCCTTGATGCAGAGGAAAATTCAAAGTGAAGTAAATAACAGGAGTGCTTTTATCCACGCTTCACACAACAAATTTGTGACTGTGGTGGAATGATTATTTACTTAATTTTCCCCCTATGACTATCGTTGCCGCGCAGAGTTACGACACATGATGAATGTTCATCTGAGAGTCAAGCGGCCCTTGAAAGATTCTCATTTTTAGAATAACACTTCAGTTCATGATGTTTGTTTTTTTTTGCCCAAAAAAAGTTCAAAAGGACACAGAAAACATGAGCAATAAAGGAGCTATAACTCTAATCTCCAGAATGCAACATGCAAACCTCTTAAAAGTATTGCGTGTTTTGGATCAGAGACAGAGAGACAATTGTTATGACATACACAACTCAGGGGAGCAATTCCTCATCAGAAACCTCTGTGAGGAGAGCTTCAAACGGAGAAGTGCATCAGAAACAAAGGATTCCAGGCATTAATGGGGAACTTTTACATCAAAAATAGGGTTACAAATAAATAAAGCTTTCTGCATTTGCAAACAAAATCTTTTCATGGCCAAATCACCTGCAGAAAATACTAAAGCTCGCTAAATTCCCCATGAATAGAGTTTTTTATGGCAAACGAGGCACATTTCTGAGAGGTTCAGAGTCAACATCGCAGTGGAAACTCCACATCCACACCTGACATGCCGTCCGTGCCCCGGCATGTCAGAGATACCAGGAACTGTGTCTGCCAGGCATTCTCTGCCCGCCGCAACCGACACATAGGCTACAAACTTACGGGAAGAGAGCGTGGGAGCTGTGGAGCTGCAGGGGGGCCGTCTGTGCACACATGTGCGTAATAAAACACGTTTGACAGAAGGACGCACTCTCCCGGCCAATCGTATGGGGCTTGTGAGGCCCATGTTTGTTCTAGCAGTTGAGAAGACAGGGAGCATGATTCCTGAAGTGATTCCACGCGAATGTATCTTCAGGTTTCAAATTTTTCCAAAAGTACTATATTAGCGCTGAATAAATAAAAAATATAGCCAACAGTGACATGCATTTACAATGTATATATGTATGTATGTATTTCTCTATAGATCTATCAGTATTAAATACTTTGATCTGATTTTAAACTTTCCTGGTTATTCACTCTTCTCTGGAATGGTCGTCATTGAAAACATGCATTAAAAACACCAAGGGCCTTACGGATCAGTGAACTTTCCTGAAACCTTTCTTAAACTTATTTATACTGTAAAATTAATTTTTTTCATTCCATTATTCAAATGAACAGGTCAGTTCTCAGGTGCCGATTCATGTTGATATATGTCAAATAAGAGGAACATCAGCGGTTGGAGAGACGCCCATCAAAAAGAGTGCCCAAGAAAGAAAAGTCTTCAATTCCTGAAGCAAGGGGTGGTTCCTATACAGGAGACTTGCTTCAATTAACATTTGGCAAAAACTCTGCCTTGGCAAACCTTAAAGTCACCAGTGACAAACATGAGCGTAAATTACGCAGTCCCCCCACCCCTGGGGGTAACCATGAACAAACGGGGCTAATCAAACACTGATCTGATCAAGACAGACCCACTTCCAAGCTTGTTTATAAACTTCCCTCTTGTGTACCATATATTAACGTGTGAAAGAATCCTCTAGGGCACCATCAGCTTCCACACAGACCTAGATCACCACCTCCTGTCCACTTCAGCATTAAATAAGGTACATTACTCTATATTACATTGTGTTTCTATTGTCACTATGAGCCCGCACCAAGAAAAAAATCCCAGTGTATGTGTTCCTGACCAATAAAATAATTCTAAGTCTGAATCGATTAATGCCTTTATATCTTAAACTCGATTACACAGGTGTGGCAGCTCTTATGAGGCATGAATGATTGTAGTTATTGCTATCTGTTTAATCCTTTTTGTCATAAATATTGCTACGGCAAGCTGCTAATAATTTATTCATTACTATGTTATAAAGACATTAAAATGTTACAGTTAGTTAGTAGTGAAGTGTAACTACTTTAATGTGCGAATTTAATGACAAGATTGAATGCTCTCCAAAGCTAATTATTTTTCTTCCTATCTTCAAACTGATAAATTCTGAATTCTGGTCGGCAGGGTTGGGGGTGGGCTGGAGCCTATCCCAGACAGCACGGGGCACAAGCCAGTGGTACACCCTGGATGCCAGTGTAAATGAATTACATGACTTATTTATTTGTCTTTGGGAGTCAAAAACATGGGAAAGAACAGAGGAAAAAGTCCAAAGCTAATATAAGTCTGTCTTGGGCGATGCTGCATTTTAAATTGGAACCAAGTTATTAAATTATCAGATACTAAAAACTTTTTCGACATTACTCATAATAGAGATTTATCAGTAACCAACTGACAGTACACTTGAGACACATGCAATGCAAATAATGAAAGGACATCTAATTTGTTTATATATGGACATATATATTGGAATATATAATGTGTACATAACAAGCATGCATTATATGTGACCATACGTAAGGGTATAATGTTAATAACTGTAAGTAAGAATTCTGCCTCTGCTTTCAGTCCTAGACTGAGTTAGCAGGGACTTAAATCTTATGTAACGCAGGGCTTTTGACACTGAGGCCTCTTATGACTACAGATAGGTAATTTGTTTTGATCTGAGATTATATCTCCTGTGTTTTTAGGAGATGTAAACCTCTTGTGTAGCTGTTAGGCAAATCCCACAATATGAAGAATTGATCCCGGGTCTGAAGTTTTTTTGCCCTTATTCTTTGTCTTTTATGAGAGACAAAGACTCCTGCCAACTACCAAAAGCCCACAGGAGCTCATCATGGAAAATCCCAGCGCTGCAGAGAGACCTAAAACGTGAATGAGATAGGAAGAGTGTGTGTGTGTGTGTGTGTGTGCGTGTGTGTGTGCGTGTGTGTGTGTGTGTGTGTGTGTGTGAGAGAGAGAGGGGGGGGGAGACAGAGAGCGTAGTGGAAGCTGGGGATATCGGTCTAAGTCAGGACTAAATTTAAAAAGAAAAACTTCCTCCAAATACAGAAATGCGTATGTGTGCATGCATGTGCTTATACATTTTTAACTAATAATAGACTCTTTCTTCTTGTCTCTTATTAACTTCAACAGGCTTCTGCCACTGCAGGGAATTCCCCCGTATCACAAATACCTGCCCTGACACACCTTTCTGCGCCCGGTGCCAGACATACCTGGGAAATTATCTACTAATTATCTACTAAATATGTTTGTTCATGTCTAACGAACAGCTTACTTAATTGCAAGCGCTATTTCCATTTTCCTCCAAGGGGGAGATTAGCTGTGGGGCTTATCTCAAAGAGCTCATTATATTAATGCCAGTAATTATGTGTTTTGCTTACTTTTGATGCGCTTCTGTTCAAATAGGGACTTAATAAAAGGATGACGGCAAACATGTCAGAAGACCTTTACGATTTTTTTTTTTTTTTGTCTGAAATCCTATGAGCAGCAGGGCTCACAAGAATGGCATTACGGTGAGGTTATGAGGGCTTAGGATGCAGTCTTTGCTTCTCTCCTTGTGTTCTTGGTTTGCGCTTCCTCTCGCGTCGCTCCCTTAGGCCAACGGATCAGAAAAGGGTGGAGCGTTTGCTGTGGGGAGGCTGCCTTTGTTTCAGTCCTCAGTGAGGTTACTCCTTGCCAAAAAAGAGCCTTAGTATCAAGTTCCCTAAGGAAGCAGCAGCCCCACAAGGGCTTTCTGTGCAAAATAAATACCTTTGCTAATGAGGCAAATAAATAACAGCTAAATAAAAGAATGTGAGAAATACGTGCAGTGAAGTCGGAGAGGCTTGGGACCTGGATCTGATCACAGTCAGCCTGCGAGGGATTCAGGTTTAAACCTTTCCAGTGATGACTGTCAGACGTACACATGTCAGCTTATCCATTTTTGGAGCCATCCATCCTTTCATTAGCCCGCCAAATTATTATTATTATTATTATTATTATTATTATTATTATTATTATTATTATTATTATTATTATTATTATTATTGGGTTTGCTCTTTGCAAGAAGTTTGAACCCGATGCAGTTGTAATGCAAAATACACTTCCCTTTCATTACATTCCAGAGGAGTTTAAACACTTTACATAACAGAAATAAAAGACGAAAAAGCAACTTTAATTGTAGACAAAGAAGTGGTAACAATGTGTTCTTGTTCAAAGAAATAATATAAAACCTCATACTCACTGGAGCGAAAAAAAGAAAGAAAAAAAAAACACACACACCACACTCTCACAAGTGTCAAGTGAAACATAAATAAACAAAAATGTGGTGTGCAGCTTATTTGATCGGAGTCCTCAGTCCACATTTTAAGAGCAATGGACATAAACCCAGCTGATCACAGGCAGCCGTCATGAAGCCTGGGAGCCAGCTGCCGTGTTGTGGCATCACAATATCACATTTTGCACATCACATGTCTGAGGCCGTTTAGCCAAGTGAGCTACCTCTCATCATATTTGTTTTCATTCTGTTCTTTCTTTGCAAGGAAAGAAGCGAACTTCCCTCTCTGGCACACTTGGGTAACACGGCAACTTCTTTCATTCAAAGTCAAAGTGAACTTTATTGTCATCTCGGCAATATACGTGTATAGAGTGAGATGAGATGATGTGGCTCCAGTTGTAACAGAGGATAAAAAACAAAAACATAGAATAAACATATATTAAATGAACTGTAAATATACGCTCTTATATCAAGTAAAGAATGTGCAATTTAGTTATAGGAGGTATTCAGAATGTGCAAATATTACAGTGGCAGACAAGTAGAAGAACTGTAATTGAAATGCTGGAATGTAGTTACGCCTGCACTATTGTGCAGCTGAATAGCAGTAGTTTCACTATAAATATGAATATTCTGACAAAAGGAAGTACAGTAACTAGTAATACTCTAGTAACAGTAACTAGTAATAAACTAGTTTGTAAATGCAGTATGGCATGGATGTGTTTTGTGCATTGTGATGTGTGAAGTAAAGTAAAGTGCACAAGTGCAAGTAAGGTTCTTTCTTCAGATGGCAAAAAAAGTCAGGTTGTTACACTCTGTGGTTCTTCTGCCCACTGTTGTGGTTCTTCTGCCCACTGTTGTGGTTCTTCTGCCCACTGTTGTCACAACAGCAAACCTCCCACAGAGTCTTGACATTCTTTCGGCGCGTCTTCTTCCACAAGGGTAATGAATAGCTATTTTTAATGGAAGGACTCACTGTACTGTAAGCACTGATCACTGTCACCGTTTAAGTAATCGCAAGTATAAAGCATTTGTTGTCAGCGCCAATATGACATCATTAAACTTTAGTACAGGGCTAATTATACAGTATGAAAATAACAGAGGAATTGTTTTGAAGATGCCCTCCTACTGCAACTTTAATATTTATGGTTTTTGGATGTCAGTTTATTTAAGCAAATCTCAATGTAAATCAATCACCAAGTTCTAAAATGCTTTGGATCAATCTAAACCCCTCTGACACATATACAGTGTTGGGGCAAATGAGAGGCGAAACCATTTGATAGGAAATAATTGTGAATTGATATGTCGGTGACTAACAGCGCACATAACAGTATGGGATGTCAAATGGTACATAAATTATAAGAAATAAATGTTTCTATCCATCTATCTATCCATCCATTCATCCATTTTACAACTACTTACCCCAGTCATAGTCACAGGCAAATGTCTTGATAAAGTTTTTTTTTCCAGCACATCCTAAATGTTTCAAAGCAAATATATTAAAACAACATTCTGTGACTGTGATATTGTACCTCTTTTATCTATGTATTCTATGCCCTAAACGATGGAAAGTGCATTTGTACTTTATCGCATATATCATTATGAAGCAAAATGTGCGGTGAAATAGATGGCAGCACCAAAGAAATGCCAGTCAGACTTGAGAAAACGTCGAAGTCCAAATTTGCGGTTCTTTTTACTCGACTGGGGTTACTAGCACGTAGCACCTAAAACTCACTGTAAATATTCGACGTTACTTAATGGCTCAGCAGCCAATATTTTGTATCTTCCCACCACAGCTATTGGCTAACGGGTCATCAATAAACTCTCTCAAAGCTACATATTTAATTAATCTAAGCACGGCGTGGTATAGCAACAGCCTCCAAAGCAGCTTCTGCTGAAAAATACACCCATAAGGTCTCTAAGGTCAGCTGAAGAGAAAGAAACAGGGGGGGGAAAAAAAAAGATACCTCTACTCAGACGGCTGAGTGGGAGGAAAGGAGAAAGCAGCATATTGATATCAGATACATAGCAAAGGAGGGCAGAGTGATTTATTTTGCTCCGTCCTTCTGATTGTGAAAGGAGACATGCCAGGAGGTCGGGGTCAAGCCAAGAGGAGACAGCATTGTGCAGGAACTGTCACGCATCGCCACCTATTTTGACATGCACGGGGCCGTTTGTTGTCTGTCGAACATGCAAATTGCAGGCCCGCTGTCATAAGCCGGCAGATATCTGCGAGGAGAAAATGAGACCACCTGTAAGCACTGAATGGAGTGATGGACAAGCATTCACGGGCATCATTTCCAAACCGCCATTCAGGGCGCCTTCTGGTCCACGTAGAACGTGTAAAATTCTATTCTTAATATTCACAAGCAGGAAGTTATGGAAAAAACCTCTGCTCACTGCATCTAATGGGTTCCTATGCGGAGACAGCTGTGAGTCGCTATAATTAGTTGCCAAAAAAATCTGCACACATATAAGCGTGTGTGTGTGTGTGTGTGTGTGTGTGTGTGTGTGTGTGCGCGTGTGTGTGTGTGTGCGCGTGTGTGTGTGTGTGCATATATTTTATTTTTTTAGGTGGTGGTTTGATTTTAAATGTGATACCAGTAAACACTAACGATATTAAATCACAGTTTACCCCATTATCCAGAGGAGGCACTTTCTTAGAGACCAATTAAATAATGAAAGTGATTCTGCAGAATAACCGTTGTCCTTTTCCTAGGAAATGGGACTGTCACCCAATCTATTGCGGAATACTTAGGGCTGGGCAGGATGGGTCAGAACACTTTGAAGCCGCAGGATAAGAAAGTTATTCCATCTATTGATTTTGAAATTTTAAGGAGAATCTCTAGTAGCAATTTTTCAGAAGTCTCGCAAAAACAAACAGGGGCTGTAAAATGACAGATCACATTGTCAGGTGGAGAGATTAACTGGGCTAATGGAATGGAAGGTTTTCCAATCTGCTAGACTTCTTTTTTAGTAAATGGTAATAACCTCCATTCTGGAATAACCAACAGAAGCACACAGGCGTGTGTTTGTTGTCTCTAGGGCCCCAATTGAAAAGCCACTTTGGGGCCCCACTGCCCGACCCCCCACAGATATTTCTATGACTAAATGAACAGGTAAATATATAATCGGAAGAGCTAGCTAGTCAGTTAGCAAAACATGCTGCTTCAACATCTGCTAAATAAGGAACACATTTATTTCATATTTAGGGTAGTGACTGTTTGTGGTCAAAACCTCCGGGGCCCCCTGTGGAGACGCAATTTGAGTGGTGCTAAATACCACGCTAGCAGTGAACTAGCCCTCATACCATCACAACCTGTGTCTTTCAGTAAATTTATTGCACAGCAGAGAGTGAAGTCTTATAATCATCACTACAGAAATAATCCACCCTTGTAAAATCCCCCCCCCCCCATGCATTCATTTAGATTTCCCAGTGCTAGCAGCTACAGTGACACTACCAGCTTCTCACTGGTCTGCTGCTTTGCCCCTAGGCTACACTGGGGCCCTGTTCTGTACTTTACTGGCATCCCGCTTGGGCCTCTCTTCGTCTTTAGCTATCGCCGCCCTTGTTTTGTTTTTAGAATCATTCAGCCATCCATCTCCAGGAGCCCCCCCCCCCCCCCCTCCTTAACCCGGGGTGTTTGTCCCTCATGTTTGTTTCTCTCGCCTCCATCGCGCAGCTCTCCACATGAAGAAGACGCTAGAAGCTTAGCTAGCAGCCTTCCCCGTTGGCAGCCTCTGGCCAAGTTCCCAACACGTCCTTTCCTTTTCTCTTTTTGTTTCTTCCCCTTCTGCCAGCATCTTGTGCTAAACAGGTGCCTCACAGGCTCAAATCCCTTCCTGACTCGCTTCGCTGTCCAGGTGGAACCGGCCCCGCTTCCTTTGCGAGCCATTTGTCCTTCCTCCTTTTTCCTTGTTGCTCCCCGAGTCCAAAGTATCTGGCAGGGTTGTCCTCTCCCGCAATCCCTTTGAGCGGCGTCCAGGCAGACGCGGGGCCGGCTACTGTGTCTCTTTTAGGTGCCATATTGCCATATTTGTAATGGCTGTAGTGGCATATACACAGCTCTTGGATCACAGACTGCGGGAAAGATCCGAGGAATGCGCCGGCATTGTCTCGTAGACGTGACCACTCACTCTCAGATGTCCAGAAATGAGGCAAAAATCGCAGAGCCTCAGTCTCCTACTAGCCTTACACTGTTATGCAATCGAATGTTTCAGAAATAAAAAGATACCACAATGTGGACACCCCCAATTAAATCCCGAGACATCTGTCACAGCCAGCTTCCACAAACAAAAACAACTGCATATAGCTAGCCCCATTTTTTCAGGATTATTATGCCAAACGGTCAGTACATGACAGGACAGTGATAATGTAGATCAAGATGGCTGGATCCAGGAACTCAGCACCAGACTGTATCCAAACATGCATAGAAATCCACGTGCACTGTAGTGAATTAATGATAAATTATGACATATTGAATTGGATTACAAACCTTTAAAAATAGGCACCATGATCTGAATGGAATTACCCAGTAAAGGTAGAGAAAAACGCTAAAAGAACAACCTAGTTACCAAAAGATTTTACAGCAGCAATCAAAATTTGAAAACAAGTGACATTTGTCATTTACAAGAAGTTACTGCTTATCCAAATTTGCCGTTATTGAATTTGTATTGTATTTCTGCTGCATTTCCTCAGTAAAAACTCTCAAGTGCCAAAAAAGGTTCCAGCTGTTCAATCAATGTAAACAAAACCCAGACATGTGCTCTTGTTTATGGGCATTTTCATGTGTTTTCTTGACCCAGTGACATCCATGGGATTATCGTATTGTTATCATATGAATAGCTATTTGGAAATGGCTGGGCGATCAGCACTGCCTTGTGACTCAGAGTGAGTCAGTCACTCTTGTGCTTTTTATTCTCATTACACAGCTCAAAAAATATATTTAGTTTATTCATATAGATATTTAGAAAGTAGACTATTCAAAGTTTATAGGGGTATTTTTAAAATGTTTTGTGTGACAGAAACACAAATTTTTTAAAAGGTCTGGAGATATTTCTGTTTAGTCCCGCGGGTGTGACGGCTAACTCCGAAGGGTTAAAATGGTTGTCCTGAGACAAGAAGAGAGACGATTATTATTGCTCATATCAAGCTTGCAAGCAAATCCTTATCATATTTTTCCAAATAAGCCACTTTTAATAAAAACGTAAAACTAAATAATTTAATATACCATTAAACTGTTGATAGGCTGTTCTACGCAACAATACAATAATTTTTCTTTCTGTTGTGAAGCCCTACTATGAGGACAATTCTTTTTATGTTTTACGTTTTATATAACATTTGCTTCCACACGAGTTTAATTTTGAAATTAAAATAAAAAATTCAAACTTCAATTTATCATTTGAAGGATATGAAATGCATTACAGATGGTAGCTTGTGAAATATGATTTTTATATTTGCACTTACATTTCTGTGTTTTTCAGTGAGTTTCGGTGATTTTGGACAAGTGCAAACTGCAGTTACTCTTTTTTCTTGAATTGGAGAAGGTGGTACCAAATGTCAGGTGACCCCAGGGAAGGCAAAGGCAGTTAATATTCAGTATCCAGTGCATTTTTACAAGAAATCTGCAGTTTAAAGGGATTTACACTGCAGTTTACAGGGATTTACACTGATTTTTCAAAGGGAATCAAGAAATTAAAAAAAATTAAACCCCAGACATTAGCAAAACTTGTTTGAAGAAGGTATGATTGGGTGCTATTACTGGATAATGTTCACCCATAACTCTGATCAGAAGAAGCAGTTAGAATTTAGGTGGATGGATGGATGTATGTTGGACTGATGGATCTCTGGAAGAGTGATCATGGTTTTAAGGGATCTGACCAAAGTATTGTGAATTTTTTTGGATAGTGAAATGTCTAGGAATGATGAGATGACAACACACAGGCTTCTAAAGCTGATTTAGACTTTAGCTGGTACTGTAACTGGTGAGGGATGACAGTATGGATGGTCGCGTATAAGGAGAGCAGAGTCAAAAAGGATTTCAAGTAGTCGGGTCAAGGGGAGATCATATGCTGGGACCACATCTGAAAACTGGGTCTAATCAGATAAGGGTAGATCTTCCTAGTTTTGTATAAAATGAATCTGAAGGATTAGGCCACAGGAACAGCGTTGAGGCTTAAAAAAAACCACAACACAAGGAAAGAAGCACTTAGGATCATAACGGCAAGAGTTGATGTCCACTTCAACCATTGCTCAATTGGCATGCAGCTTTCTTTCCCAATCTCTAAGCTGAGCATGACGTTGGGTAGCCAGTCTACCTCATGTTCTTCGTGTGAGTCATGTGTTCACCTAGATATGGATGGAGCATCTTCCAAATCATTATCAGTGGATGAAGATAAATATGAAACCATAATCCCATATATATACACACTATATGGACAAAAGTATTGGGTCACACCTCTTAATCACGGAATTTAAGTGTTTCATTCAAACCCATTGGCAGAGCAGTATAAAGTCGAGTTATGGAGTATCCATTCAGAGGGAAACATCGGGATACCATTTAAAACAAGTGGACGACAACAGTTCCATGCAGTGGAGGTGTTTAGGATCAACAGAACCTCAGCCACGAAGCGGCAGATCACGTAAAGTAATAGACCAGGGTCGGCAAGTGCCAAGACACTTTGCGCATAAAAGTCGCCAAAGCTCTGTTGACTCAATAACTGCAGAATTTCAAAGTTCCTCTGGCAACTCCAGCACAAAATCTGTAGACTGGAAGCTTCATGGAATGGGCTTCCATGGCTGAGCGGCTGCATGCAAGCCTCACATCACCAAGCGCAATAACAAGCATCAAATGGAACTCTGGACTCTGGAGCGGTGGAAACGTGTTCTATGGACTGACGAATCACGCACCTCTGTCGGGCTGTCTGATGGGCGAGTCTGAGTTTGGCCTGGCCTTCTCAACCAACATCAGTGCCTGACCTCAAAAATGCTGTTCTGGACGAATGGGCAAAAATTCCTACAGACACACTCCAAAATCTTGTGGAAAACCTTCCCAGAAGAGTGGCAGCCGTTATAACTGCCAAACAGAGGGACAAACTCCATATTGATTTAGAATGGGATGTCATACAAGTACCTGTAGGTATAGCAAATGTCCCAAAACCTTTGCTTATGTAGTGTACCAACATGGGCAGATCTTGGCAAGGGTAAGATCGGCAATTCGCAGGGTGACATTGTTCAAGGAGTACCACAGGGTGCCCACAGAAATATGTCAGATACTGACACAAATGACGTGTGCTCACTTCTCTAGGACAGCAGGTTCTGAGGGGGCGCTGACTTTTCCAGCCTGTTTCACTTGCTTGCAGATCTCACTGTCTGAGACAAAGTGAAATTTCCCTGCTCGGCCCCCTAGAAGTACTCGCGTCATCTGTGGTGCGGCATAGAAGAGTCACACGAAGTAAGGAGCCCCTACAAGAACTCGCATCCTCTGCAGTGCCAACACAGAACAGCCACACGACTTGCCAGCCAGTTTCACTTTGTTTTGGACAGGGGGGAGCCACACTGTCGTGAGCCTGGGGGGGAAGAAGGCCGCTGTCAGGTTAGCACAATGTGACCAGAAAAAAAACATGTTAAGTGACAACAAGAAGAACATCAACATTTCAAAATGAACAAAAAATGTTAACAGGACCATCTAACAATGATTCGAATACACAAGCATGTTGCAATACCATTAAAAATTTATATAATATATATTCAGGGTAGAAATTAAATTCAATTAACAACATTTGCTCTTACTATGAAAGACATAATAAAGTGTTATATAAGAGACGTCATTACTGTTGAGTGGTGCAGTGGTTAGTAGTTGACCTCTGGGTCCTGGGTTTGAGTCTCCACCATGGCCCTGTGTGTGTGGAGTTTCCATGTTCTCCCTGTGGGGTTTCTTCGCTACTTCGGTGTCCCCCACAGTCCAAAAACATGCTGAGGTTAATTGGAGTTGCCACATTGATCCTAGGTGTGACTGCTGTGTCAGTGAATGCTCTGTGAGTGTGCCCTGCGATGGGTTGGCACCCCATCCTGGGTTGTGCCCTGCGATGGGTTGGCACCCCATCCTGGGTTGTGCCCTGCGATGGGTTGGCACCCCACCCTTGCCATATGCCCATGGGCTCCAGACCCCCCACTGTCCTGCATTGGACAAGTCGTTACAGAAAATTTATATTACAGATATTATTCGTGCTTATTTATGTTAATTATATGAAAATGTAATATGAATTATAATTTATTGAGTTATTACACATAATTACAAAATATTAAACAAAGCACAATCGGGATTTCATCACTCTTATTTACAGATTTATTTTGGGATTGGTTATAATGTTCGGGGGGGGCGGGGGGGCAAAGCTCGCTTCCGGTTTGGCCTCATTCATCAACATACATTTCTCCTAATTCAAATTTATGTATGAATCTTAAAAGTATAACTTAAGTATAATTTAAATAAAAAATAATCAAAATAACAAGCATATAAATGGGATGGTGTGTTTATGAGTCACCTTTTTAACAGTCTGGAGGAGCAAAGAGACGGAAATATAGATGAGTGATGTAGTTGTACCATGAAACAGCCCCAAAGAAAAGTGAGATGTAACTGTAATGCTGGAGTGTGTGTTTAACCAAAATATTCCAAACCATGAATAAAGTCAAAAGGCAAAGAATTTTGAAGTTTTTTTTTTGTTTGTCAGAAACACTTTGCTATGATCACTGATGTATTAACTTTTGATATTTTTTATATTAAACTTTACTCATATTAGTAAAGATAATAGCATGTCTTTGACTTGGTGGGTGCCTTTCGAAAAATTCAAAGAAGAAAGACAGAATGTTTTTAAAGCAAAATGGCTTAATTTTAATGGAGAGATTGGCTCAGCAGAGAACTGGGTTTGGAAATGAAGGTGATGTGATGTGTTAGACATTAAGGGGTTAAGCTGACAGTGGAGCACATATGCAGTGGAGACAAGAAGCGCCTTTGGTTTCACAGCATGAAATTAACTTCATACATCATCAGACGTAATCATTTGTCATGCGACCTTGACAGGTATGACTGAGTGTACAATTAAATCAAATTAGCAATTAACCACTGTCTTAATTACAAACTTATGCACGTGCAGGCTTTTCATTTTAGGAAGTCTTAATTATAGACCGAACCAAATATTGTATTACATTTGTCATTCTGTTTTAAGCTAACAATTAAACTTCTTTTTTTTTTTTAAATTGTATCTTATGCTGTTCAAGCACTTCACCACTGAAAGTAATGTTTAGAACTGTTTTAACAACAACTTGGCAAAAAACCAGGCACACAAACCGGATGCTGCACATGGCAGCTTGTAACAGCAGACTGAAACGCAACAATGCTGTATCTGCCAATTGAGCAAGTACATATTGGAGCATGTAGGAACTTTCTCATTTTCCCATATCCCATTTCATTCTCCTTTTAAGACACACACGCATGTACAGGTGAGAGTGAAGTCTGGGGTCCAAGCACAGGTTCAGTGATTTGTCCAGCACCCCAAAAACATTTTTCAAGTGGGTTACGGGCCTTACACAAGGGCCCAAAGGATATGCAACTGTTCTGCCAACCCTGGGATTCAAAGTGGCAATCTTGTGATCACAAGCACCACAAGACTCCATTTCAACACCAGGAGGCACCTCCATGTCTCACATAACCATCGCTGCAGTGCAGTGGTTTCCCAACCTGGTTCTCAGGGCCCCCAGAGAGCCACGTTTGATTTTGCTCCTGGGAGCTGGGAAGGAGCAAGAACATGGACTGTCTGGCAGGGAGCAAAAACGTGGACTGTCTGGCAGGGAGCAAAAACGTGGACTGTCTGGCAGGGAGCAAA
>JAODKE010000146.1:4702629-4713838 GCA_026779605.1 Mormyrus hasselquistii
CTGGCAGGGAGCAAAAACGTGGACTGTCTGGCAGGGAGCAAAAACGTGGACTGTCTGGCAGGGAGCAAAAACGTGGATTGTCTGGCAGGGAGCTGGGAGGGAGCAAAAACATGGACTGTCTGGCAGGGAGCTGGGAGGGAGCAAAAACGTGGACTGTCTGGCAGGGAGCAAAAACGTGGACTGTCTGGCAGGGAGCAAAAACATGGACTGTCTGGCAGGGAGCTGGGAGGGAGCAAAAACGTGGACTGTATGGCAGGGAGCAAAAACGTGGACTGTCTGGCAGGGAGCAAAAACGTGGACTGTCTGGCAGGGAGCAAAAACGTGGACTGGCTGGCAGGGAGCTGGGAAGGAGCAAACATGTGGACCATCTGGGGGTCCCCAAGGATCGCGTAAGGAAACACTGCTGTAGTGTATCCATATTGATCTGAGAATAGATTACAGATACAGAGGAACCCTAGAGATGCTTCCTTTGTGCATCCTGCCTCTTATGAGTTATGAAGTATCCATTCAGAGGGAAACATTAGGATACCATTTAAAACTAGTGGACAACAACAGTTCCAAATACAAATTTATTAAAGTGGTACAAACAAGTATCATTTTATTATTTCCTAGAGGAATGATGCTTAAAATACATTAATAAAATACCATTCATTGACCATTCCAAGTCAACTTATGCCCAAATAATCTATTTATATTTAAATTTGAAAGCTACAATGAACATCAATGCAAGCAGTGTTTGGCTGGATGATATGAATATGACAAACTACAACAAGGTCAACGGGGAAAATTAATGGATGTGAAATAAATTTTTAAATTTACTGCGGAAATAAAAAGATAACAGGTTTTCCTTACAATTTAGGGGACATTTTGTCCCCACAATGTAATATAAACATAATCCACACAGACACGCACAAGAGAAAAGTCTGGTAAACTGATAAACAGTCAAATCTTGGCAATGCATCAACAAGCTAATCTGCAGGGATAATTATAAATTATAAACATCAGAAGTGTCTCCTAGGATCAGAAGCACTATATAGTATATAGAGGAACTTGATTTATGGAATTTTAAACATAGCAGTCAAGGAACAATTATACTGCCACTAGACACCCAAAAACATAAGTACACATATCCATGGATACATACATCCATCTTTCAACCAATTATCATGGTCAGGGCCTTGGGGAAAATATATATAATTAAGGACAGAAAAGGCGTGCAATCCTTTCCACTTTAAGTCAATCTAACTTCACATACCAATGTAGATATAAGCTTAATTGTGTCCTGTGTAGAAAGTTTATCAGGGATATATTTAATGAAATTAGCTATTAAAGTGAAGATCACGCTTATTGTTATGATTGTATGAATAAAAGCCATCTTCATATAACTAATTTGGCTCAGTCAAATAGAATATGTATTAATGCCACTTTCATTGCCCTGCAGGTGCTTCGCATAAATTGAATAAATCTACCCGACATTCAGCGAGAGTCAAACATATCAAAGGTTTCCCGCCTTTGATGTGTCGTAGCCTTTAATTCTAAAACAGATTTTCATGATAAATACATGCATTATTCATTAATGTCAAAAAATAAAAAAAAAAAACGTATAAATAAATTAAAAATAAACAAACAACACTAAAAATGTATGAATCATTTTAATAAAATGTCAGATGAGGCAAAACGGCACAAAGCACTGTAAGTTCACCAGATATACTCACTGTAAACTGGAGTGACGTTACGTAGAATTTCAGCCAATTTTTCAGATGATTGCGCTTATGCTATGGATCAAATACACGTAAAACGTTATGTTCAGGATAATGCATCACAGAAGCCCTAAAGTACAGTATAAAATGCCAAAAAGTTTGTTTTTACAATTGTCAGTCAGTCTTCCCACCGATTATTACTGCATTTTGATGAGATCAATGCAAGCATTTTTAGTCATTATACTGAGAGCTACGTTTCAATGATTGGTTTTAATTTATGCAAGTCTGTAATGTTATGTTTTGCATATATATAACTATATATGTTATGCAAGTACTATCGCAATGTCTTTTCTGTTAGTTTGTGCACCGTAAACAACAAAAGTCCTTGCAAATGAACCTTTCTATGCAGAAAGCTATAAAAAAGGAAGCTAAAATGGAATTTAATTAGAAATCTTAAGCAAAAGAAATCCACTACACAACAATGGGACGTTCCTGTATAGGTGCCGCATTTCACACATATGAGGGTTTATTTAACCCATGAACCACAAGGTTATTTCTGTAACTGCCTGCATGCTCCCTGGATGATTTATGTGGAAGAATCTGTCTTCATCATTTTACCACTTTACCATTCTCTCCATCAACTTTAATTAAAAGAAGGTCAATGTCACCTTTGTGTATTTTACACAGTTTTACATAATAAATCACCTCCATGCACAAAGGGAACCTGCTCGTGTTAAAAGAACGAAGTGACAATGGTGGGATATAAAGCTATTTTGCATATGTGTACATAACGACCCTTTTTTTGAAAATACAAGGTAATAAACAAGATGATGACACAGACAGATTATATATAAAATGAAGAAGCTCTATGAAAAATGTTCCCTATAGATCACAGGAGAAAGAAATTTAATTACATTTTGGTCTGTATTATTAGCTATATTTATAGAGATTGTCTGTTGGTCATGAGGTGTCTGCCATTGTCAGTGACCCTTTGAAAACAAAGTTCATACAATATGGTCCAGAAAAGAAGTTTAAAATCGATCTGCATATATAGCATTATACAAAGAAAATGTTGCCTTAATTGTTTATGTAATAAATATGCTGCGTGCCGTTTGTCTTGCCTTAAGAACACCAGTATTTTTTTTTTCCAAAATACTTAATTTCTTAATTCACTTTGAACTGATGTTCTGTTACGTTATGGAACTTACAAGATAGCTCCATGGCTACCTCATCATTCATTCTAATGGCAGTGCACTGGGATAATATTAAAGTAAAAGAAGATATAATTGTAACGGCTTCCACCAGATTGTTGTCATTATGGACTGCAATTTATTTGGTGTATTGTAACAGTGTGTTTTTTTTGGGTCTGTCAACAGATTGTCACCAGAAACATAGTTAAGCAATGTCTATTTTCAAGTTCTATCAACATAAACTAACTTTTATTTAAAAGTGCATTTAAAATAGAACTGGCCTTTAAATTTTGACAATTATGGTTTAAGTCGAAGTAACAGATTTGTAACAGACTTGAAAAATTTAGACGAGATCTGAATTGTGTGTAATCTTTACTGCGCAGTATACTGGATTTTTAAATGGAGACATTGTAAGTGACTCACCCTGTGCACGGTGGCCTGCCTTAATAACAATGTAATATTTTATTGATTCAGTTGTGTTTTTTTTACTATGTTTTAAGTCCTTTCATTCGTGGAGCATATGCTGAAGTCACTCAGAACTTACATTTCAAGCATTTCATGAATTCCCTAAGGTCAGGTCACTCAGGCTTCTTAATGCAGGCAATGACACACGCGCGTCTAAATCCAGCCCCCCCGCCCCCCCAAGCGAGCTAGGCCTCGCAGTCTGGCCGCACCAGGAGTCCCTTATCGCTGTTAGCACG
Source organism: Mormyrus hasselquistii (assembly GCA_026779605.1). NCBI lineage: Eukaryota > Metazoa > Chordata > Actinopteri > Osteoglossiformes > Mormyridae > Mormyrus > Mormyrus hasselquistii. The sequence goes on from JAODKE010000146.1 coordinate 4,706,221, forward strand.
CCGGCCGCCCCCCCCCCCCCGGACCCGTCGCAGGCACCAGGCTATTGATATAATTGAGGCGGTGCTTGCGACTGGCAGCTGGTCGGCTCAATGGCAACGCGCACTGAGCACTCAGCAGGATAAAACTTCAGCAGGCCGTGACTCTGTCAATAAATTTCAATTTCGCTAATTGCTAGAATTCATTAAGTAAACCTTAAAGGAAACCAGACCCCAACCAGCCGAAAATAAACAACGATCAAATCTGTGCGTGCCGGGGAGGGAGCGGGCAAGGGGGGGGGAGCTCGGGGGGGACTGTTTATTTACTTATTTCAGTGTCTGCTTTGCATTTCCTATTTTATTGTACAAAACAGTATAAAAAATAGCTTTATTTAGCTGTTGTTTTTCGATCCTCATTTATCTTGCATCATTTCATTGTCTCTCATACCTTTATTATACAGTTATAGTTCAAGCTATATATTTATACATTTTTATTATCCATCATGTCCTGTCTCAGCTGTGCTGCACAATGTTGGCCAGCTTACAGTGAATATCAGTGCTGAGGTTTAACATGAACTGAACTGGAATCAGTGTGGGTGGGGCAGCTCCACTGCAACAAAAATATAATTATCAAAGTGAACAGCCCCTTTTGTTATATGGACGATATCCTGGACAAGAACACAGTTTTGCAAATGTAGCCTTAATGTAACTTAATATCGTTTTTTTCCCATAGCAGAATACATAAGTAAGCTAGAGTTTCTTTGTTTGAAAATTTTATCTTCAAAAGATTAATTTGTATTATTGATGTTACTCAATAATAACGGCTGCTTGGTTTTTCATCCCTGCACCCACGTATAATCATAGTTTTTATAGGGATTACGCCTAACAAAGAAATGAATTTAGCTGTAAGAATATTTTATATATTACAGTTGTTATAGCAAGTGTATTTTTAATATATTACTTGATTGGTAAAAAATGCAGTTCATTAGGAACATTTTCATGGCATTTTCCAATGTAATTAAACATATAATTTTGAACAATTATCAGGGAAGATCAGACTTGCATAGCATGGCTTCAGAAAACAAACCATTCTACGAGGTTTAGTTTAGTGCGCATAAAAACATTTCGCCGCTAACATTCACATACTGGATACATCCCCTCATGTCACACTTCCTAATCTCACACAGATGTATCACTTTTATCATCATCTAGTCATTTTGCATGCCTGTGCTGTGAGATCAGGCACTTCAGATTTCAAAATTTTGCCAAAAGCACTGCTCTCTTTGGCTGTAATGTTACATAAATATATATTTGTGCGTGAGTACAATAGGACAAACAGTAATATAGTCTATAAAATCTCTGGTAGTGATGCAAACAATAACTGATGTGCAAAAACAATCGTTATATAAAAGAGTGGTTATTGTCTGTTCATTAAATTATAAAGTTGCCCTGTTTAGATTTAGGTAAAAATAACAGTTCAGAAATGGTCCCAAGCGCAATCGCTTCAAGTAAATATTGTTTCAGTCGCTTTTAGCACTTGGTAGATTCGATAAGTTTGATACGTTATTGATTTTGTGTGAGGAGGTTCAGGAGGCAGCGCTGCCTAGTCACGCTTCTGGGCTTGAGTGTTCGATTCCTGCCTGGGCTCCCTGCACATGTGGAGTTTCCATGTTCTACCCATGTTTTGTGGATCCTCTCCCATACACTGCTCTCCTCCTGCAGTTCAAAGATACACAGCCAGGTGAATTGGCACTTCCAAATTACTGATAGTGTGTGTGTGTGTGTGTGTGTGTGTGTGTGTGTGTGTGTGCGCGCACTGCAATGGACTGGCATCCCATCCAGGGTAAACCGCCCCCCTCCCCCCCCGTGGTGCCCTGTTCTGTCTGGGATAGGCTCCAGCATGGGGATGAAATAGGTTGTTTCCGGCCATACACTGCAACTAAACATGCTTATAATTTAATTCCTTTCAGTGTATTCTTAATTTGACATTTTGACATCTGTAGATGTATTACTTATAATTTAATTATCTCAAAGAGAGCTATATGTTACCTGCTGCGGAAACAGAAGAAAACAGGGCACAGCAGGTGTTGACAGAACCATCTCATTGGCGTTGAAACAATTGGCGGCACTGAGAGAGTCGGTCTTTCAAATCTCTGCGCTAGAAATATCTCATTGTATTGAAGAAGTCACGTGGAAAGAAGGCAGGGTATCAACAAGAGTAAGTCACTCATAAGACGTTTCATCATTTCAGCTCCCTTATCTACCTCCTTTTCAGGACATATCAGCTTAACTCTGACATTACGGCTGGCCTCTGAGTCATCATTGGCCCGAGGTAACCCTACACTTTCCTGTGGATCTGACACAGCGGCCAGTTCGGAGTCGGGGGTCAGCGAAGCTGCCACTTGCCCTGTCAGAGGCGACTGTGAAGCAGGTTGCAGGCTGAAGATCGGGAGCAATCTGAACATATTTACAAAGCAAGACAAGAGGAGTCACACTGACAATGTTTACCCTGCTGGTCATCTCAAAAGTGCGGACATACAGTACCTCTTGGCTTCAGGAGCGCCTCTAACAATAGTATGCGCGCACACACACCTCCAAACAACCTTCATAGTCTAAGAATGCCAAATCGCAGTATATTTTATTTGTAGCTAATTGTTTGTCAGTTACAATTTGAATACATTCTTTCCAGTACTGGTATAGGTTAATATATTCTGTCATACTTTTGAAATAAATTAGGTAAAATGCTTAAGTTCTAGGCTTCCTGTCATCCGGTAAGCTATAAAACTGCAAGGCTGAGCTGAAATTTAATATGTCCCTGTCAGCTTCCACACTCGCCAAATAGGATATCCCACAAACATAATTACGGGGTGTATCCCTCCATTAGTATTTTTTTCTTCGGGGAGAAAAAAAAAACAGGACAGAAAGTTTATATTAAAGGACCTTGTTGTTTTGTGAGGGATCACTGGGGAACATGGCCCCGGCGTGATCATGACAGCGAGGTGAACGGACCGCTGTTAGCATTTGGAAAACGCGCTTATCGGAGTGAACTTCTTTTAAGGTCAGTCGCAAAAGTTTGAAATGTCAAACAGCCTTATTTGAAGATCTGGCGTGTCATTATGTTTGATGTCACTGTGGCCATATGCTGCCATCTCCAACATGCTCATTTTCCTTTGTCTGTCTCCAAGTGAGCCCGACCCGCGCCAGCGCCGAGGCCACGCCCACCTGGGAAGTCAAGAGATTTGTTTTGCAGCAGCAGCATAACATAATTAGTCACCCGCTTTTATGAATGCATTTTCCTGACACCCCCACCCCCCCCCCCCCCCCGCCCACCCCCCCCGCCCCCCCCCCCCCCCCCCCGATGGCAATGAAGCATTAACCATTAGCTCTCATCTCCCATTATCCTTCTCCTTTGCTGCTGCTCTCTTTCCTCGTCGTTCGTTTTTTCCCCTCCATCCATCCTTTCTGCCTTGAGAACTTTGAAAGGAAGACTAGCCAGTTCCGTCCCAGACTCTGTCAATCTGTAGAATGAAGAGACACCTGGAATGCTTGCATTGCTCTTCCACATGGCTGTTTTCTGATTTCCTGATCAGTGTCGATTTTTTTTTTTTGTACGTATGTTCTTGTAATTGGCCCTGGATCTTTAGATTTAACCTAAACTGCCAAAGTCTTGATTGCTTGAACCTTGGAAAAAAGCCCAGCTTTTGTATTTGCCACTTTAATATTCTGCAAGGAAGAGGACACAGCTTTTTATGTGCAGAGAGAGTGAGCTTCACACTCTGTAGAGTTTACCTCATTTTCTTATGTCATGTAAATCTTTCACGATCCAGTGTTATTTAAAGTCTCACTCTATGAACACACTCCACTGCTTTTTATATTATCTGCTTAGTATTCAGTGAAGTCCAGATCATCTAAACCTGCTACTGTGTTACTAAAACAGGAGGCATTTATTTGTATTTTAAATACTAACAATTTATCATGCCTCTAAACACTGGCGTCCTTAGGTCCGATCCCTCGGGTATTTTAAGCCTGGCCCTGAGTATTTTTGCCCTGATGCCAGTCTTCCTTCAAAAAGACCCCCCTGCCTTTTAAACACGCCGAAGACACAGGCATGTTCGGTGGTGTCAGCGTAGCCTGACACGTCTTATGAGTTGCGCAAAAATGCAAGACCAAACGATTTGCTCACTGCACTCTGCAGGGATCAAGGCAATATTTATGTGGAACGTCCCAGTCCTCGTTATTTTATAGTCTTCTGTTACGCCGCCAGGCGGCTGTGCTGCGTCAAACCAGAGAATATGCCGTGTGCCCTAATGACCCCCCCACCTTTGTCTCCAGCAGGCCCTGAGGGGTCCAAAGCTCACCAGATGCATAGTGACCTCATCGCTCTAGACGGCATCTCGCTGGGCTTTGCTTTTGGACCAAGCTGAGCGCCTGACAACCTGCGACTTTCTTGAAAACTCCATCCATCTTTCTCCGTCACTCTGGGTGATTTGACTGCAGCCGTTCAGGACTGGGATCGATTCCCGGAGTTCAAAACTGGGACTTTTTTTTAAGCCACTTTTCCCTCCCAAGGAATTACAGCGTCCAGCTCTTCACTTTCCAGGTTGAGACTTTTTTTTTTTCTTTTTCTCAGGTGGAAAAAATACAGTGAGGATCTAATTTTTCTCCCCCTGGAGAATCTCAGCCTATTTCCCCATTGTAGCTCACAGGTGGGAGCCCTCCTTTGTCCGTACCTGTGCCTCTCAGCTCTGACGCAGGCGGCCAGGGCCGTGCTGGGCGGCATTCTCCGGAGATGAAGCTGCAGGCCGTGATGGAGAACCTGCACAGGCAGCAGAGGGCCAAGCTGCTCCTAGAGCAGCAGCAGCAGGCCGGCCAGGTGCGCCGCCCCCCCCAGGCCCCCTCGCTGGACGGGGTTGGCGCAGGGAGCGCCGCCCCAGAGCCGGAGCCGACCGAGACGGTGGCGCTGGCGGCCATGAGGGCAGCCGCCGCCGGCCTGCAGAGGGCGCCGGACAGCCCCATGTCAGAGCACAGCAGCGCGGGGGACGACGAGGAAGATGAGGAGGAGGAGGAGGAGGAGGAGAGAGAGGGCCATTACAAGGACATGATGGGCTCTGATGAAGAAGAGCACATGTGAGTACAGAGGCCCTGTGATCACCCTGATCATCCCGCATTTGTGATTAACGTCTCCGTTTGTTGTAGTTTGCTGCACTCAGACTGCATATTAGTGGCTTTCATGTGATTTTAGTCTGCGCTCTCTCTCTCTCTATATAGATAGAGAGAGATGAAATCTTGAGTATATAATGTACGGTACAGCTCTGCAACGGCATTGACGACATTTTGCCACACTACAGTTACAGCAATACACATACATTCTGAAAGTATGAGAACCGTGTCATACGTTTATATAGCTGCCTACTTCTGATATGTTCATTAATGTGACTGATGCAGATCAGATTCTAGTTGTATGCTCTTTCAGTGCCATATCGATAGTACTGGCCTTTCTTGCCTTGTTGGATGAGCCGATCATCTCTGTGGTACGGAGTGTAACACCGCTGTCTGCCGCCTCCATGGCTGGGAGTTTGAATCCTGTGCTTGATCTGTGTATCTCTGGGGTTTGAGCGTTTGCCTTGTGGCTCCCGGTGGATTGGGATCCCCGGATTGGCTTGGCTGTGCGTAAAACCCGTGGGCTCTCTGCAATAGACAGGCTCCCCTTCCAGGGTGATCTCTGCCCTGTGCACCGTGCGGCCTGATCAGCAGAACTTGGTGGGCTTGGTGAGTCAGCTGATCTACGTCCTGGAGTTGTTGACTTTGAGGTTTAATTGGCCTTTGGGTTTTTTTTTTTTTTTGGATTAACAGAAAGCAAAAGTGGGATGAAGATGACTTTGAGAAGGACATGGAGGATGACTATGAGGATGGTCTGGGAGAGGAGGCCGTGACGGCGGGAAGGGACAGGGTGATGGCCGGGAGAGGCGTGCTCCTACTGCCGCACCGCCAGCTGAACCCGCACGGCCCGCTGCTCAAGGGCCGGCTAGCATCGGACCCAGAGGCACGCATGTCTTCCCTGGCGCCTCATGGCTCTCACAGCCAGCTGGCTGCCCAGGACCATGGCGAGTGGACCTATGAGGAGCAATTCCGGCAGGTGGGTCCCCTTTGCTACCTGACTGCCTGGCGTCGCTGGATTCTCAGTCGCGATTTGATTCACAAACTGCCACTGGCAGGCGGAGAAGCTCTTTGGGAAAGAAGCAGTTCATTTTTAGAGTAAAGAAATGCAAAGAACAGGGCAGGGAACCATGCAACAAGAAATGCAATGAGCAGTGCAGGAAACCATGCAACCATGCAGAAATGTCATCAGACCTCATACTACTGCTGTGGTTAATCGGATGCGTTTCACCGTCGCAAGACCCATATTCTTGATGAATTAAGTCTTTGTGGCAGCAGTAAGCACCACCGCAGCTTTTCTGCATCCTGAGCTTAAATCAGTGTTCCGGAAGGGCTGGTGTGCTGCTATTCTCTCCCTATGAATGTGTGTCACATGAGGGATTCTGTTTGTCATTTATCTTGATTTTAATGAATGTTCATTACCTCTCGCCTTGGAACTGCGGCAAGTGGCAGTTGCACTTGCTGACAGTTATTTAATCAGTCACCAGGACCACATCTGTATTGTGATAATACGGAATTATCAGTTAATTTAAGGCCGACTTTATAATATATGCATCTCCAGTCAGATTTCAGACCGACAGCATATATACTGTATATATTTAAATGGTCAGGGGAACAAGTGATGTCTTTGATTGCTAGATTGAATGTAAAGATCCTTACATTGGCCTAATGTGATAAACTCAAACCCAGCAGTAGTTTGGTGTCCCCATATAGAGCGTGAGGCGGGGGAAGGGTTAAACAGTGGCAGTTTATTTTGGGCAGGTGGGTGGGGGCAGTGGGAATATGCCTGAATGGGGCTGATTATCTGGCTATGCAAGGCACAGGCTTTGGCAGGAAATCTGCAGGCTGCTATCAGTCTGTGTCACTTACGAGAATTTCCAAACTGAAAGTCTGACAAAAGGACACCAAGTGAGCAAAGTTTAATGAAAAAATATCACTTTTTATATTTCATCCTTTTAGCCAAAATTTCTTTTCTCTGGTGTGTCTTGGGAAGGAAAAACATAAATGAAAAACTGCATGACATCAGTTTTTATCTTATGCACACCATGGGCTGTAATTTGAATGTGGTTAATTTTTTAATCGCATTCAAGGCAACTTGCCAATAAACTGTGATTAATTATATCTCTCAAATGCAGGAATAACCCTAGTGCTGAATTAAACAATGAGATTTACGGCTGGTTTCTAGCTGGGCTAATGAAAATACAGATAAACAAATCTGAAACATTTGTGGCTGTCACTGTCATTTGATTTACCCGTGACTATTTTATATGCTACGTGAAAATGATAGCACTGCCCTGGCTCCTCCCATTTCCCTTGTTTGAGGGAGATTCATAATAAGTATTGCCTGCATTGTGCTCCGCCATGTTGTTTGTGTGTCCGCTCTCCGGGGTCGCCTCTGGTCCTTCGTTCTGTCCGCTCTCCGGGGTCGCCTCTGGTCCCTCGCCCTGTCCGCTCTCCGGGGTCGCCTCTGGTCCCTCGCCCTGTC
>JAODKE010000146.1:4716923-4731892 GCA_026779605.1 Mormyrus hasselquistii
GTCTGTTTGGGGTATTGTGCGTTGTTGTGGTGGGGTTTGGTGGGGTCGGAGGTGTGCTGAGTGATGAATGCGAGGCGGATTACACGTGCTGCTGCTGGATCCTTCACTAACATTCCAATTAATACATTTCTAAGTGTATTAAATCACTGCTAATCTGATCATGTTATCATCTTACCATGATTGGCAAATACAGTTGGATTTGTTCCTGTACTTTTTAAACCTGTCTTCAAACCACTCACCATTAATTAAAGCTTAACTATTAATTGATCAAGTCACCCTGATACAGCTAAATTCACAGAATTTCGTTTTTCAGAAATGGAACAGAAATATTTAGGAACGCTGTCATTCAAATTCAATTTTCCTCTCTGTAATACAAGTAACCACAATAATTACAAGGGCTTGCTGCAGAATGATGGACCAGTCGTGACTAGCCATGTTACTTCCCTATTAGTTCAGTTTCTCTGTATATTATACTTGATTCCCACACTTATGAGCCTTTAAGGAAGATGGTGGGGTCTGTGTTGCATCAGCCAATTTGAAGGCAAGTAAGAGATGCAGACATTTGATAAGCAGGAGACAGTGAGGACAGAGACAGTGAAGACAAAGACAGTGAAGAGCTGTAATGGAAACACAAACTGCTAGCTTATTCATTTTCAAGGGTGTCAATTGTTGGCTCAGCAGCAATTCAATTTGCATCAGAGTTGTGCTTATTGTACAACAATGGGAGATTTTATGATATGCTACAGGATAGGATATAATTTGATATATTGCCTTATGTTAAAGTCTTCAGTGCTCTACAGCGTTCCCACAAAACTTATTTTCAGGTAACCAAATACTTATTATTCGCATACAAATCAAATGGAGGTTGAATATACATCTGTATTAACAAATGTACTGTATCCAATGTGAAACATGATCCACTTGTTTCCCTGGCTTGCGGGAAAGTTAGCTTGATCTGGATTCTTGTAAATCATCTTTGGATCAGGCAGCTCACCTTCATTTATACTATCGAGTATTAGCAAGCCCAAGTGTGTTTTCTTTTTCGCTTTTAGAGTTCTACTTTGCGATTAGACGCCTGCTCAGCTAGTTTACGAGCTCACGCATTATATGAAGGAGTGGTTGACAAAACTTGTTCCAACGTTATTTTTCTCTACAGTCCTCAACATTGTATACGTAGTTATCGATTTTCTTCAAACAGTATAAATGTTCTACATTCTAGACAAATAACAGTACACGATATTTGAGAAACTACCCTCGTGAACGCCACTACAAAACTCATAAAAGCTTTGATATTTGCAGTGGAAATAATTTGACTCTCTTAGGAAACATGATACGTAACTGAAAGTGATGTTCCTAAAAAAAAAAGCTACATTCTTACTGATCAGGTTTCTGAGTCTTACTATGCAAATCAGGGAGGGGGCGCAGACCCGTTCTTAACGACGGATGGGCCTAGGGCAGGGGTGAGCAATCTTATCCGCAAAGGGACTGTGTGTATGCTGGTTTTTGGGATAACCTGTAGGGCAGCTGTTCAAACCCAGGTGTGAGGACTCTTCAGCCAATCAGTCCTCTAATTAGTGACCTAATTAAGGAGCTGCAGCGAAAACCTGCATATACAATGGCCCTTTCTGGATAAGACTGCCCACCCCTGGCCTAGGGCCAGGGTACAGACCCAGGCAAAGATAGCGCCTCCCAAAGACCTGTGAATCTAAAGCAGAATCTAAAGCTGTGCCACATCCAGTAATACGTTTCTTAGGTTAAGTCATTTTACACCACCTCCTCTAGTGTAGTGACTGTTTGTGGCCAACAGGGGGCCCCGGAAACCTTGGGAGCCCCACACAAATGCGTAGTTTGAGTGGTGGTAAGCATCACCACTAACCATAAGCCCAGATGAATGGTTTGAAATAGCTATTGTGTGACAGTGCAGCATATTGCTATATACCATTATTACATGAGACACAGGTTATGTCACATGACGTGAAGTTGATTTCAGTGCGGCCCATTTTGTCTAAGGCTGATTCTACCTTTGGCCATTACACCCTACAAAGAGTCATCCTATGGCAGGAGGAAGAACCAACTGTCTGGAGGAACCAGTACCACTTAAGCACATTCAACATTCACATTCATTTGGTTGTTGTACAAACCTGATTGCAATACTACTATGTCTGAGCCATTACTGAATAACATTCTAATTAATATTATAAGTAATTTCTATGTCATTCGGTGCACTGTTACGGATTAGTGTAATTTATATCTTTATCATTACCGTCTATTAATATCTAAATGTTTTTTCTGTCTAAGTATCTTGGTGTCTTGTGCTACTATAAATCTGCAGTTTCCGTCGGGAGTAATATACTGTAGTGCCTGTCTGTTGTCAGTCCGTCTGTCTGTCTAACATATACTGAAGAATGAAAAGAAATGATCATTCCCAGTAAAACAATGAGTCCCTAATCTAAAAAGGAAGAACTGGGCCCCACAGATAAGATGCGAAATTGGTTAAAGGCGATCCACTCAACTGCTGTAAAATCATTTTCTTTTTCCGATTTCACCCCCTCGTTAAAAACTCTCTAATCTCTTCGCTCAAGAAACTCAATAAGGCTCTTACCTGATGCAAGGAGAGTCGAAGTTCAAACAGTGTTCGATGTTTCGATGCTTAACTTAACTAAAGTTCCTGTATGTTCATTAGACAGTTTTATCGGAAAATAATTTCCTTACGTTCTCCAATACCCATCAAGCTAGGGAGGCTGGAGAACTGGAGTTCGGCGAAGATAACGAATATTTTCTTGTCAGGACATAACTGGTCATCTTCTTTTGCCCTCTAAACCGTCACCCCGTTACGGATTTGCTTTGATGCGAATCTGATGGAGCTTCTGCGGAACAGGGAAGCTTGAAGTTTGCCTCCAACAGAAATGATCAAAACTACAGCTTTCGGAGCTTGACACACATTTCTTCATAGTTGACAGCACAGTACAAGGTCAACGTTTAATTAGCATTAGCATCGCTCTCAGTTTGTCTTTGCCTCCATATTTACACCTTATTGTTATGCTTGTCCATCAGAAAAAGGAGTTCCCCCAAACTGACCTAAAAAAAAGACATTGAGAAACTTAAATTAGGACATTTTAAATAAATCTTTTAAATACACGGCATGGTATTGACAGAAGTCTGCTTTGTTTCCTTCTGGAATTAACTGAGACTTTTAGCAATCGACACTTGGCTTTATTTTTCTGTCTGTGAGAAAGACAAAATTAAGGTCTTTCGGTGATTCCCCCATCAAGGGAAAGGGCTGTTGAATCTTAAGTAATGATACCGTAGAAATTATTATAAAGTTCCCAAGTAAACACAGATGGTGCGAGGTGTGTGTAGAGGTTCCTCACCTTGCAAATTCCAGTCTTTACGACCACTCAATTTGCACATCTGCGTGAGCCCTGGAGATTTGGCCACAAACCGTTACTACACTAAATATTAAATAAAGAGGAGAGACTTTAGGTGTGATAACTTGCGTGTGGAGAGCGGCACAGTGGTTGGCCTCCCACCCGCTCCTGGCTCTATCCGAGTAGTTTGCATCTCCTTTACAGATCATGTGGATTCACTCCATCTTCGTCCCACGGTCCCAAAAACAGTCACCTTGGAGAGGGACATATTAGATGGAATACCAGTCCAGCACAAGGCAAACTTATACCCACAAACACAAAGGACCCAGGGGAAAGTCAGACACACATTCAGAGTGTACGTACTCCACACATTCAGAGTGTACGTATTCAGGCGCACACAGTGTGGGGAGGAACTTTATATCAGCTGATTTACTAGTCAACAGCTAACGGTTAGCTGAGCATTTATTATTTTCAGTGCTTCTGTTCAAAATCTTCAGTTTTATCAATTTCATAGACAACTCCTACACAGATATAATGTAGGGCCACGCTAGTTTTTTTTTTTAATCCAAGGTTTTTTAACCTTCACTATTTCTAGAAAGGAAATACCATTTGATTTGTTTATGAGCAGCCATGTTTAAAAGAACACTGATGGCAAGGTCATTTGTTTTGTTTCTGTTTTTTAATTTAATGGATATCCAAAAATCACATGAGGGTCACAGTGTTTGGCTTTATCGAGGATTTAGCAGCCTGCTGGGACCCTTGATTACATACCTTGAACTTCATAAGGTTTTCATGAGGAACCACATCTCATAAGGGTTCTCACTCACACACACACACACACACACACACACACAGTCAATTTCTCTGAACACGCAAGGCAAGTATCCCGGTGATTCTCCTTAAAGCTAACGCCCCATGGGCTTTCATAGTATTCTGTAACTCAGAGTGTGAAGACTCCCCCTAAAGAGCAAATTAAACAAAGTGTGTTTCATGTGCTCCGAGACGAATTTCCATGGGGCATGTAACTGAAGTGCTGAAAAACGCCTTGATGGGATCCCAGGAAGAAAACTGGCACAAACACAAAGCTTACAATTGGTTCTTTTCATGATAAACAGAAGAGAATCCAGTACCTGGCTGCTTCCCTGCAGACATATGATGACATTTCATAAGAAAGGTCAAGTAAAACCAAGTAGATACCCAATAATATGCAACAACATAATTAATCATTCATAGTGCAATTGTTGGGGGTTACTTTAGGTCATTGCATGGTCTTGTGTTTGTCATAGCTTCACATTCTATGTTTTTTCATAACACATTAGCTTACCACAGCCTTATTACCCTAGTAATCCTGAGATCTATGCAGCATTACTGAATTCTCATTGTCTGCGCAAAACTTTAAAAAAATTAAAATAAAAGAACTTTGTAATTAACATCAAGTTAGCAATTATTGTTTGATTTAGTTATTTATTCATACCACTTGGAAATTTGACAAGGATTGCTTAAATTAAAAATATGTAAATTCACTGATACCTCTAAAGATTCTTTGAGGATCTACATTGTGGTCTCCCATCATATTCAATTTCATTGGGGAATAAAGATTAAGTAACACGCATGTAACACGCATGTAACACGCATGCACATGCATTTCTCATCTGCCTCCACTGCATAAGGCTGAGGACTCACAACCGGAAAAAACATGGTTCATGATCTTCATAACTCAGACAGTGAGTGCAAAAATGGATCCTTTATATTATGGAGCAGTTTTGCTCCCACCAGTCCTGAGGCTTTTGTTAAGATCAAGCTTCATAAAATTCCCGGAGTATCAGGACCTAAAGGCTGAAATCGGCCATCCAGCAAGATCCTAAAAAAATAGTTAACTGACCACAATGATGAACGTTTCACAAAAGCCTTGGCCATCTCCTTCTCCAGGTCTGGATCCCATTGACTACTAGGGTTGTCACCACAGCCGTGTAATATCCTTGAATACCCAGTCATTGACAAAAAAATATTGCACGCAGCGACAATTCCAAAGGTTTGTTTAGGTCTGTTTGATAGGGAAATTGATAGGTGACAGATGCAATTCTTTTTTTCCAGGACAGACAAACAAAATCAAGGGAGATCCCAGAAAGTCCTGGACAGGTGGCAACCCTACTGATGGTTGAACTAAGCCTACAGCTGATATACACAGTCCACATAATGAAGGGTCTGGAGACATTTTACAGAGTTGCCAACACATGACTTTCAGACTTTCATACTCAGGCAAAAAATCTTACGACAAATCTATATTAATCCATTAAAAACCGACAATTAGCTGCATGAAAAGCATTAGAGTAGTTTGCAAACCCTAAATAACTCCAGTATAATAAAACGTTACAGAAGAATTCTCAGCATCTTCGTCTTTCCAAGGGGTCAAAGTAACTGAGAGGCTTAAAAAATATATATGTTTAACATATGTGTCATTTTAACTGAACTCATTGAATTTTTAATGAAGCAAGATGTATTACAAAGCCTGGGAATTCCAGCCTAGCTTAACACAGGTGTTCCTTTCCAAAGCTTAACACAGGTGTTCCTTTCCAAAGCTTAGCACTGGTGTTCCTTTCCAAAGCTTAGCACTGGTGTTCTTTTTCATAGCTTAGCACTGAGCAGATGAGGATGTTTCCTTAGCTCAGCACTGGTGTCACTTCCCACAGCTTAGCACTGGTGTCACTTCCCATAAGATTAGCATTGGGCTTGCTTTCCATAGATTAGCACTGGGTTTGCTTCCCATAATCTTAGCACTGGGCTTGCTTTCCATAGTTCAGCACTGGTGTCACTTCCCATAAGATTAGCATTGGGCTTGCTTTCCATAGGTTAGCACTGGGTTTGCTTCCCATAAGATTAGCACTGGGCTTACTTCCCATAGGCTTAGCAGTGGTGTTACTTAGAGCAGTTTATGATATATATCAGGGGTGCCAATAAAAGGAGCCAACAGTTTTATGTTATTCACCTGTATAAATGTGGATTGTTTATATCCTTCTGAATAAGGTGTTGGACCTCAGGTCACCCATCTCTCCAGCCTCTAACTGCATAATCTGGGCAGATTTGTTGTGTTTTTTTTCTTTGGGGTGAGGGGGGAGCACCACAGAACACAGGTCACAGCGGCAGCACAGAGCACAAGACAGGGGTATACTTTGAAGGTGATAGATAGATTTTCACCTCCATCACTGGGTGAAAATGATTCCTTAGCCCCCATGCAACCCAAAATACAAATATTTATAATTGTATGTATTGGAATTACTAGGATTTCTAATATGCCTTATATTGGAACCTGTAGTAATAGACCATTGTGGTTATAAATAGTTTAACCATTTATAGCAAAAAACAAAATTTAAACAAAAACAAAATTTAAGTAGGTTAATGGGAAAAAACTGGACAAAGACGTATGGAACCTGAGTCTGGTAATCCTTTTAATGTTTCAATCTACAATAACTCAATTAAATAACTCAATTGTCATTAACACATTGCCATTATGCCACATGTTTTGCAATTAAAGCCTCTTCCTGGCTGTAAAACATTTGTCTGATATTGCAGAGGCACAGTGAAAATGCACAAATGTGTGTCACCATGTCACTGAGACTGGAGAGGCAATTGGGGAGAATGGACGGACGGATATATATGGCATTTGTCATGCCCTGCTTGTCCGATCCTCTCGTGTACCATGCCCCCGCACTACCTTGCGTGGAATCCCATTGTTACCAGCTGTCTCTCGTTGTCGTTAATTAGTCCTGTGTATTTAAGTCCGCATTAGAGTATGTTTCCCCAGTCCGGTCATTGACGTTATTTGTGGTGTAGTTGTCTTCTGATCGTGTCCTGCCTTTGATTAAACCCTGCATTTGCCTCACACTGTCCCTGCTTCCTCGCTCGGTGCCCCGGCGTTACATAACAGCATTATGTAGGTGGTATGCAGATGCTGTGTCATATACTGTAGTGTTTCCTACACTACAGTATATGACACGACTGCTATTTAAAGACAGAAAAGCACAAGGATGTCAGGTAGCTACTGATATTCTCAGCTTTAGATTCTTTGACAGTTTTAAAATTGAATTCAAAAGAGACATCCCTCTAAAAAGTCTTTAAGTATGAACCTGACCGTGCCAGCCAATGGCAGAGACCTTGCTACATAGGCTCGTAAAATATGCCTGCTCACCCACGATCAATGTAGTACATCTCCAGCAAAGCCCATCCCCATGCACCTCACAGCTGAAGACAGGATCAATGTTTACTTCCACTCAAGCCAGACTAAGGTCTAGGACCATCCTTTGTTAGGAGCACATTCTGCTAACCAGCTAACTAATTATGATCTCCTGACTATTTATTCCATATCTGAAACATCTGAGTGAGTTTTTGGATGAGGGTCCAGAAAAACACCCAGCGCCGCTCAAAACAATCTCAGGATGCATGTGACACTCATTGGCTCCTCCCACAGAGCAAGTAATTTTAAACCTATCCATCGCAGTTTTTGAAAAGTTTTGGGGTCAATCATCCGCCTTTACTCTCTGTCTCTCGCTCAGTTGCTTGTGGCCCGGGTGACTTCCAGTGCACGAAGGTCAGCGAAGTGGGGAGAGAGCAGCTTACACGCAAAGCCTTTCCTCCTCTCTGCTGCCATTCCCCCTCAAATCATAGCTCCGCTCCATCTTCAGAAGTTCTCTTAATCAAAGTGTGGCGCTCTGTTTAATCAAAGAACCTTAATAACTCGAGCTCCCAACACAGGCCACCGGGGGATTAAAAATCCACCAGCCAGAACTAGGTTCTTCGATCCAGACTTCAGAGCCTAATGAATACTCCCCGAAGCCTGAGATCACAGCGAAGTCCTGGCCTACCGTCGAGTGGACTGGAAGGCCCTTTAATTCCTTAGGAGATCCTATCTGGCATGATGAAAATAGATATTGGCCTCTGTGTGTTGAATGATTAAAAGAATGGCAGAGGATTAGGCGAGAAGCTCCCGAAAGCTTCAGAGTGTCTCATTTACATGGCATTAGCCCTGACAGATAAGTGTTAACAGAGCAGAGTAACCTGAAGGCAATGTTATGTGTGATTTAGCGCCAACAATTATTTACTCACATCTTAAATGGCTTAAGCCTTGTTTACGCTAAAACTGTTAATCTGCCGTCGTATAATAAACCACGGATGACACAATAAACTACAACATGATTTTCTGCTATTAAATCATTTAGTGTTGTGTTTTTATACAGGTCATCTGTGACACTTTGATCTTAAATTTAATACAGTAAACTGTGCATTAAAATTCATAATTAACAAAAAAGGTGCCATGATTAGAACCTCAAATAATAAGATCCTGACCTCATGATCCATCAAGGTCATTGAGCGAGAGCTTGTGGTCAGTGAGGTTAACGTGAAGCCAACTGTAACTATTATTTCCTTTAATACTTAAAGAACAATTAGCCGCCTTATAAATTAAATAAACAACAGACCACAGAAAATGTGATGAGGTGTAAAGTTCCTCCTTTTAATGATACATCCTCAATAAAAATCGAACTTGATATCTTCAAACAGAGCTATAAGATAAATCTTCCAGAATCCTCCCTTAGGTGTACTGAGAGAAGCCCTTCAAGGAAATGGCAAATCCGGACCTTAATGGTATCAATATTAATGACAACAAAAATTAGTAATGTGACAATTAATCAGTCAATTTTTACAACCAAAATTCATATGGGATTGTAAAACAAAAAGTTGTTTAACTAGATTCTAACGTAGATATGACAAGCTGGCTTTCTGTCATGTTGCAGCTAACTCTAACATTTTCATGTCTGTCTTGGCAGCTTATTAAAATAAATGAGGCTGCTTTTGGTCACTGTGGCTCCTCTGCCTAATGGAAGGTGAGGCTTCCGCAAGCCACTACCCATAAATTGACTGATCGTGAAGTCTGAAAGGATCCGGCCAAAGTGGACAATTAAGATGAATATTTTTGCACATATCCCCTGTTATTTTAATAATGCAGGCGCCATCTAATTTCCACACCTCGGTTTTGTCAAGACACTCTGCTTCTTTGCATTTCCCCGTGTCACTTTGAACTCCATCTCTGACATTTTTTTTTTTTTTTTCTTGCCATGACCCCGCTCGCTTTCCATCTGCCCCCCCCCCCCCCCCCGAAAAATTGAAAAAAAGTTTGTTTTGCCAATTTACCACATGTTCTTTTCACACCCGTCCTGCAGAAAATGCACTTGGTTATGAACCATCTAAAGAGGGTCATTCTAATTGGGCTGATCCATTATGGATCAGAGAGCCACCAGTGAGGCCTCAGCCAATGTAACGCTGCGTTACAGCACAAAGAGCGCAGGCTAGTGCCACCTCCCCGGATTGGTTGTGCCTGGCGCCGCCTCGTTCCGCTCGGTCGTCATTCTTTGGGTTCTTCTGCTTCTTCTTTGCATTTGTTAAAGGGAAGATATACTTTGTATACTGCAGTTTTGAAAAATTGCTTTCAGATCTAAAATTCTGAATCTAATCCACTTTTTTATTTGAAGTCATTATTTTACTTCCAAAATGTTTATGAAGATTGTTCAGCAGAATTGCAGATATTCAGGGTAAATTGTTTAAAAAATGCTATTTATTTTAATTTTCAATATATATTTATGTCTTGATGCACACCGAAATTCTGAATCTAATACTGAATATGAATATAATCCGGCATGTATGTTTTTTTTTTATTATTAAATATATTTTCCTTATTATTGAAGAAAATATACAGAATATACACCTATTAAAACTAGCAGCTGAACGTAACACAAACACTGACATTATTTTTTATTCAGTCATTCATTCACTCATCATGGAAGCTACACGGCTAGGCTTCGTTCGGGGCCTTTTACAGAAAGTGGGCATCGGTTTTGGTTCATTATAAAAGAGAAACAGAGACACCTGTCAGCAACTCCCCTTACTCACATAGCGCACAGCACAGCTGCTCCCCTCTGACATTAGTTTCAACTTGAAAGTCTGCCTCTATACCACAACAAAGAAATTACAGTAACTTGCCACTATCTTGGCAGCAGGATGAAATTGTTATTGGCCTGCGTTTTAAAGCTATCACAAATCCCCACTGAGCCCCCAGAATTCATAATTACTCAAGCTGATATTCCAGCTATAAAAATCATAATCATATAATATCTGTCAAAAGTCGCAGAATAAAGGGTGGATCAAAGATGCATGAAAGGCAATGGACTTAAAATATTGAGTTTTACTGCCTCATTACCGAAGGCATGAGCAGGGATGCTGTTTTTCTTTGTAAAGAAATCATAAGCCAGCAATAACATAAACAAAGATATTTCAGGCAGACTGGGATGGACATTCACTCTGTTATCCATCCAATAAAAATGTTTATTTTACAAAGATTTTCCCTCCACGAAGGACCACAATGCACAGAGAACGATGTGATATGTTACGGTAGAGAGGGTCAAAAAAAAGCACCTTCACAGATTTTGATGGTTTTGTTCCCTTCCTTTACTGATGATTTTGCCAGTGCAGCTAATCTCGGCCTTTCGGTGCAGTCGTATTGCATGTTAGCACAAAGACTTTAGCATAGCCGTTTCTAACCAAAATACTGCATTTATTTAAACACAAATTATGCACGTTGTGCAAATGTTATTCTTCTACGTTTCAGCTGTCCTGTTTGAACTGATTACAGGTGTTTGTTGTGCATGCACAGCACGTTAATGACTTAGCTGGGAAAAGAAGTATTCTGTGATCTTGGGGATGTGACATTTCCGGCATAGAGTACACTTATTGGCCATCAGTGTGACAGGTGGTATAGTGTATGCAGCCAGTTAGCTCTGCCTCACCCCATTTCCAACATACCCTTGTCCTCTGGTTGGCTATGGAATTAGTCTATAGCAGGATAAACAAATCATGGCTTCCTCTCAGTGCCATGACGGCTAGCCAGGTTTAAAACGTACAATGGCCTGTCAATGTTTTTCGCTCCATGCGATGATTAGTTTACCGTTAAAATAGGAGGAAGAAATGAATGAAGGATATGACATATATATTTATTTAATACATGGTATTATCCTTGCCGTCTGGAGCCAACACAGTTGGCTCACTGTTACTCATCCTCACGCAATGTTACCGTCGTCTCCCCATTACTCCTGGGCACTGTTACCCACAGTCACCGCCCAGCGTATCCAGGAAAACACACCGCGATTTTAAGTGTCACTCATTTCCCAATAGAGGGCAGCTGTTTAAGCTATATTCTCAGCTACCCAGCAGTTTGTTTGCCATGTTTCTGTTTTGAACTGCATGACAATATTGGTATTGCATATCATTATTTGCATTATATAGGTAAAATGTCATTCTGTGTATAATGTTATCTTAGCTCCACCGATGTTATTTAATCAAGCTGTACATCAACCACACTATTGTTTATATAAATATAATAAATATAATATATACTTACACGTGCATAAATTTCCCCCTTAGATTCATAAAAGCAATGCAATCCCTCTACATTTTCTCTTGCTTAAGTCATCATAACGCCTTTTAGGACAACATATGTAATTTTTTTTGTGTATTTGCATTTACTTCTAGATTTTTCTTTGGGTCCCATAATGGAAATAAAGTCTCTGTCAGTGTCCTGCTGCGTCATCACTTGTGCCATTCATCCTTAACTGCCGACTGCTTCATAAAAAAACTATTTTGTAGCTATGAATTGAATATCTATGATGGGCCCTTCATCAAGCGCCCAGCCCATTCCCCCAGACCCAGAGCCCCTAAGAAGCATTCCTGCGAGGAGGAGTCCGTATACATGCAGTTTCTGATTGTGCTCACTTCAAGATCTATGATAGAAGAGTCGTGACCTGACATGCCCAGGAGCTCCATGCCTGCAGATCTATCTGCAGATCTATCACACAGCCCACTCTCCAAGGTGCCTTTTCACTTGTGTGTGGGCTGCCCACGCAGGCTCCACTTACGTTAATTAGGACCAGAACGAGCGTACCTCTCTCCTCTCTGGCTGTGTCACTCCGGTCCTCTTCCACTGGATGCTTCTTCCCCATTTAGCCTTGCATTTTCACGTAGCGAATCGGGTGTTATGTCACAGATGCGGCTCACATTTTGGCATGTATACAGGCCTGATTCAGCATCCGCTGAGCACCGGTGCCAGGGGACCTGCTCGGTGTTTTCTGCAAAGGGCTCCTGCAGCTCAGGCCCAGCTTGAATCAAACAAGTTATCTAAGTGAAGAGTGTCTTTCGAGACTATTACTCTGACTCTCTGCCATCACAGAACACGGTACGTAAGCTACAGTATTCTGTCTCACCAACTCCAGCTTTGACATCTCTCATATTATGATGTTCACATTTGAACATTCAGTAATTTAAACTTATTCTTTACCAAAGATTATGCTTTTGCTATTTCTGGGAACTGGTACTGCAACACAAGTGTTGTACAGTATGATGCTAGATACTAAAAAAAACTTATGTTATAAATAACAGTGATTTTCAACCTCCATCCTGTTTAAACAAACCAGAATGCCCTTTAAAACTTTATTGGTAAGAAAGTAACAAGTTCTTCATATCAAAGGAGTAACAAAAACTTTTTTTAATTGCCATTATGGTGACATTACTGCTTTATTAATGTTTTTATCCAAAGTGACATGTTTTTCAGAAAGCAGGGTCATGAGGATGACAGACACAATGCCCTGACCCACTGAGCCTCTCATCAGCCACCAACCTGAAGTAACTGGTACTTTGCTGAGCACAAAACAGGTAGCTGTTAACCTGCACTAGGTCCAGGTCTATATACAGGGGGTAGAAAGTTCAGGTGTACAAAGTATAAATCCGGACCAAGATTTTGTTACAACTAACCAGTTGAACATAAATAGCCACCGTTACAGAGTACTAAACTGTTTGGCCGAAACAAAATCTCGGTCAGGATTTGTACTTTGTGGACCTGAACTTTCTATCTCTGCTGTTCTTAGTCTTGGTATGTAAGATTCAGATTGCATTTCTCTTTGGCACAGAGGTCCATTTCAGCAGCAGGGCCAAATAGCACATCAATATTGAAAAACCTCTTGTATTGCGTAATTAAAGATTTATTGAACAATTTCTCTTGGTTGAATTTTCACACCGGGATTGGTTTGCTAAAGTCCACTTTGAAAGCAGCATGAAATATAAGCAATATCACATGGAACCCTGAAGGAATATGTGCACATTTGCACATGCTGGATTTACTACTGCAAACAAAAATTGAACAGGCATTGGTTGATGGCCTTTTTGAAAAATCCTCAAAAATTCAGCTTTGGTTTGAGACGTCACAATGGAAACACAGATGGGTAAAGCTGCCCCCTTAGGATGCCCTGCTCATGGTTTTACTGTACCAGGCCCAAACCTTAATGTTCTTCTCGTCCTTTTGGCCTCAAACCTGTTCCTAAGGAAACAATTTTGCTTTCACAAGGGGTGTACAATTGTAATTAGTTCGGTTTACACTTTGAATATCATCTGCTACATTTGTATCTGCTTTTTACTTTGTGTTCTTTGTCTTCTATAAACTGCTACTTTAATATCTGAGATATTTAATGACTATCAAACTGGCATCCCATCTAGGGTGTACCCCAGCCTTATGCCCTATGCCAGTGTTTCCCAATCTGGTCCTTGGGGACCCACAGACAGTCCACGTTTCTACTCCCTCCCAGCTCCCAAGGGAGCAAAAATGTGGACCGTCTGGCAGGGAGCTGGGAGGAAGCAAAAACATGGACCTTGGGTGGGTCCCCGAGGACTGGGCTGGGAAACAGTGCCCAATGTTATCTGGGATAGACTTCAGCGTCTCCACTGCCACCCGTCAACCCTGGCCAAGATAAGTGAATGAACGGGTGAGTCATGATCAGTATTACGCTCTAATCTTTTAGCTTATTCATACAAGAGTTACTTTCACAAAGTGACTGTGGGGTAAGAATTTTGCCTCATATTAACATAATTGCTAAATGAGTCCAGGTTTACTGTAAGATTAGTCTTACTAGAAGTTACATTTGAATTTAAAGGAGGAGTTTAACAGAATTAATTTAAAAATAATGAATTGGAACGCTAAGTATGCAATTAAGCGGCGTGCCAATTCCGGAACCCCATTTAGCACCGAATTCAAATATGAGGATAGCAATACTTTATAGACATGGCAGCTAATTGTGCCTCCTGCTGCAGATTTTATGCTCTTTAAGCTTATTATCTAATTGCCTGGCAGGACCTCCTTCCCCAAGACTTTGACATGACAAGCAACCCCCCATCCCCAAACCCCCACCCCCGCCCCACCAGTTGAACGTTTTAATTATTTGCTCCGACTCGTAATTCCAATCCTCCGAGCACGTTAATGTCATTACAGGGTTGAAATAAAGCGATTACTCCCCAATGCGCACTTATCCGGCGGGCAGGGGGCCGCCGCGGAAACGGCTGACGTCGGGCGTCATTACATTACCTCTACCGCCGCCCACAAACACCCACCCATCATGAAGACAACAAAACATATTGTTGCATTGTGAAATATTGTCAGGTGGCACGGGGGGAGGGGGGGCTGGTCGTCGGGCAGGGCAAGGGTGGTGCCAGGGGACAGTAGTGTGGGGGTGCGAG
>JAODKE010000146.1:4731992-4750036 GCA_026779605.1 Mormyrus hasselquistii
ACTCTGTGACTGTGACTCTTTGTACTCAACTGGTTGCTTGAAACAAAATCCTGGTCTGGAGTTTTACTTTCTGGACCTGAAATCTCCACCTCTGGTCGTACATTATCAGTAGGGATTGTGCTGTTATGCAGCTGATGCGCGCTGTCAGGTTCATATCACACATAACGCTTAGTATTCAAGTTAATAAATTCCACTTTATTTCATCAGACCACAAGACTTTCTGTCACATTGTGGCAGTGTCATTTTTCAGATTCTTTATAATCACGGACATGTTGTTTTTAGCCAAAACTCCTTTTTCGCAGTTATTGACTTTTGTCACTCCGTCAAAGTGACAGCTTGCACTTTTGTTTAGCGACTAAGTTAGACGGCTGGTCTGTTTTTCTAAAAGATCTCTGACTTGTTTTTAAAGCTGTTTTGTCTTTAATTAGGTTTGCTTTGCGGAAAATCTCTACCAAGCTGTCGGACTTAGGTGAGAGTCGGGGTATTCATTAGAGCCTGATCGATAAATCAGCGTGATTATGTTAGCGGCCGATATGAGCTAATTGCAGATAAATTGGTACTGGCGTTTATAACAGCTGATACATGACGATTAAAAAGAAATGGATCTTTTAACCATGTTAACCAAATTTTCCCTAACATTTGTTTATTTCTTATCTGTGTTATCATGACTGTTTCTGGTATATTCCTTATGTGTGTTAGTGTGCATGTTTCGCTATCAGTTTAGACCTACCGTCACACCTTCTGGTACTGTATATCCCTTACCTGCGTTACCATAACCGTTTCTGGTATATTCCTCAGCTGTGTTAGTATGAATGTTTCTGGTAAATTGCTTCTCTGCGTAACTGTTTCTGGTATATTCCGTATCTGCATCATCATGACTGTTTCTGATGTATGTTTTATCTGTGTTACCGTTGTTCTTTCTGTTATATTTCTTACCTGTTTTACTGTGATCGTTTCTGCTATATTCCTGATCTGTGTTAGTGTGACTGTTCTGGTATATTCTTCATCTGCGTTAGTTTGACTGTTTCTGGTATATTCTTTATCTGTGTTAGCATGACTTTCTGGTATATTCCTCAGCTGTGTTAGTATGAGTGTTTCTGGTAAATCTCTGCATTGCTGTTTTTGGTATTTTCTTTAATTGTGTTAGGGTGACTTTCTGGCGTATTCCTTATTTGTGTTAGTGTGTCTGTTTCTGGCGTATACCTCACCTGTATTAGTGTGAACGTTTCTGGAATGTTTCTTATCTGTGTGTTCTCTCCATACCATTTCTGTCCCTCTGTCAGGTGTTCCTTCATTCTAGGGGCAGGTGGTGAGGTAAACAACTTCCGTCCACGTGACCGCGATGACATGGTGAAGAAGGTGATTGAGCCGATGGCCTGTGATGGCCTGCGCACAATCTGCATTGCATACAGAGACCTGCCTGCCAGCCCAGAACCCGAATGGGATGCCGAAGCAGATATCGTGGGAGAACTTACCTGCATCGCTGTAGTGGGCATTGAGGATCCTGTTCGACCTGAGGTGCGCTGGGTGACTGGGGAGCCTTGGCTTTTTGTGATAAAGAAAGGATAGTGGCATCCTTTTCCCAGGTGGGCTATAATTGGAGGGGAGCCTCTTTGGTAGAGCGATCATGGAAGGACTTGGAACTCCTAATTAGTGAGCTGTGAGCTACTGTTCAGAAGGAAATAATATTAAGCAGCAGTTTCTGAATTTATTCAGTTCTTCCTTGTCATTCTGGGTTCGTGTTACGAGTTCCAGTAATCGAGTTCATGATATTAATAAAGGGGAAGATATGGGACAGTCATTTGTAGGGAATTGAGTACAATTACTGAGTACAACAATTATTATTATTGTAGTGGTGACTAGAATGACAGCCAAACAAGAAAACGGTCTGACTTTTGAATATTTTTGTGGATATTTTTACGAGTCAGATTTCCATGAGCAAATGATTTTAGATACCCAGGATATTGGAGTTTTACTGATACTTTCAGGGTAAACCGCATGTGTGGATGAGGTGATTCCTCTTCCCCCAGGTCCCAGATGCCATCCGGAAGTGCCAGCGGGCTGGAATCACTGTGCGCATGGTGACGGGTGACAACATCAACACAGCGCGTGCCATTGCTGCCAAGTGTGGCATCATCCAGCCAGGGGATGACTTTCTGTGTCTGGAAGGCAAGGATTTCAACCGACACATCAGGAATGAGAAAGGAGAGGTATTTTATAAAATAATTATGTTTTACACTAGAGGTTCATCTTTTTCTCACCCACTGCGGTAATGTACAGTTGACCCCTCTGCATTGCGACTTTCCTGATCACAGTTTCAATATATGCTAGGGTAAAAAATTAAATGGGATTTTTTTTAGGAGTTTTTCTGAGTCTGGCCAAAGCCACAGATGACATATGAAGGTTAGCAGATGACACACAAAAAACTTACATACTCAGAAAATAAATAAAATATATGTACGCTGCTGGTTTGGTAGCACATTTATGGCAACCTCTCACATGATGTCCCACAGTGATCTCACAGTAATCGTTGTATCTAGGGTTTCTCGTATCTTTTCGATCCAATTCCATGCTTGCTTTGTTAACCAAGCAGACCAAAGGGGAATTTGAAGTTTTTATCAGATCACAGGTTGCCTTTGCCAATAATCCCTGCAATATGGAAGGGTCGACTTACATGTAAGTTACACAACTGCCATATTATTAATACAGGGCAAAACTGGCACCATTATTTCAACTCAGAGCATTTATCTCACCTCACCTGGAGTAAATGAATACTGTGTTCATTTATACATTATACTCCACATGCATTTTCCTTAGTTTGTTTGACTATACATTCCTAAAAATTAGTTGTATATATTTGTTCTTTTCTTTATTAAATTTCTTTGGTTTGTGACGTCCATTTTTCTCCTTAACAGATAGAGCAGGAACGGATTGACAAAATCTGGCCGAAGCTGCGAGTTCTGGCGCGGTCGTCTCCAACAGACAAACATACGCTAGTGAAAGGCAAGTTGGAGGACATGGGGCTTGTTCATAACCAACCGGTCTTTGTATGTCTGCTCTGAACACTAAACACTAAATGCTCTGTTAACAGTCATCATTCAATATTCCGTTTCATAAGGACCATAGGCTCCAGTTCCAGAGAATACTTAGGTAGATACAAAATGACATATTCAAAACTGTCTGTCATGCAGGCATCATAGACAGCACTGTGGTGGAGCAGCGTCAGGTGGTCGCTGTGACAGGGGATGGCACCAATGATGGACCGGCACTCAAAAAGGCTGATGTTGGTTTTGCTATGGTGAGTAAAACAAAGCTATACTAAGACATAACAAAACTGTGATGAGGGAGCATGGCACGAGCAGGAAAAGAGTGGTATGGTTCCAAGCAACAAGGGGTTTATTAGCAAGACTGAAAACCACAAAATAAAGAGACCTGCGGGGTGGTCAATAACTCCACTCGTCCACTTAGATTTAGCCCACACTAAATCTGACAAGTTCCCCAGCTACGCAAGAAATCCTGCTTCATGAAATATGCCCCAGGGCTACAGATAACAGATACAGAAATGAGATTCACAGTAACATCTACAAACAAACTGTAACATGAACAATGACTACACAAAAGGCAATGTGAGGGCAGGTATTTAAATCCACAGAGAAAACAAGGGCAAACAAGGGAAAGGAGCTGTCCCACAGGTATGTGTGCATCACACAGGTATAGGTCCTTATGGAAGGTTGATCAACATTCATAATACACTTGATAACAGAACTTGGTATAATTTGTTTACCACTACTGACATGGAAACCAACAAATGAATGAAAGATAGGACACACTGGCGACACTGAGGGATAACATTAGGGAAAAGTCGGAACAAGCATAAAGATAAACCATAACATACCAAACACTAAAGAAAAATTAAACCAAATATAAATGAACTGGAAAATGAATCTTGAACTCAGGACCAAGGACTGGCAGCTTCAGAGCTGTTCACTCAACTTCTTGGGTTATGCAGCAGCCCAGGAAGCAGGGAAACACACTAGGGACTAGGGTTAAAAGACGGGGGGGGGGGGGGGGGGGGGGGGCACCAACCCATCGCAGGTCACACTCACATACTATTCATTCACATATGCATACCTTTGTAATTTTGTAATTCAAATTAACCTCAGACTTTTTTTGGGCTGTGGGGGCGAAGCTGGGGAACCCGGAGGAAAGCCCACAACAACACAGGAAGAACATGCAAACTGCACACGCGTGGAACCCAGTGCTCACCACTGCGCTGCCGTGCCGCCCAGATATACGTTACACCCCTAGTAAACATTAGGTAATGCTTCACATTAACTGCACCTTCATAATGCTTTTAGATTGCATTCATAAAACGTTCAGTACATCTTCATAATGTATTCATTAAGTATTCATAAAATGTTCATAAACATCATGTATGTATACCTTAACATCCTAACATCCCTTAAGAGCTGTAATATACATTAATAACATTATATAATAATAACAAACATTAGAATTGTATAATCATGTAATGTTTGTTATTAATGTATATTAAAGCTGTTAAGGGATGTTAAGGTGTACTTGCATGCCGCTTATGAATGTTCTATGAATGCATTATGAAGGTTCACTTAATGTAAAGCGTTACCATTTATTGTTTAATATCTTTGTATTACCACGTCACTTCACTGTCACATTAAGGAATATTGATGATTATTGTGTAATGTTTAATGTTTATGGTTTAATGTGTTATGTCTTGTCTATTTTTACTATTTTT
This sequence comes from Mormyrus hasselquistii, assembly GCA_026779605.1. Taxonomy (NCBI): domain Eukaryota; kingdom Metazoa; phylum Chordata; class Actinopteri; order Osteoglossiformes; family Mormyridae; genus Mormyrus; species Mormyrus hasselquistii. The sequence continues at coordinate 4,736,767 of JAODKE010000146.1, forward strand.
ATTTATGTCTCTCTGTTTTCCTCTGTTTTACAGGGGAGCTTCTCAACCATGTTTTTCATTGCACGTTGTACGGAATATAACTGTGTATGTGATATATAACACTGACTTTACTTTGGCATGATATTCAAGATCATTTTGATGGCCTTCAGTCCAGAGCTAACAGGAGCGCTTTACGCTTGCATGACAAGAAGAAACCAGACGATTTCTTCATGAGTGTCTATTGAAGTTGAAGACTCCCAGGGAAAACCCTGGAGGATGTTGATGGTGTGTGTTGTGCCAGGGGCAGGAGTGCTGTCCCCAAACAGCCCCCATCCGCCATCACTGTCACCCTCTATTATCAGCGTGTGGGCCATGTTCTAGATGGTATCCCTATGGAAAAGCTGATGAACAGACACCAGAATGCCAAGTGTTTGAAAAATAAGCCAATTTCACAGCCACTGAAGATCAAACTTGTCTTGGAAGCGATGAACATGATGACAAGATAGTGGGATGAGCCAACCAGCAACTGAGCTTTTAGAAAGGAGTAAATCATGTTGATTTAGCTCTGTGCGTTCAGGGTCTCATTGCAGCTGTAAAATGCAGGTTGTACAGCTGTGATCGAGAGTGAAAGGTCTCTGAGCTTTGCCGGCGGAGGAGCTGAGAGGTTTGATTAGCTCTCGGCAGCCGTTTGGACGGATGGGACGTCACAGCAAAGGTCCGTGTGAGATTTGAATGCCTCAAGCTCAGCCCTCTGTGAGTGCATGGTAAAGACCCGGCATATACACCAGGCAAACACACCCATCATTTCACAGGAGTTAAGCCTGACGAAACACCACTCAGGTGCTTGCGATCAAATCAAATCAAAGTTTACGCATCAAATGCACAACAGTGCCGCATACAGCAGTTGATGCAGGCATATATTTACATACTTATCTACTTATATCTGATTTCCCCTTTTTTGCTCAGTTTATTAAGCTTTTATCACAATTTCAAAGTGAATTATTTTGGGATTTTTATGCTAAAATTCAGTTTAAAAAAGGCAATCCAATATCAGCGATACCTTTGATTAGTATATTCAGCAGTCACAGAATCCAGGTGGATTGCTACAGACTATAGCAAGAAGGGAAACATAAAGAGAGCCCCCCCCCAACCCACCAAGGCTCGCAGCACCTTCCTCCTGGCTAATGGTGATTCGCCTCTGCACGAAGATCCTGCACCTCTGGGCTCTTGAGGACAGTCACATGATCAGGCTATGTGGCAGTCTTCACGTGTGATTATGCTGTGTGGTGATCTACACATATGATCTGACTCTTTTTCAAGCTATGCACGTGATTACAATATGTGGCGATCTACATGTGTGATGAGGCTGTATGGCAGTCTACACATGTGATTACGCTGTGTGACAGCCTACACATGTGATCTGGCTGTGTGATTGAATTCACATGTGATTATGCTGTGTGTCAGTCTACATGTGATCAGGCTGTGTTGATCTTCATGTGTCATTATGCTATGTGGCAGTATACACATGTGATTACACTGTGGCTGTCTACATGTGTGATCAGGTTGTGGGGAGGTCTTCACATGTCATTACAGTATGTTCTATGGGGGTCGACACATGTCATCAGATTTTGGGGTGGTCTTCACATGTGATTAAACTGTGGAGGTATACATGTCTGATCTGACTGTGGGACAGACTTCATGTGTGATTCACTCTGTAGAGGTCTTCATGTGTGATTACATTGTGTGACGATCTACAGGTGATCATCCCGTATGGTGGTAATTACACTGTGATCAGGCTGTGTGATAATCTTTGTGTTCAGACTGTGTGGCAGTCTTTACATGTGATTATACTGAGTGTGTCTTCAAGTGTGGTTTAAAATTGAAATTGAAAACAAAAACTGACAACAAAACATTAGCCTGTCCATTTGCCACCTGACTGACAAAAACAGTTAGTCCTGTTTTATATAATAAAGAAGATTATCCAGTGTACTAAATCATTCCTTATTGAGAAATGATGGAAACAAGTTCCTGAAAAGAGACACTAAACAGTTTAGTCTTAATTGGTCTACACATTGTTCAGGGAGAGTGAGGAAAAAAAAAAAACATGTACTGTCTCTTTAAAGCGGTCCAGCTGCAGATATGGTGGGCAGCCTTTGTTCCGGTCCAATCTGATGCCATCATATCTGATGCAGTCAAATCACGTAATCTTTATGAAAACAGCTGCTGTGGAAACGTCACACCTATTTGGCAGCAAACCAGACACCACACGAGAGCAACATTCTCTCAGCCAGAAACATCGACACCCAGCTCATTTGCTTTACTGCATTTGCAACACGTAATATGCTTTCTGCTTTCTCAGTTTATATGACTATGACTATTATGGGAAATTTTAATCAAAAGAAAGCAACCTGCACGATCAGAATAACTCATAAGCTGAGTATAATATACTTTTTAATTCCTCTTGAGTTACTGATTCCCCCCAAACAGGTTAGTTTGCTGTTTTGGGCTCCCAGTGTAGTGACTCTTTACGGCCCACAGAAATGCACGGTTTGAGTGGTGGGGGCCCAGATGCTGGACCAAGTGCCCTCAGAGGGAGAAACCCCATCTCGGGCGGGATCCCTCATAACACCCCCTGCTGGAGCCTGCAGAGCACGGCCTGACGCTGTTGCTCTCCACACGTGCTACTTCGAGAGCGTTTGCAGAACTCAGCAGGGACACAGAAGCAGCCCTGCATCGCCTCAGCGGGGGCCCCTCAATCCGCAAGGCGTGACAAGGTAAATATTTTTCTAGGATATGACCTGACAGCTCCTTGGGTGTGGATTTATGATAAATGTAACAATGATAAAAACCAGTCACATGTTAGTTCATTACCCAACATTCTTCCGTGCTCTTTGTTTATGGAATCTGGGGTTTCCTGTTCGGTGTTGTGTCCTGGGATTTTTGCGCACAAAACCAGACACTGACGCTAAGTGTACTTCGAGTCCCGAGAAAATGCCGAAGGCTGAGGACTTTAATTGCAGATGGAGTGTCACTGGCAGGGAAGGGCACCCCGGGGGCCCGGAGAAAATGGCAATGCGCATTTTTCACTCATTTTGGATGGGTTCCTTGTTTCCACAAGATAGTGAAGTGATTTAAGCCGGAGATGCTGTGGGGACAGTGATGTCAGAGCATAAATAGAGCTAGTCACAGGCCCTGGGTAACAATACAATGGGTGCGCAGCCTGAATGAGGCCGGGATGACCTTAGACATCCTGTGGCATCGTCTTTGACTATCCTCATATTCAGGAGCACTGCGAGGCAGACGGTCAGGATGATTGTAAGGGCTCTGTAGTGACAGGGAGCCCAAAAATTTAATACCTAATTGGATTTGTTTGGGTTGGAGGGGGTTTCATGGAGCCCGGAACCTCTGGCTGTGCCCCTGCTTAGGTTATTTAGCCTTAGATTATTTACAGCTGTTTTAGTAGAATTATAGCCTTCAAACAGAGCAAAGGAATCCAAGATACAGGGTACAGGGTTTTATGTGGGGGGGGGGGGGCACATTTTCTAGTGGTGCCCCTGCACCTCCCTCAGTGGTAGCATTGCCAACCCCCCCCCCCACCCTATTGTACTGTACCCAACATTCCCATTGTCCTTTCCTGCAGCATTTTTGCAGTGGATGACACCTGGATGTCCAGGGGCCAAGGGTTCAGGCTGGTTCAGGGGTGGGAGGCCCCCGGGAGGAAGCTGGGGCTAAATCGGCTTGACTGACAAGCCAAATGCAGCAGAATTAGGAGGAAGTGACCCGGCACTTCCCGTGTGTTTTTGTTCAGCACTGGCTTCCCAGCCCCTCGTAATTAGTCACACATAAACCTGTAACCCAAGCTGGATCCGGAGGGATTTTAATTGCTACATAATAGCTTGTTTAATACAATCGCGCAGCAATTATGCTGGGAATTTGGCGCATGCATGCTTATAATCTGCATATCCACGCTTCGTTTTTCTCCCCCCCCGCCCCCCCCCGGCAGCAACTGCAGAAACGGCTATGTGCTTCCTCCCTGCCTCGCTTTCCGGGCCACAGATGTGCTCCTCCATGCCACATCTGGGGCTCACTTCTGCTTCCTGTCCTCTGGCAGAAGCAGCCTAATCAGACTGAAGGGATTTGAAACAGTGTCATTCTGAATGCAGTAAATGCATATTATAACAATAATACATATTAAGTCATTTTAAATTGACTTCTTTAGAGTTAGTAAAATATGTTGGGTTAATTTGATGTAAATTAATCGCCGCTGTTCTCATACACGGTGCACGATTTATGTCACTGCGTATATGAGGCTAAACCTTGACTGTACAGATGTCCCTTCAGGTTAACCAAGACATATTAAAAAGTCTTAATCTCACTAATTTACTTTGGGCGTGTAAGTGCTCTTTAACTGTATGATAGCCGATAACTACGTGACTCCCAGTCCTTCTTGGCGGTACTTGGATTTCTAGCTGTATAGAAGACAAACTGGACTCCCATGGTCTTCCCCAAAACGGACCCCTGTGGGTCGAGGTGGAGAGCGGTTCTCGATGTGCACCACCATCTCTGGCCCTGTGGGGGCAGCACAAGCCGTTTGCGTGTTCTCAGCCCCAGGGGATGGGCAAACAAACGGCAGCCGATTTGTTTACTTCAGCAGGCTGACGCCCTGGTTACAGTTGGGGGGGGGGGGGGGGGGGGGTGGGGGAGACGGGGGGGTTGGGCGTAACCTCCTGAGCAAATTTTGTGAGATAATGACTGCCATTTCTTCTTCCCAGTCAGTGATGACAGCTTGAACTAACCGATAATGGCAAGCCGGCAGAGAAGCCACCCACTTTCGTTATTCCCCCTGACAAGGCTCCAGGGGAAGGCCTCATTTTTTTGACATTTGACCATGCAAATTTGGTCCTGCTACATTATTCCACATTTACATCCTCTCAGGCCCGCTGCTTAAAATATGCTACAAGCACCAGAAGCTCAGCTAATAAAGGCTAGGCAGAAAAAGGCCAGAGTTAAATATGAATGCAAAAAGTAAATCTAAATGGAGGATCCCGATCGCCCAACGGCTCGTCCTTTCCTAGAGAATGAGCCAGAGAGACGCAAGCACGTTTAATGTGATTTCTCGCCTTGCACGTGAGAGGGAAGGCATTCCGGAATAATTAACGGCACAAAAATTTCCAATTTTCTTGTTTGTTTTTTTTTATTATTATTATTTTATTGACACATGCTCCTAAAAAGAAAAAAACCTTAAAAAGGATTTTCGGGAAAATCGCTTCCATCCAGTTGAACACCCTCATGACTCGAAACGGTAAACACATATCACAACGGCGGCCATCCCAACTGCTCGGCGACAACAAGCAGTGTTGAAATAAATACTGTCCTCTTGCATCGGGATGTATAATATTCCTCTGCAGTGCAGCAAGTAGCCACTGCTTTTGTCAGGGCCAGATTTCCTTGTTTATATTAATAAGGTAATTCTTTGTGTCGGCTCTTTATTTATTAATGAAATAATTCAGACGCTTGTTCATTTATTAATGCTGTATCTTCATCACCTCTTTGGGAGAGCAGCTGTCTTGCTGGGCGGTGGGTGGGAATATTAAGGAGCCGAAGGAATAATTGGACAGGTCTTGGTGGGTCAGCACACCTGCTGAGCATACAAGCAATCTCGGATCACCGGCGTTCCCCAAAGTGACAGGACTGCGGCTTTAAGGCTCATGCGAAAAAGGTTGCCCTTGTAAGAGCTAATAATGTGCCATAGCGGTATTAATAAGAGGGACTTTGATAGGTTCTCAGGCTCGCCCCGCATCCTGTCGCCTTATTATCATGTTGGTGGGGAGCCGTTTCGCGCTCACCTGTTACCTGAGGCGGTTCACGATGTGTCAGGACTCAGCCGCAAGAGCAGACTTGTAGATGACAAGTAAATAAACCTCATTACAGTGGATGTTATAACGCAGCATCCTCGATGAACTGACAGCAGCCGTGTCACGGGAAGAGCTCTGTTGCAAAATAACTGTCACGCGATTCAGGCAGAGAGCGTGGGCACGTGTTTAAAAAATACAGTGAATTACCCAACAGTAATGTAATAATGTTTAGAAATCATAAGTGTCTAAAGGGCAACCAGTTTCATTAAGCAGAGACAAAAATATAGATAGTACACAAGATGATTTTTATTACAAAAAATACCACAGTGCTGAAAACAAAATCATTTTCACAAACTTTGACAAAATAATAAGAATTAAAAATGTATACTGGAATACAGTAATAATTAAATAGAAATAGAATAGGGGTATATGTAAATCGTAATACTTTATATTTTCTGTTGCATCGTAAAGTTTCCATCACTATATTAAGCAATTAGTATTTGTTAAGCAAATTGATGATTTAAATTCGCTTATCATATTTCTGCTTTATGCTAAATTCTCTAGTCTTTCCAAATGTTGTCTCAGTAATATTTTAATCATAATGTGCTGAGGAAAAATATTCAACACCCAACAATGTCAGATAAAATAAACTACAGTCCCATCTAAATATAAATATGCATTCGACATCTATATTAAAACACCTTTTGACATGCTTGTCAGTTCTGTAAACAACTGAACTACAAAATAATTACGAGTGTATTTAAACTAAAGGCATATGTAAATTTCATGCCTGGAAATATGTAATGTAAATATGTCATTGTGTCAGAATGGAAGATAAAGAAAGGTATTGAATGATCACATTATCTTGCAAGACAATATCTAAATTCAAAATAAATGCAATAAATTTCAGAGCGCTTCATTTTTATTATCAATACAGTGTGAAAATGATGACGCTTTTGATAATAACTTTCTTTTTGTTTTATGAAAATTGTTACTTTGATGGATTCAAATTCCTTACATCAAACAGTGGCAGGAAAAAAACCGCAAAACTTCAGAATGAGCTGGAACTGTAAGAACAGGAGGTCACACCAGGAGGTGCGCGCAGACACCTATAATTCATTTTCTCATATCTTCAGACAGCAGAAAGAGAGGGAGGTGGACTTGAAATTGCCCAAGTTAAAAAACAGACATTTAAAATGACTTTGGTATTTTGAATTATCAGGCAGAGGGAGGATGTAGATCCAGGTTTCACTTTATTTGTTAATTATTAATGTCCAGCTCCATCAATATATGAGTAAGGGGCATTTTTAATAAGCACTTCATTATTCATAGACATAAAGAAGACTTACCTAGATAAAGGCACAACACTGAAAGCATAACAAATTAAAGGACAGTCAAGTAAATTCTGTCTTTTTTATAAGGAAAGTTCAAAGAAACAAAAGAAGAGAGTATACAGGGTATTTACGGTGAAATTAAGAACCATTGTTGTAGTTCTTAGTATATAAGACTTTCATTTGCATAAAAAATAAGAACATTGATAAAATTACTGTGAGTGATAAGTTGTGATTATTATTATTATTATAAATTATGAAAAGCAGTCTCCTGTACTGTAAGACTGCATGAAACACCGTCTCTGTTTCCTGTGCACCGTTAGCGTGCAACGTTACACAACAGCCAGGACGCCCACATCGCTTCTCACTGGTGCGACGTGGCCCGTTTTAGAGACCCATTCAACAGCTGTTGTATTTCAGCTCTTTCTGGTTCACAAAAATGCTACTAACCCATATCATACGGGCCATGATCACATTCTATTCAAATTATGCTTTTAGGTTTTATTTTATTTTAAAGGTAGCTTGTCAGCTACCTGTCTGTGTTTCAGATAAAACCACGTTGCATTTGTGATCCTTGATTATTCCATACATGTTCTTCTCAAAAGATTTATCTAAAGAGTAAATTTATTTTAAAATATATGCTTTTATCAGCTTCCTAAAGCATCGAGTCAAGCACTTTGGTCACGAGAGCTCTGCGAGTGGCAATAGAAGCAAAGCCTTTTACTGTATAATCCAGCAGAGTTTTTTAGAAAGGGAAGGTTCATTAAAACTAGTTATCTTACATCATGGATTATTGTCAAAGAGGATAAGCCTTTAACAGATGGCAATTTTGTCAACCGGCTGCATTAGGCACTCTTGGATACCCTAGATAAGGCTCTTGGCTTCAATAAGCCGCATTTCAACGAGCCCTTTTAATTACAGGATATAGGAAACAGCTAGATAATTTAGTGGGCACCTTCAGGTAACACCTAACAAAGCAAATTAAATCCTGTTAAGTACAAGTCATATTCATAAGTCATTCATAGGCCTTCACATATGTCTGGTAAGTCATATTAACATATTTCATAATATCCTTCAATGGCCTGTAAGAACAATTGCAGTATTGCTATATTTATTGTACTATCACATTTATATACACTGATTCATAATTATGTAAAACGCATAAAATCACCGGATTGTGAAAAAAATATATACATTCTTTCATTATGTTCAACTCGCTAAATCAAGAGTCATTGTAAATTTAGTACAACGCAAGAATAGCTAGCTTCAATACAGTCTGAATAATCTGAGTTAAATCACAGACCAAAAATGAGACTGAACAAATGCTTTGAACAGACGTCCAGGATGCCAAGTCTAGCATATGCACTAGAACCCGTGGCCATCAGTGGAAATTAGCGGGTGAACATTTTAAAATGAATTTTACACAGCGTGTAGTTGGAGTATGGAATAGTCTTCCTGCTAGTGTAGCGCAAGCTAAAACCCTGGGTTCCTTTAAATCATAGCTAGATAAGATTTTAATGACTCAGTTATTAGTTAAGTTCTCCCCAAACGAGCTTGATGGGCCGAATGACCTCTACTGTATATACATGGTGTGTGTGCATGTGCGAGAGGTGCTTGCTATTGGATTTCACATTGTTATTTTTGTTGACACGACAATGTTGGACATCTTTTTTCTCATAAAGGCCAAAGCAAAAGGACAATTAGAGTGCTGTTTTCTAAGAGCGGGGACAGCCTTCCCAGTGTCTCGGCGAGAAATGCGAGACTTGGCTCCCTGTTGATATGACGGAGTCACAGTCCCACTAGTGTTTGGGCTGGATTGACTGGCACCTCCCCGCACCTCCTGCTGATGTGCACTGAGCGACCTGCCACACAGTGACATCGTAGCGTAACATGTATGTGGGACGCAACGTCAGAGTTAGCTACAGCTACCTGCTTACACAAAGCGCCTCTGACATCTCTTGAAGTCCACTTTTCATGCACACTCAGTCATTAACTCAAAAGTGGCACAGAATTATCCCTCAAAAAAGTGGAATTTTCCATATTGTTCCTCAATTGCTTCCTAAAAGTCAACGGCATGAACACGAACGTACATGTTTCTGCTGTTGTTGATATTCCACTTTTGCTTGTATCGCATTTTATTGCTTCACGTTATTTGTCTCTGAGAGGTGTACCTTACTCATTTTCTCCTCTCCACAATTTAACATCGTCTGTGTCAGCTTCGGGCACCGGGCCTTTATTAAATATCTTATTGCACGTTAGTGTGCTGTGTATCACCACATTTTTACACCGCGCAGAAACAGTTTATCACATTGCTGAAATTGCTCCCCCCCCCCCCCATAAGCAGTTGGTTCTTGTCCAGATGGCCCCAAACACTTTGATGTGACCACAGGATGGCTTCATTGCTAAATTGCCACCCTCATTCCGGATGGATGGAGGTGTTTGAGCAGAAGAATGGCAGAGATACAGCGTAGCCCCGAGCCCTGAGAAATATTGGAGGAAGTTTATAGTGAGCTGTAGCTTTCCAAAGCCCTGCCGTAAATGTTTCTCAATACAACTGGTCTTGTTTCAAGCTGATCTCTTTTACAGTTTTTATATTGAGCATCAAATAACTTTACATGTTTCCTTCTATTGTTTGTTGTGTTTTTTTTTTACACAAGACAAAAGCTGTTTACAATTGTGGTCAATTGTCTGATTATTATTTTAGCAGACGCGTCAACATTTTACTATTTCTACATATATTTAGAATGTCGATATATATGAAAATGTGTGTATCAGAAGTGCCTAAAGTTAGACAATATTTTACACTGGCATGTATTTATAATGACTGTGAGATAAAAGGCAGATGTGTATAAAACTGCAATACCAGAAATGATCATCATCTGTGAGGAACAGAGTGATTTAAACATCTCAGCCACAAGACAAACAACTTTGCTCACATTTAATCTACAGAGATCAAAGCGTTTTTTTCCCAAGCTTAACCTAGTTTCTCACAGATATTCTCTGTGGGACAGTTTTGCCAAGAATCACACATTACAACCATGATGTATTTCAAGAGAAAATAAAGCTGTCTTAAAAATCAGAAAATTTAGCTCGCATTAGCTACCCTGAGCAGAATTCCTAATTCTGTGTTGTGGACGCAAACCAACTGGTTCATGGGTGCCAAAAAAGAAAAGTTTGTGTGTTTAAGTCATTTCCTACATACAAATGGGCAAAACTTACTTTTGTGCCGACAAAAATCCTTTTCTGTTTTTCATTTGGACAGGTAATATACATGGATGTTGCAAAATGAGACGCCTTTCTTAAGTTCTATATATATATTGAATTGTGGTGTTGGAAAAATATATTGCAGCCGCTCTACTGTACATTAACCTAGAATGTTCTATCCATTTTAAACTAACCAACTAACAAGAGGCAATCTGTTAGTTACCAATGCGTCTATCTGCAAATATACAGCAAGTGAACTAAAATATAATCTGCTTGAAATATGAACTGCACATTCATTCTGGACGGATGCTGTCGTGGCAGTCGCTGAAGGTCTGCCCTACTGTGTTATACACAACTGATGAATAGCTGCTCTAATTGTGAGGAGTCCTATTCATTTGATATCAAAGGCTTCAAATAAAGGAATAAAGGACAATACATTCCACAGACATACATGTACTGTGGAGGGGTTAAGCTGTCGTGTATTATAATGGGAATACAGAAACATTTTAGAATTAATAACATATTGAGAATAGAGATCATTGAATATATAAACAATATAGAGTAGAAATCTTTTTTTTTTTTTGTTCATTACGGCTAACTATAATGTTATATGCTGAACGTGATGTTGGAAGTGGGCCTACCATGCCCCCTTGTGGTCAAAAACAGCAATTGGAAACTCATTCTCTGTTTTTTCCCCAGACCTGGGTTACGTCCTCTCAGATTATAGTCCCACACAAAGACTTCGAAAGAATAGTACTTAGTACAATGGATACATTCTAAGTAATGAAACTCATTATCTTAAAATGCAGTTTTTATGTATTGAACACTTATTTTCATCATTTGAAAAAAGAAAAAAAAAAAGATTCAATAAAGACAATATCCTAAAGGTAACTAAATAGTATTTGTACTGTATATTAATATTGATTTTAGTTTTACTATATTGTTTGTTTGGTACAGAACTCTAACTGATCTTTTGCTAAATACAGAAAACAGTAAAGTTAACAGGCCCCTTTACACATGCTTATCGCAATCAAGTCATTAAACAGGGCTGATAAATTAATAACAATTTATAATCAAATCATGAAAAAATAAAGTATGCATTATCCAGAAAGGATTCTAGAAACCTGATGGCTTAGAGTCCGTTTCTTACTCTGGAATTCCTTTAACGCCTGAAATAAAAGCTCTCAGCGTTAAATAAACAGTGCTGAGTATATTTAGCTCAGAAGGATAACAGGCTTGACCTTTTCACTTCAAATGTGCTGGGGCCATGTCATTAATATTTCCATCGCCGCCGCCTAGGGCAGACATAAACTGGTGATAAATAATATCTGAATCATTTATAGAGAGTATTCGCTCTTCACACAATATGTTAGATGACATGTGCCCATCTCTTCTGTTCTGCCCTTGGAGATTTTAATGCTAAATGTATGTGCATATTTTTTCATAGCAAGTTATATTAGAATTTCTCCCCCATTCTCACACGAAACATGAAAGACTTCTGAGTGCATAATGCTAGCAGAATTATAAAATCCCTCAGTGGCCCTGGGTATCAAGAGCCTTAGTAATGAGTGTGCTTAAGTGCTTTGTGTCTCTTTTTCCTTTACCTCTCTATCTTTCTTAGTCAGTTTTCCTGATACCGTTATAGTGCCTTTACTCTTTTCGCCCATCGAGCTGTAACGACGGCATTGGGCGTATTGCGTCAGGCAGGACTGCATTGTATGGATGCATGAAAGAGATAGAATGAGGCTATGAAGGGGAATGAGGGTTAAGTGGCTTTGCCAAGGGGGGGTAATGATTGGAGCGGGAAAAAAACACACACACACACACTCAGTGAGTGCTGAAGATGACGGGTAATGTAAATGGATTTCTACCATCTTCAGTGCCGTGTCTCCCGCCTCTGTCACTTCCCCCTCCGCGATCAAAGCTAACCTTGCTGGGGGCTCGGGAGTTCGCTGCTGCTCTCGGTTCCCTGGCTTCTCGCACTGAGCGGTAAGGATGAGGAGACGCCATCCATCGTTCATGTAACTATATATTTAATGTCGGCCCTTCTAAATATAGACAATCGGCACAGGGAAATATGGATCCTTAAACTCCTGTGTGTGTCATCGGGGTCCTCAACAGACCGAAAAAAAGTGACACAAGCTGGTTTTTCACGATATAAGTCCATTTTACTGTGGATTATGGGAGCTGCCACACTATAGTAATGGAAATATTAATTTTCTAATTTATAAACCCGAAGACAGTACAATTAAAGCCATATAACCATACAAACGGCTTTTTTATTTGTATAAAAGCAAAATAAATATTTGACCACCAGAGTGTGCTGTTGAGCTATATAACACAACGTCAAGTCGCATTTTCTTAATATTGCAACGATTGCTCTTTCATTAAGTTTGCTCGTTATGATTTATGTTTTTTTATGATTTATACTAAGGTTTACCACGGAGAGAACCCCAATTGTTAATTCGAAACACAAATTTTATCTACAAGTTCCTTCAGAAGTTCAGAATGATAATAGCCTGTACTATACAGGAAATTGTCTTGTGGTTAACTGATTGTCACATTGGGGAGCTATTGGGCTTAGGGCAGAAGAGTTTTGATTTAACTCTCTGGAGTCTGAGGCCTCTCAGCCACTTTTGGGTTAGTCTGACATACCTTGACTTTAACATATTTCACCTAAAAAACATTTATCCCAAAGTCCTACATGTGCTTTTATTCAGCATAAACTATTCAGCACCAATAATCTGAGACCACGTATTTGTTTAAATCAACTTTAAAACATACTTTTCAAAAACCTATTTTCAGATATGCTGAGAAATTGTGTAAACACATTCAACATTTCTAGCCAAGACGTTTGAGCTCTTACACAGTTCAGGGTTCATCAACTCTGGCCCTCGATTC
>JAODKE010000146.1:4756212-4769840 GCA_026779605.1 Mormyrus hasselquistii
CAGGTCATTCAATATGTTTTATTATTATCATTATGATTATTATTATGATTATTATTATGATTATTATTATGATTATTTTGTTTGTAAGTTGTCTTGAATTCATTTGTTAGTATATATTTAGTAGTTAATAATTTTTTGCACATGTATTCCTATGTGAAGAATGTTTTCAAAAAGGAAAACAAGATCTGAACAGGTGTGAACACAGCATGGATGGTGTCATTATAACATATTAATATGCATATTTGGAAAATAATCTTAAAATTTCCCTTTCAGATCTCACAGAACACAGATTGTTATTGATAGCAGTTGTTTGAAGATATTTTTCATTCTGAATCAGAGCAGAGAAATTCGTCACTTGTAATTTGTCATGGACACCAACACAGGGTGGAATTGTTGCATTTTTTTCCGGAGTGTTAAAGGTCTCACCGCTGAATCTGCAACGGCTTTTGTAGAGGCTCTCTACTTTGCCTTAATGCCAAAAGACTAATGGTCTGCCATTTTAGACAAGGGGGGTTTTAGTTGTCTCAGCTATTTAGACTGTTAGACAACTGCCTCTGCAACTGCCCACACAAGAATGCGGAGTGAGACGGACAGGGGCCTTCATTCCCTGCCCGACCCAGCTTAAGTTGAAGCAGGCATGCTGTGAGAACATTTAAGAGTATTTTTTTAAACTCCAGTCATATCATTTTTAGGCAAATCTTACTGACGCATTTACATACCAAGAGGAATTGCTACAAACACACACGACCCATGCAGTGTAACTACGGAAGAATTGGTTTTGTTTTGTACTTTCACCTAAACTAATCGCACTAATATTCAAACACTGCTGTGCCAGCTAGGGAAGACATCACATAAAATGCAGTAAAGGCTTTTTGTGCGTTAACAGAACAATTCAAAACTTTACAATAACTTGTGTTTTTTTCCCTGTTTATGGACAGTCATCCGCTCTGTCATTGAGGCAAACAGATATTAATAGACAGGGAAAGTAACTCAAGATAGTAGCAAATAAAAAGGCTCTCAAATGATGTACTGTAGAGATCTAGCTATTAAAAAAAACATGGTAACACATGTGCATGTTATTTATTTTGTGCTAAATGTAATAGAATCACAGTTTCCCAAGTTTAAGGAATTAAGTATAAACCTTCTTACACATGATTTAAAATAAACTCAGCCCACTACTACCAGTTGCTTGGGAATTATTGCCCAAGTAAATGACTTTATGTGTGTCTGGTCTCTGGCAGGACTTACGGGCAGTGAGGAATGGAGATTAATAGCTCTCTTTTTTCACTCTAAGTGTGAAGTATGTACTATATATTTTGGGATTGAATGACCCCCCCCCCACCATGGTCTACAGAATTGTTTTACCTCCATAAAATTCAACACCAAATAAGCTTTTTTTCATAGTCCTATTTCTTTTGCAATAGAAACACTGGCGTACAAAAGGCACCAAATAAATAATTTTTTGAAAATATCTGTAACGTCTAAAAAGGTGTAACTCATCTGAACAGCAAAGACAATATTCAGAAGCAGCTAATTCATGCAGTTTATCCTGTACACCATACCATAACTTGCCCTATTCACAGAGTGTATCTGTGAATCTACAGTAACACCGAAAACCTCTCCTCAGTCATAAGGTCCACTTCATAGCCCCAAGAACCAAGTATTTCCTCCCAGTCCCGTCAATCATCCAGAGTGCTCAAGAACAGACTGTGCAACAGAGCGGTTTTCTTGCTGAAACTTGGCATAAACCCCCAAAAGCTTTCCACGAATCAGAAAACGGCATGCGCCTAGCCTATGAAAGCACCCTCATCGTCTCTGGGCCTGTCGACGATTAGCAACATAGTCAAGGTAATGAACCGAGCTCTATAACTGACTACACTTCTATGACTATGAGTCAAGTCTGTTCCAAGAAGCTGGCAAGGATGTGTCCCAGCCGCTCATCAGAGGATCTCACTATCAGATGGAGCAGAAAATCATGCATCTGCCCCCATGGATGCCACTTAAGTGCGGGGGAATTGCAAAGGCCAGTGTCCCACTCCATCATGCTACTACACTATCATGTATTGTTTACATACTCATTTTACTATGTACATAACCCCATTAGCCTACCTGCGTTTAACACTCTCATGCGTTTTACACGTTAACTACTATGAAAACCCTTCCCTTATCACTTGCCTACATCATGGTCCTGGGGCCCGGTATACCTGCATATGAATGGTATGCAGTAAGGTCCACTTGGCATGGTAAAGCCATCTGCTTTCCTGGTGCATTCCCCTGGTAGCTTGGCTAGCTAAGCTTGAGGTATATTAGTCAGGGACAGGCTGGTATAGAGGCCTCACAGGGCCCTCCGCAGTAATGGGCTCCTCCCCTGCTACCTCGACTACAACTAGAGGCACAGAAGAGACACAGGTTTAGGTCTTCAGGGGATGCATAGTCATCTTAACAGGTTCCTGCTTTGTTTGGAAGATGTTGTATAGCTCTTGCTTAATATTTAGCATTTTACTGCGGCAAACACTGCTATTGAAATTGAATATCTAATCACACATAAATGATTGCGTATGTGTACAAAAAATGAAGTATTTTGGTCCTTCATCCAACAGTTTACAGGTTAGCAATTTCTTGAATAAGCCTGGAATAAATGCAGTTTTTTTTTTATTATGTATTAACACAACTGAGGTGTAAACAAAAGCATTGTCCAGAGATTCAGGTGCAGACACTGTCTGGAGTTACCTTTTCACACATGTGGCACACAGCCAGAGACTCACCAAGAAATACTACTGGGTCTTCTCCCAACAATTCACAATTTAGCAATTTCATAAGCAAATTTTTTATTCTGCTATCACCTACTATTACTCTGATTGGTTTAAAATAGGGGTTGCACTTGGGTAGACCACGCAGGAGGCAGGGCATGGTGTTTTGTTTACAGCATTACTGACAGAAGTTCCCAAATCTCATTGCCTCTCCAGTTAGCTGTGTTCCTTGAGGTTTTCTTCCTGTTAATGACCTTTCTTCTTCGCCCTTGGATGTCTGTATTCTTCTGCTTTTGTGCCAGTCGCATGATAAACACATCATCAGCACACCTACTCACTCGCTCGAGGTCTCCGTGCTCCATTCACACATGGGGGACTTTGTACTAGCAAGCTAGGGGGGTAGAGGCCTGTTAATGTCCGGTACGACCGATTCACACATTCATGTTCGCACATACATGTACAGCCCCTCTGGATAACGTCTAGAAAAGTTCACGTTGGCAGCTTCTGTAAGTAGCTTGTTATGTGTTATGTGTAAAGAAACTGTAATGTGTGACTGTTTCCTGGTGCATAGCTGACCTTCAGGAAGGGTCCCCACATCCCTACTTTGCAAAATTCACATAATTTTCAGTATACTGGATGGGCTGGGGGTGGTCTTTCAAAACATCATTCTAGTTTGTTAGTTCTGCTTGTAATGTTGTTTTCCCTTTTCATGACCCTGGGTAGCTGGACTGGAAAGCACATAATGTATTTATTTAGTAGCATCTCTTGATATGTGAGGAACCTTGTAGGTGCTGGTGGAAGGTAACACAGAGAGGTCTTTTCTACTATCGTTTTTGCAGAGTGGTAGGATCACCGGTAGGAAATACAGGTCAGTAGTTGTTGGCCAGACCTCTGCATGTTTTATTTTAGCTGGTACTGATTTGCAAACTGCAAATGGAATATCTCAAGACAGTCACTGTTTGCTCCTGAAACTAATGAAGTGTGAAAGACTTTAATTCATGATGCCACGTGTGAAAATTTACAAGAGAAAACTAAATTCTTTTGTCCTATTAGCTGGGAACCCATATTCAAAGCATCACCGTTAAATGGGTATTGATAAAGCTTTATTTTTGAAACTCTGTAAGGCAAGGCTGTGGGGCCTGATGAAATCTTTACACGTGCGCTTTACACAAGTGCCAGCAAGCTCTGTCGAATCCTACGGTATCTGATCTCCCTCCCTCTGAGTCTGCAGGAGATGATTCAGCTCTGGAAAAGACATCCTGTGTCCTTCATCCATTTTGGACCAATCGCTATACGATACGTCATGCATCATGAAGACCTTTGAGAGGCTGGTACTGAAACAGCCCTGAGCCCTGGTAACCAGTGATGTATTGGAGTCCTGCCTATCTTTAACAAATGGACTGAAAACCGTGTGTGTGTGTGGGGGGGGGTCCGAGATGAGACTGAGTCTATTACCAGAGTTGGGTAAGAAGTTCAATTATAGACTATGTATCTGAATTTGATTAACTTAAACTGGAGAATACCTAAAAATATATTTAAGACCGGTGCTTTTATCTGACATTTTTATAAATGTCCCTAGCTGATTACCTTTACTGTACGTACCTTAACCCCCCCCACCCCACATTACCCCTTATTGTATGATACACAGAAATGTTTAATTAATTCAAACTTACCTGCCTGGTTTTTTCCTTCCTGATTAATGCCAAATTTGTCTATCATTAATCTATCATTTTAACCTCTACCTTAGCCAGCTAGCCAGTCAGTTACATCATAAAACTAACTATAGCTAATAGCTACCATCAGCAATCATTTTAAAACATACCCAATAGCTTAATTTAAGCATGAAGATAGCAATGTGCAGCTACCAAATTTGTAAAAATTTTTTAAATTTTTAAAACCCAAATTTTTAAAGTGCTTAGTTGGAAGGTGGTATGTCAGTCAAAAGGTTAAGTTTCTCAAACTTTGCTGGTTTGATTCCGCTTCCAGCACATCAATCACTTCACCAGTAGGCCCATGAGGGGGAAACTGGGAACGATTGTGGAACATGGTCAGTTTCTGAACAGACTTTTAACACAAAAAAAGAAAAATCAAACATGTGAATTCCGCACATATGCAGTAACTCCCTGTCACATTTAAAGACTCGATTTTCTTGGTGTTAAAGTGTGTTCAACAACTGACCTGGACTTCAGCAGTATGAAGGTAATACGGTATACTGCGGTATTTCGGGAATATTTATTTTTGTCAGTTTATTGGTCAAATTTGTTATGGAGGACTTTTATCGTCAAGATATCAAAATATCGGCATGGCATTAAAAGTACCATCAAAATACACTAGAAAGCAGTATAATGTCTGGACAATATAACGGTATGAAAAACTGTGCATTGGATACCACCCAAGCCTAAACTGACCCCATTTATCGACTGTCCACTGTATCTCCTAATTCCTTTAAAGATAACTACTCTAGGTAAGCTAAACACCGATTAAGTATCTCTCTGGAGACTGAAGTCTGCAATGTGTAAAATTATAATAATGATAATAATCAATCTTCAAGTCCTGTATCCATCCACAGGGTTCTGTACTAAATATGCCAGTGTAGTTTGATGTATTCATTTGTATCATTTTTTTTGTTAATTTTGTAACATGCTCCTTAATAAATAAATCCCTTGTCATATGAGGTAATACTTTTACTTTTGATGTTTAGTTTCATGCTGTTAATTATAATCCTGGTATTTAATAATATGGCTGTTAGCTTCAGCAATAACTGCACCCCTCTTACTGATAATGACAAAATGACAAATCATTTCCTCTAAAAAATGACTTAAGACATTAAACATCGCTATGTACATAACACAGAGCTGTTGGTGTATAATGGAAAGAGGCCCCTGCAGGGTGTCATGGGCTATTTGACTTCTCCCACTGGAATGCTGATTACAATTCACATGACAATGAATCATTAGAGCAATTCTGCAGCAGCAGTGGTGTTTACCACCACTCAAACCAAGCATGGGCCCGCTGGTTTGGGAGCCCTCTGTTGGCCACAACCTGTCACTACGCTAAATATTAAACCAACATGTCCCACATTTAGATGCTGGAGTAGCATGTACTGTACTGTTCAGCCACTAACCAGTTTCTGACTCTACTCACTATCAATTTATTTAGTGCTGAGGTGGGGCCCCATGTCTTTTTGAGTGGGGCCACTGAAAGAACAAACCCAACCATCGTTAGCGTAAAATTTATATTAATAATGTATAACCCCTCGAGATGCTGTGTATAATAGAGCGGTTTTGGTCTGAAATATATCCTAAGGTAAGATAATAGACATATGGGATAAAATAGTGAACACTTAGGATAAAACAGGCATTAGCCAATCGGGGCTGTGATGCGTACTCATTTCCAAGAATTCAGCTTCCTCACTTTTGCACACAATATATTTAAATCTGTCTTTTGTATATAAAAAGAGCCACACATATATTACTCCATCTGTTTGCCGATGTCATTTTAATCTTGACGTTGCCAGGCGAGCTGCCTAACACGTTTCATTTTGCAGTCGGGAAAAAATCTTACAGTGGAATCCAGGGAAGTTAACCGTGTCGTGATTTTATTGTTCTGCGTGGAATATTTGCAGCTTATCTGTATAGTTTCTGGGCACTGCAAACACTTCATTTGCTACAAATGAAGTTGAGCATTGTTTTTTTTTATGAAACAATATGTCACACACAGCGTTATGCTGCAACCTGAATCCCACGGATTAACTCCCATTCCAGCTGGCCCATTCTCATTTGGAGATTTGGATATTCGATTATATATGATTTTCAAAGACGACTGTAAGGAAAAAGCCAAATTTGACAAAATCTCATATCACAACAATTCCCTGTTAAAGCATGATCTCAAAAGTGCATGGCGACACTTCAAATTTCTAGAAGAGGGATGAGCCACAGTGATGCAGTGACACTGTAAGCATGCTGCCAAAAATGGAGGAACTAGAGTTCTGAAATTTTCCAGAAACTGTGGCTGCCAAAATTGACAGGGAGATTAATAAGGGAGGCGTTTATTGATTAACCTGGAGTCCCCCATGTGCAGTACCAGTCAAATGTTTGGACCCCATGTGCAGTACCAGTCAAATGTTTGGAGACACCTACCCTCCGAAAGGTCCGTTTGTACTATAAAGACATCAAAACTATAAAATAACAACTATGGAATTATGCACTGACCAAAAAGTATTAAACAAGAAAATGGCTCTTTGGGCTGGAATTCAGACGGTTGCTGGTTCAAATCTCTGGTTTGGCAGTTTGATGTACCAAAAGCTATTGCATTTGTTATCACACATAAGTCGCATTGGAGGAATGCATTATTTTCATGGATGTCCATTGTCTCAAAAATTAGAACCAATTCAGCAAAAGTAATGGGATTTTTCAATTCAGACTCTCAATACCCTAAATCCATTCATAAAACTTTGGGACCTGAATTTTTTATTTTATTTTCTGTAGACCTGTGTAATCAATCACGCTTATGTAGATCAGTCTACTCAGGCTTCTTCTCAGCTCATCCCAAAAGAACAATGCTAACACTGTGCAATAAGTCTATCAGACAGCATTTCAAAAAAATTCTTCAGCCACGATAAAATCCGCAACGTAAAACAAGCTTCTTAAGTTTTATATGCAGAGCACCAACTTTCAAGCTCACCTGAAGCAGCATCTAAAGGATGACAAATTACAAAATCTGTTTCCTTCATCCTGTTATTGGGATTTTGTACAGCTCTGTGTCTGATTACAGATTGATATGTAATATATTAACATTTAATATATGTCAGTGTTACTCCATTGCCCTGCATTTTTGTTCTAAGTTACTACTATGTCTAACATATTTTTTCGGATCATTTCCGATCACTTCGGTTATGTTTCTAAAGCCAACAATCTTTAATATAAATCTTGGAGAAAAGAGCCATTTCGTCACTTCTTAAAGTCGCCACTGTCATTATCTCAACTGATTGTTGAGATATAGGGCTTGTCACAGGCAGTGTGTTCATTCATACATGGGACATCCCCCACCCCCACCCTCCATATCATAACAAGGAATGTCTTGGAATCAGTAGCAGCAATATAGACATGCATTATTTCACCAACCCAGTCGTCTGTCAGTTTCCACTGGCCTCCCCCCCAGCTGAGACTAGTATGCATCAGGTGGCAGGGAGCCACTGCAAAGTCTGTGTCCGTCCCGGAATTCTCAGACAGCTAATTAAGCCAGACCACAGGCTGAAAACCATCCAGTTCATTTCACAGAGACTTAATTGTGTCCGAAGGTCCCTGGCGTTGAGTCTCACAGGTCCTGGTTCTCTCAGGAAACTTTCAATAGACCCATGTAGGATTCAAAATGTGCAATGTGCCCAGAACAGTATTCGACTTTAAATACATATTTAATATTGTCCTCATCTGAAAAGATGATAAAGCGTGTGCATGGCTGATATGTACAGGAATACTGTGTCGAACTAGCAGAAAGTGCAGCTATACTTAAAAATCTCATGTGAAATAAAAGCTTGTTTCCTGATCCTGAAAAAAAAAAAGTTACGATGTGTTCTCACACTGCACTCTGAGGTAATGTACTGTCACGTGTACGGGAGTTTTCCCAGTGGCACCGGGATTTACGGCATAGCAAAGCCCACGGGCAGACGATATTTATCATTTTTAAAGTCCAGACGGGTTTGAAAGTGCCATTGCAAAATCCCTTCAGCAAACTTCCCACTCAGTGCTTGCCAGTGAAGAATAAAAATGTACAAGTCCTCCGTCAGCGTTCATTTGTCCTCAAATCTGTGACGGCTACACTCTCAGCAAACCGAGCAAAGCAATTGTCAACTTATACCACTGTCTCCACACCATCAGAATGACGTACCAATTTGTACCTTTGAGGGAACAATTACTTGTCACTGGGGCTATACCCTCCAGGGTCTACCAATTGTACCATAGTTGTAGGCAAATTAAGCTTTTAAGGTACAGAAATTGACAACATTTTTGTGCCATTGAAGGTACATTATTGTTGTTCGTACCTTGGGAAACAAAACTGTACCAGGGCTGAACCCTTTCTTTTGATGGTGTAATGCATTTGCAACTTTTCCCTTTATGGAAGACATAAGGGACCCCCGGACGCAGCTGTCCATGTCCACGGCACTGCCCACGCCTGTTGTTCTGCCTGTCAACAGGCCCGATGCTGCCGCCACTACGCCTGCTGCGCCAGCCGATGCTGCAGCCGCTACATGATGCTGCAGCCCGATATTCCTGTCCCGCTGAGGCTCCCCCTGCTGGCCCAAAGTCAGTGGTCGATGTGGCACCCCCTGCTGCTCTGCCTGAACTCCCTGCTGTGCCGTCCAGCGAGGCGGAGGCGCCTCTTGCTGGCCCAGAGTTGCTCACAGCTGCTCCACCTGAGCTCCCTGCTCCGCCCGCAGCTTCTCAGCCCAAGGTCCCAGCTCTGCCCGCGGTAGCGGCGCCGCCTCTGCCCAGAGCTACGCTCGGGGCTCCAGTGCCACCCTCCTCTCTGGCTCCGCCTGTCCTGCCTGTCTCGCCGGGTCCGCCTGTCCTGCCTGCCCCGGCGTCACCTGCAGCTATGCCAGCTGCCCAACGCCGCCTCCAGCTCTGCCCGAGGCTCCTGGGCCTCTGCCTCCTGCCCCACTTGTGACTATTGCCCCGGTGCCCGTGGCACCAGTCCCTGTCCCTGAGGAGGTCCCAGACTATCGGACCACCGCTCCTTCCCCCTTGGAGGAGGAGGAGCTTGAGTGGGACCCCTCGGGGACCTCCCTAATGACTCTTTTGCCCTCACCCCAGCAAGGTCATCTGAGACCCCGCCTGTCTGTATCCCGAAAGGGGAGACGATACAAGCGCAGGGCCAGGGTCCCTTCCACCTTGCCTCCTGGCTTGCCCTCGCTCGCCTTGGCTGGGGTTTGGGGGGTGCCTGCATGTCCCTTGGCTCCTGTTTTGCTGTCGCCTATGGGTCCCCCTCTGAGGACTCGTCGGCCACCTCCAGTCTCGCCTCCACCACCTTGCGGTCGCCTGCGGCTTCCTCCGCTCCGACTCATCAGTTGGCTATGCCTTTTCCGGCAGCGGTTGTACCTTCGCCTGCTGCGGCTGCTCCTTCCTCCTCACCTGCGCTCTGCTCCCCTCCGACTCCCTCCTTGCCTCTCCTGGTGCCCCCTCTGACTGTTGCTGGTGCCTGTTCCACCTGTCCCTCCTGTTCCACCTCCTAGGCCCCTGCGAGGTCCCCTACGGCTCCGGCCTCACGGTCGCCTGTGGCTCCTCCGGCTGCCGCCCGTCGCCCGCTGTCTCCCCATTGTCCTACTGCCTTTGTTCCGCCTCCTTCCTTTGTCCCTCTTGTTTCTGCTCCTTGTCCCTATGTGTCTCCTCTGTTCACCCCTGGTCTTTTTGTTCCTTCATTCTCTGTGCCCTGTGTGTCTCCCTTCCTGATTTGCCTGTCTGCGTTTCCTGTCCTGTGTCAGGTGTCCTGGGTTTTGCCCCTCTGCCTGTTTTGTGCTTCTGTTTTGTTCCCTGTGCCCCGGTGATGTTTGGCTTCTGTCTTCCAGGTCCTGCTTCCCCGGTCTCGTCTCACCCGGCGGGGGGTTCTGTTACGCCGTGTCGTCCGATCCTCGTGTGTGCCATGCCCCCTCATTACCCACGTGTATTACCTTGATTGTACTCACCTGTTGCCTGTTAGTTTCTGCTTGCCCTGTGTATATCAGTCCGCATCTTCCCCCTGTTTACCAGATCTGTCATTGATGTTTGTCGCCGTTTGCTTCCCCGTGTTCCTGGGTACCCGAATAAACCCCGTTTTCAACATTTCCGGCCCACTCGCTTCCTTCCCTGCTCGCCTGCTGACTTCGGTCACAACAGTCTGGTTGTATTTTGCATGATTCTCCCCCTCAGAAAAATTGATTTTTGGGGCTAGAAATCGATATAGTATATCATAAAAGGAAATATAGGGATATATTAATGGATTTTTTTTTTGCACAGCCCTACAAAAAAGTAGTTAAATATGGAAATGGAAATCAATTAAAAAAACAACTTCTAAATAAATTAAGGCAACTGTTTCTAAACAGCTGTTCACCTCAGAGTTCAGTCTTAAAAAACATACATTGTTTACTGTAAATGTAATGATCACGGTCCACCAGGGAGGCAGGCAGTGGGCACAGACGAGGCAGACAGGCGAAGATCCAAAGAAAGGGTTAAGTATGGGACAAAGCACGGAACACATTAATGACAGATCTCGGAAACAGGGGAAGACGCGGACTGATATACACAAGACTAGCCGAAATAACAGGACACAGGTGATCACAATCGGGAAGGAACACGAGGTAATGAGGGTGCGTGGCACACAGGTCATGACAGTAAGCACACAGACTAGAACAATAGATAATACAGGATGTAAATAAAACTTCAATGTGTAATGCAGCATGTAAAATTCTACTCATAAAGCATCTCAGATATTTTAAGAATTGTGCATTTATTACAGAGCACCTTGTGACTCCTCGAGCTAATGAGCCCATAGCACGGGCTTGTCTCGCAACAAGTCTATTCTGAAGTCTCAAGCCAGAAATAAGCGAGGGCCCAGATCCACTCTATTCTGGACAGAAATAAAACAGAAGCTGGTGCCCAGGGGGTGGTGGAAGAGCTGCACAATTTGGAGCTTTGCTGCTAGAACCACTTATCTGTCGGCAAATTTAAAGGCCACTCACAGGAATGGAAGGTCCTCAGACTTTAAACTTGGGTGGAAAGGTTAATTTTAATTTATAATATTTCAGTCAATTTCTGATTATGAAAATTGAATTGCATTGAAGCTGATTTCTGTTTGGTATATGCTGTCAATTATAGTTCTTAGAAAGAAAATCGGAATCTGCAAAAATAGGCATTAGCTGGTCACACCTGCAAAAAAGCGAAATTGGGATCAGCTAATTAAATTGCAATCGTTGCATCTCTATACAGGACACATACTAATGGCAATTAACACTGAGAAGCAGCCTTGAGAGTTCAGGAAGAGGGAGTGCAGGTGCAGAGGTGTGGCATCAGTGTGCAATCAGAGGCAGACCTACCCCCACCCCCTGGACTGTAGGCGGAGGTGAAGCAAAAACACGAGCACAGCCCTGGGAAACTTACGGCACGTAACACTTCCCCACACTAGTGTGAACCCCACAGGTGTTCACAATCACGAGCACAATCACCCAGAAAGAAAAACCTGATAGACCATCAGGAACTTAATATCTGACTGAGTGGCAAGGGGTAAGTGAGCAAGTGTGCCCGGGGTTTCTTCGGGTAAGGGAAATACTTTCCCTCCTGTGATATCATTTCCCAAAATAAATGTAACCCCTGAGACAGGAACTTGTGGTCAAACAGGCACCTTAACAATCCCTGAGAAGTCATCTGTTTTTAAATAAACCTTATGAAGAGGAACCTTCACAGTGCCTAGTTTGATACCTTGGGGTAGGGCATCACTACCATAGTAGGTCGTGTTCAAAAACAGCAAAACATTTATAGGCTCAGATGACTGAGCAGCACCAGTATTCCCCAGGATAGTCACAGGGCTCTTCATATCAGTTTAACAAAGCGATACAAAACCAGGGAACACAAAAAGGCTGAAAGACAAGTCCAACGGTTTGGGGCCCCCGAAGTAGTGTCTAGGCTGGCGGCAGTATGGGCATTCTTACATCTAAGAATGTGATGTAACCCACTCTATGACAATAAAAGCACTCTCTCATTTTCACAGGCGGGGTTGATGAAGTACAGATTTCGGGTGGACCTATGAGTAAAACAAACTGGTCAGCAAGTGTAGTGGCTTCCGCAAGAGAAGTTACCTTTTGCTCATTCAGGTAAACCACAACACAATCAGGTCCACAGTTCTTGAATTCCGCTAATAATATTAGCTCCTTGAGTCGAAATCCATCACACCACTAGCTTAAAAGCACACCATTTATCAAACTGCATCAATTTCCCCAAGCAAATTTCATGTGAGTTTCACTGGCAGATTTACACGTCGAAATCCATCACACCACTAGCTTAAAAGCACACTATTTATCAAATCGCATCAATTTCTCCAAGCAAATTTCTTGTGAGTTTCACTGGCAGATTTACACAGCTTCTGGAAATTCTGCTGGTAAGCTTCAGGCACTAACTCTTATGCTCTCAGGACGGTAGCCTTCACAATACCATAATCAAGGCTCTTCTCAAAAGCAAGAGCTGAACAAACTTCTTGAGACTTTCCCCAGAGTGTGCACTACAGCAAGACCAACCAAAGGTGCTTAGGCTAATTGAAGATTGTTGCGATGTGCTTGAAAATGTGGATGTATGGTCTATGTGTATGGCTGAGAGGTATGTCTGCGAGGTGTCTGTGTGGGCAGTGTGGGCCTGGGTCCAGGGCTAGCTGCTCCTTCCTGCGCGCGGCTGCCTCCTTGGCATGGTTGCTGGCCCTCCTCCCCGGGTGGTAGCTTGGGGGGGGGGGCTCGGGCCGCTCCAGCGTGGGTGGGACTCTCTGCCAGGGGCCGGTTGGCTCCCGGTTGCCTGGGGTCCTGGGGCCCTGGCCCTGGCCCATGCAAGAGCAGCCATCCCCCTCGCGGGGTCGGCTACCTGTTGCCTCTGGTTCTCTGGGGCTCGTGCCCTTTTGGCTGCGGGAGCTGCGCCTGGGACCTCCCTCCTCCTCCTGCTGGGGTGGGGGCGCGGCTGTCAGGCCCTTGGCCCTTCCGTGCTCTTGGGGGCTGCGGACGCCTTGGGTCTCCTGGGCCTGTCTCCGCCGGCCTCTGGCTCTTGTGGGGTGGGGTTGCGCCCCCCCCACCCTTGCTATCAAGTGCATTCCATGGAGAAATTCACACGCACCCAACACACGTATACGTGTTCACACACCTCCCCCACA
>JAODKE010000146.1:4779889-4790294 GCA_026779605.1 Mormyrus hasselquistii
TCCCCCCCCCAACCCCCCCCCCCCCCCCATTTTGCCATCGCCATCATTTAATATGATTAGAGGTTATCAAACCACATTCTCTCTTCACCCAACTCTCCT
Organism: Mormyrus hasselquistii; assembly: GCA_026779605.1. NCBI lineage: Eukaryota > Metazoa > Chordata > Actinopteri > Osteoglossiformes > Mormyridae > Mormyrus > Mormyrus hasselquistii. Next base: position 4,779,989 of record JAODKE010000146.1, read on the forward strand.
CCGCACTTCTTTTGAGAACGCAGACCGTGCCGGAGTTCGGCTTTGCCTGGCATCTCACTCAGCCCACTTTTTTCAGGTAGTGTTTCAGTCTGCTAAGGTTTTACGGCTGCTATTTGCACTTCATTGCACACGGCATGTAATTTGATGATATTTAAAACAGCAGTCGGTGACGGTTGATTTTAATTTAGTTCCTCATTGGGGAACGAGGCTTCTGGTGAGGTAGATCCATTGGAATTGTAGGAAATTCTATGAATCAGCCATGCTCAGTACTGTACTCAGGAATTGCACTATACTTGTGGCTGGTTTGGCAGTATATCTCAGTGTTCGATTCTGCTTCATGTTAATCGCGGGTGATTGTTTTTTCATGTTGCTGGCATGAATGACATTTACTTCACTGGAAAACGCCAAGACTTCAAACTATTCAAATTATTGTTAAATTAGTACACAAGAAAAAAAATATTTCATGCATCATTGGTGCTACAGTAGTTTGGTATTATACTCCATAATTTGATTCTGTAGGTTTGGTTTTGTGCTACCTTTGTGTGTTTTTTTTTTTTGCTAAAAAAAAATCACGAATAATCATCAGAGGGTCAAACCGAAAAATGAAGCCCCCTACCCACCCCCATGTTGTTTACAGTCTCACACACTGCAGCCCCCAGTTGGAAAGGAACAGGGCCCTCACACGGGGAACTAATCCTCATCTCCTCTCAGCCCCAGGTGATGACATTATCACGCACGGGCAGGTCCTCGGCACTGCCAGCATTAGCAGTACAGGCACCTGCAGTGTACGGCCCCCCCTCCTCCCCGGCCACCCCCCAGCGGTTCCTGCACAGCTGTTAGCGCTAATCAGCTTTGACTTCTCAGGATGGGATCTAGCAGGACGAGCGAGAGATATGGGAACGATTATAATGGTAGAGCTGCCTGAGAGAGCGAGAGAGAGAGAGAGAGAGGGCTTCATTCCAGCTGGTGAAAAGTGAAAATCACAACACGTCAGCAAGTGCAAATGTTTGTTTTCCCATGTTTCCATGAGACTAAGCTGATTCCTTCTGCTGTGTAATATTTTAAATATGAGGATGTTTTATCTGTTATTTTGATCTTACTGTATTTATTACCCACTGTGTAAATTTCACAGGATTGTTAGCTATGCTGTACTTCCATCTTTTCACAAATGAAACAAACATGATGTATATTAAGAAGAATACATATTAAAGTCATATAAAAGCAGTACTATGATGTACAACAGAGATTATCCTCCTACTTCAGAGGTTAGGGGTCTGACATTTGGGAAGGGAGCACATGGAATATAATCCACTGGGTGAGTCGTCAGCCCAGTCTTAAAGGACCAGTACAATGCTGTGGAGGGGAAAAAACAGCAAAAGCTGCTTTGCAGTAGGACAGAGCAGGCAATCTCTGCAAGGTCACTGCAGGCCATTCCACTCTAGCACCTCAAGACCCAACAAGATCCAAGTGCAGGCACACCTCCAATGTGTTTTTTCACGAATGACATCATGCACTCCTTTAGGCACAGATATATATAGAGTGGTGCGAGTAAAGCTTGGGGTCTGAGCACAAGGTGAGCCATCCATCTAGCACCCCAGGAGTATTTTTTCGGGGGATTTGCTCAAGGAACTACTCTGCCAAGCACCGGATTTGAACCAGCGATCATCTAATCACAGAGAGCCCTAAGCCACACAAAACCCCTCCCCCAATAAAGACCATCCCCAACAGGGTGCCTTTTGTTGCTCATTTGTTACAATTTATAGAACGAGGTATACACACATTGCCCGCTGCATCAGGTAGGACCCACATTTGTCTCCAGAACCGCTTCAGGGGTCGACAAATTGTGTGATTGATGTTCTGCACACACGTGTTTAGCTGTTAACCAGACACGGTAGTGTGTGGAAATCCTAGGCAGATTCCTGTTTTTGAGAATCTGGAACCAGCAAATCTGGCACCATCAATCACACCACATTCAAGATTTGTATTGTTTTATTTAACCTTTAGTTTTCCAGGCAAGTCACTTACAATTTCTTATTTACATTGACAGTCTGGCAAAATAACTTCGATAAGGCATCTTAGCCACTCTAATGTTCCGTGTTCTGTTTATATTCAGCTGTAGCTGAATTGGAGAAGGAGGCTGCATCTTTACAAGCAGGTGTAACTAATTAACTGAATGCATATTAGCCTGTAAATGCGAGGCACGAGTCGAGCGATGCGGCAGAAATTGCAGGCCTGGTCGAACATAAGATGGGCAGCGCTCACTGTGCATCCCGGAATGTGGGCAGGAGGCCGGACTAATGCGCTGCGGCAGTGTCAGCTGCGAGGTCTGTTCAGGCCCCGGTGGAAGTAGCAGGAAAGAATGAACAGAACCTTTATGGCCTAAACAACCAGTGATGCGCATCATAATGTTTCACCTTGGCCCACTTGATTGATCACACCCGCATCAATGTTGCAATTCTTACGTCCTCGGATGAGTGAGTGATTGGAGATGTACGGGACCGTGGATGATGTCATATTGCACGAGTGCTTTCTTCTTTGTTTTTCCGTCGTGTTGGCGTTGACCCAGGCACTGTCTCTGGGAATGGAAGAAGCATGATCCTGACAGGGTTGAAAGCTCAGATTATTTACAGTGATGTCGCTTTGGGGTCCTACGCTGGCAGGACCGACCCGGAGAACGAGGCTCGTTTAGAGTCCTGAGACATGGAAAGTCTGCACAGTACCTCATTAATCCAGTGCTCGCCACCGGCCCGTCATCACAATCCAGTGACCCAGCCAGTATAACAATCACTGTCATCTTACTGTAATAAAAGAGCTAACGTGCAGATTTTCCAAAAACTGTTTAATCGATTATGAACACCCACACATTACAGTTACTCTATACTCTACCAAATGCAGATGCACAACACATCACAGTTACTCTGTCACCAGATGCAGATGTTGAAAGCTAATCAAATTCCTATTTTCAGTTTTTCGTATTTGTTTAGGAAGTTATATTTTTAGTGTTACACTTAGTTTAAGTTCAGTACAAAGCAGTGTCTCTTGGTAGTAGGGATTGCTAAAAAAAAGGTCCATTGTGTGCAGTACGGAGTTCTAAAGAAAGCGCTTTTGGTTCATCTTCAGACTTTTTTTTTTTTCCGCAAATGCCAGTTGTGGGCATTCAACAATAATGCTTTGTTTTAATAACACAATAGAAAACCATGATAAATATCCTATTGATGAAAAATCAGGTCAGGGCTAATTCGGCTCGGAGACAGTTTCTCATCCAAAGCGATATGCAGAGAAAGCATTTCCAATGATCCTGTTGAACCCTTAGCTGCAGTACATTCTTGTCTTTGATCACCAAATTCCACGGGGAAGAGAAATTTGTTTTGTTTCTTATCGGTGTCATCTGAGTCGCCCTGAGACTTCAGCCTCGTGTCACGCATGCCAAACAGCAGGGTTCCTAATAGAGAAGCAGACGATTCTCATTACATACGGACATCATTCACGGAGTGTACAGATTCTGTTATCTCGTTTTCAAACATGTGTCTAACAGCCTAAAGTAGCTATAGTTCATTTTTAAATTGTGAAAATGGGTCACTAATTTATAGTATTATGTTATTTATAAGTCACTGTTCCCTAAAAAGTATATATACTATATTTTTCACATATACTGCAGTGACTCCTGTCGTCCTCACTGAGCTTAGTGCAGTGTCTTAGCTTAGTGCTCCATTACAAGGTCTTGATAAAGAAATTTTATTAGGGCCTGATGCTGTGAGAAGCTTATGCAGTTGTCTGTCTGGGGACACAGTGGGGGGGCGGGGGGTTACTACCCAATAAAATGCCTTTGTGGGAAACACAGAGTTCCCAGTCCAGCATAGGACACTGCGGGAACTTTCCCATGGCGTTTTGTGTTTTGCTAAAGCTCGGCGGACGACATTCATATGTATTTTCAAATACTTAACCACTGAAAAGAAAACGTGTCATATGTAGAGAAGCGATTCAAGCCTTTTGGTTTCCATTGATATCTTTAAATATGTCTGGTATAGAACGGTGGTCATCACTATCTAAACAGCCTTTATCCCCCAAGCTTCTGGCTGCCAAAATAAGAGTCCCCAAGAAGAACACTGTCTCTGATCTTTTCATATTTAACCACCCACTGTAACACTTTATACTCTTATTGACTTCTAAGCTTATTTGTATACACAGCAGAGCTGTTTGTATGCTGTGCCTGGTCTGGTTGTATCACCTTAATTTATAACATTTACATACTTATTTATGTTTATTTATTTGCACATATCTACTTCTGTTTTCATTTTTGTTCTGTTTTTTTTTGGACTCTTATCTTAATCATTTAATTATATACTTCATGCCACCACCTGCATCAATTCAAATTCCTTGTACTTTTCGTACTTGGAGAACCAAAGGATTCTGATTCGTTTGGCAACGTTGATTCCTTAAAACTAATCTATAAGCTGTGTGCCCTAACAAATTCTTTTTTTTTTTTTTTGTCAGTGGTTATTAGGGTCCGTATTGCTCTTCTGAGGGTAAAGATACATTGGGCGTCTATTAAAGCGTGTGAAGTGCCATCAGCAAGGCAATTTGGAGTTGAGATACGTTTGTTTTCCTCTAGTCAGGTTTGATTAGGATGCAGGAGGTGGATTATATCATTAGGCCCCTTCCACGGGACCTAGCCGAGAGGGGGAACTTCACTGCCCCCCCCGGTCACCAGCCGCACATATTGTACAAGAGGTCCACAGACATACGGGGCGGCTCAGCGCACAACGGCGTCCCCAGAGAGCAAGAGCATCGCCGGGACCATCACCATAGCAACCAGGATAAACAGCACTACTGTGGAAGACGGAAGAAATGTATGTAAGCATTGTCTTGGTTTTCCCCTGTCCAGAGTCATTCACGTTACGTGCTGTTAAACAGAAAGGTTTTGTCACACTATTTAAACACTTCATTCTCATTGTGTGTTGATCTGAGCTTTATGAGAAGGCAGCATTCATATGAGGCTCTTGAGGGAGGCTGAAGGTTTGAAACAGGGGTCTTAATTGTCGCTACTTTGTCACCCTGTATTTACAACATGAATTCACTGTTTTTATTGATATTCTCAAAAAACTGGCAGATATTTAAAGCTTAGAAAACAAGGATCAAGGAGACGGGGATCACATTTAAAACTTTCGTGTTTATGGTTCTTTTATTAATAATAATAATAATAATAATAATAATAATAATAATAATTAAAAAGAAAAACAAAATTAATCTTAACAGTGTTTCTGCCCTTACCAAACAGATATGCCCAAATCTCCGGAAGAAAACATCTACATATTTCCTGATGAATACAGTGACACATCTAGGGGTAAGAGATCCATTACGTTCAAGGCTCACGCTCAACAGAAGCTGAACGTGGAAACTCTGGTGGTGGTGGACAGAAGCATGATTGAGAATCACGGCCGTAGTAACATCACTACCTACGTCTTGACAATACTGAATATGGTAAGTTCAAGTGTTCATTTGATTAGCCGTAATACTGAGTATATAATTTCAGATGAGAGATGCATGACGTTAAGTCCGCACATTGGTGTTACAGCTCAACTGTTGGGATAAACATGTTTTAACTGTCACTGGGCATTTTATTTGTGTGTGTGTGGGGGGAGGCATTGTTAAAGTTGTTCTGTAAACCAATTGTTAAATATCCAGAAATACATAAGCTGTTTTCAAAATAACCACATCATAATTTGTACCATAGAAGTAAAATGATGAGAGTTGGTTACAATCTACGCTAATGACTGGAGACATGTCCCACAGAGATGTTTTGAAAAATATTGCCCCTCCCCAGGGTCACAAAACTGTGTGTGTGTGTGTGTGTATATGGGGGGGGGGGGGTGTTGGTGAGATATACATTATATTGTGGGGACATTTGAAAATAATTCACATTGTTGGGACCATTTTTTTACGGTCTCCACAAGGGGAAGTTCAATTTATATAAATCTGTGACTGCAATCAAAAATGTAAAAATGCCAAGACTTGTATTTTGATTGGTTGCATATGGTGGACATTAGGGCTGGATAAGGTTGTCATTCTTGGGATTAAGGTTTTGCCCATAGGAATGAACGGATAGTCCCCACAAAGATATCAGTACAGGTCTGTCTGTGTGTGTGTGTGTGTGTGTGTGTGTGTGTGTGTGTGTGTGTGTATGTGTGTGTGTGTGCTGAATGCTGATTTTGTCATAATAATCCTGATCAATAGACATCTATTATTAGAATTTTTTGCAGAATGCCCAATAAAATATTTTTCACCTCGGATTGAGAGTATAAAATCACTGTCATATTATATTTATATAATCAAATTATTGTACTATACTACACTGTAACATATATTTGTACTACATATATATTACATATATATATTGTACTATACTATGCTATAGCATAGTGAACCAAAAGATACTCAACATCAAAAGATACTCAACATCCCAACTTCCATGTTTTTCCAAGTTCATTTTGGGAAGATGGCCCGTGTTTTCAACCTGAATATGGGAGCCAGGCCAGCATCTCTGTCACGATTCCGTGCACGAGCAGCTGAGAAAGATAACAACTCGGCTAAAAATAGGCCAAAAGTGGCACTAAAATGTGCCTCTGAAACAGCTTCTGGTTGCATCGTCTGCTTCACAACAGGTCAATCAATACATGATCAGTATTTGGGCTTGTTTGCAAGAGGTTCAGTTAACAACTCTGAAAGCTACAGTATCTTACCAAGGGTGTTTTCATTAGGATTTGCATTGTGGGAATGTAATAGCTTTACCAACTGGAAGAAACCATGTATCGCCAGTCACATCAAAATGGGATATTTGTTAACAAATTACCCCTAAAATAAACTTGTGTAAAAACGTTTTAAAATAACACATACTCGGCATGCCATGTTTTCAGGGACTGGGTAACACGTTTGTTAACGCTTTTCCACAGCGTTAGATTCAAAAATATATTTTGTAATTTAATCTTTGTAATATTTGTAACAACTGAAAAGTTTTCTAATGATGGAAGAAGGTGTTTTTTTTTTTAGTTAAAAAAAAAAGTAGGCAGATCAGTTACCTGTTGAAGATGTGATGAAAATGAAGATGGTGCAATTTCCCAAACATATGAGTGGTACGAATCTCTGGTGAATAGACAATCTATAGTTACGTTTTGTATTTTGTCACTCTGTCCTTTGAAATGAGATGAAGACAATTGTAGCTTTTAGACATAAGTTTTGAAACTGAAAATGCAGAGTTTGCAGTTAGGTTTTAAAGATCTTCTAGGTCAAATGTAATGAAGGTACATTGGCTGTGACAAAGGTGAAATTCTTCACTGAATGTTATAAATGACACGTGTAAAAGGTTAATAAGCATTATTATTATATTACGTTTTAAAGAATCTCAGGTATGTAGAGTCAGCATTGTTGTATCTGAAAGTGCTTAGTGCTTAACTTTCCACGTCGTTTTTTTGTACTCCATCGGTTCTCTGTAGCAATTACATGGGGAAATCAACTCGGTGCTTCCAAAAAAATAACTAATGTGAACGAAGACAAACACGGCAATACGGAGGCTTGATTATTAGAACCAGCTCCCATCATGGTGTCGTTTTCTGGAAAGGTAATCTAGTGTCTCATGTCGGGGGTAGGCTGAAGCGCTGCCGAGTTTCCCTCTCTTCTGGCCATCTGCGACACTTAAGAAGTCCTCAGTAAATTTGCATTCATTGTTCCCTATTCTCTGGTTCCAGCTATAACAAGTAAATCATGTGTTTTTGTTCAACAAAATGCGTACAATACGCCGCGCTATAAATGCCAGGGGCATTACAGTCAGTAAAAAGGAAAACTTTCATTGTCATCAAGATTAAGATTTAAGATTGGGGAGATGCTTATCACTGACAAAAGCCCCGGCATCTGGTTCATTAGGGTAATATTGTGGTTTAACTGAGTATTTATGTGTCTCAAACTGGAAATAGGATTGAATGACCTATTTTGCAAGATATTGATTAATAAGGCTTTCTTCCCCATCTGCCTCTTCCTTTAGGTTTCAACCCTTTTTAAGGATGGAACAATAGGAGGTGACATCAACATTGTTTTAGTGGGTCTGATTCTTCTGGACGAGGATCAGGTATGGCATCCGGATTTTGGGAACCATCTTAACCCGGAGGTCACCTTTGTTTGACTCTTGGAAATGGCATGGGGCAGTCCGTCGTTAGCTTTCACATATCTGACCCTGAGTAATTTGTTTATTGAGAGTAAACTGATATTAAATCCCAGACAGAAATTGCAGTAGAAGAAAAGGATATGGACATGGTCATATATACAGTAATTACTAGGTCTTCATTGCCCTGATTCTGAGCCAGGTAATATTTGAGTTTTATGGATGGTTTTGGAGGTGAATTAAAAGGGCATCATTGTTTTTACATCCTTCTGGGGTTCTGCTCATGGACTTCATCTTCTCAAGATGGCAAAGGAATGAGGAAAATGCCGCCGTTTTCCCACTTCTCCTCTGCCTTGCCGCCAGACATTACTTCATGCGTGTCAGTGCCTAATCGTTTAAGACCTGAAGGAGCCAGGATGCTCGGCATTTGATTAGCCAGGCCTTTACTTGCAGGGGTCATAGTTTACTCTATTTTCTCATTCGCCAGGTATTAGCTTGACCTTTGAACCGTAGTACAGAGCTCTGAGTTACTGATGGCTTCCCCTGTCCCTCCTTTTTCATTTGATCTTTCGAGGACAGTTTTTCACTTAATAAAGCATGGGATTGAGGAATAAGGCAGCCTTTTGATCCAGCACTTACTCCTGCTTCACCCCCCCCTTTCTCAGGATGGCCTGGTCATTAATCACCATGCTGACCACACCCTGAACAGCTTCTGCCAGTGGCAGTCAGGGCTGGGCGGCAGAGATGGGCGCCGACATGATCACGCCATCCTGCTTACTGGCCTGGATATCTGCTCCTGGAAGAATGAGCCATGTGACACCCTGGGTAGGCCGTCTGACTCGACTCCACCCACAGCTCGTGCAAGACTCTTCAATGCAATGTAGCTAGCTAGCTAGCTACCTCCAGGCATACAGTTAAATAAAATTATTTATATGTTTCACTATTAATACAAATTAATAGAAACAAATTTGCATTTTAAATATTATGTGATTTGTAAAATATTAGCCATAACAAAGTAATAATAATGACATTAATTCTCAAATAGGTGGATAGAATGAGATTTACGAAACGGAAATGTTTCGCAAAATCGTTTTCCTCTGTTGTGGAAAATTAAACTTAGCAAGCCTTGCAATTTTACAAATAGTTCCCTTTCAAGTTTATCCAGTATATGTATATAAAATCAATGTAAAGTGTTCCTCTGCCTTGCCAAGAGCTGTACAGGTGTCTGAGCTAGTAATAATCGTTTTATCATCCTTGCTGTTGGACTTACCCATAGACAGCGTGTTGCTTTTCTGAGAAAGGAGAAAAGTGAGCAGGAACCGGTGCCTTCTGCTTCTGGAAGCATTTTGGATTTTACAGAAATGATATTGAACAAAAGAGATATTGTCGGCACGGCTTTGTGTCTGTTGGCACAACTTGTGGCAACACCACCAACTTATTTGACATGTTCTCATGGTTGATAATAATTCTATTTGGCTATAGTTTATTTTGGGTATGTTTTCAACTTCAGCTTCATAAATATTGCGAAAAAAAATCACATGATGATATTTGAAATTTTTCCAATATTGTGCAACTCTACGGCAGGTCAGAGTGGGGCAGCGTGTGGCTCAGTGGATGAGGTTCTGTGGCTGTAACCAGAAGGTTGCCAGTACAAGCCCAGCCTCAGCATATCTGCAGGTCCTGAAGCAAGGTCCCTATGCCCCAGGTGGCTGCCCTTCACAGCCAGCTTGCTGTCACAGTGAAGGCGTACAGAGACTTTCCACAATGGGGATCAATGAAGTATCAATTATTATTAATAGTTTAATAGTAACAACTATGGCTGGAAGTATGTGACCTATTGCCATAAAATCTGTGACTAAACTGTGGATGCAGCAGTAGTTAGAATGGCTCTTCCAGAGGTCAGAACAGTCCAGAGTTAAAAAGTAACAGCAGTACAGCGACTATCCATATCAGTAAGCTACTGTGTCTGGTGACAACTGAGTACAGCGACTATCCATATGAGTAAGCTACTGTGTCTGGTAACAACTGAGTACAGCGATTATCCATATCAGTAAGCTACTGTGTCTGGTAACAACTGAGTACAGCGACTATCCATATCAGTAAGCTACTGTGTCTGGTGACAACTGAGTACAGCGACTATCCATATGAGTAAGC
>JAODKE010000146.1:4812162-4825427 GCA_026779605.1 Mormyrus hasselquistii
TTCAGTTTTATTTGTATAGCACATTTTCACATTACATTGAATCCAAGTGCTTTACATTATCCTTGTCCAAAGCCCCCAGTGACAGTGACAAAGTAAAACTCCCTAGTAGGACCCCCAAATTTACCGTTCAATGTAACATTTTAATTATGTTGCAATGAGTATAAAGTTGCACTGTCAGTGTCACTGCCCTGCCTATCGTTTTAAAAACATCCCCAAACCCCACTTCCCCTGATGTTGTACAGCTGGAGTGTGGGAGAGTGGGGCACGTGCAGCCGCAGCTGTGGGGGCGGGGAGCGGCTGCGACAGGTGAGCTGCCTGCAGAGGACGAACCAGAGCCACGTGGAAAAAGTTGCTGACACGCAGTGTCCAGTGCTGCAAAGTCCAGTGCGCAGACAGAGCTGTAATGTCCAGGTCTGCCCACCAGGGTGGAGCACCAGCCCCTGGTCTCAGGTGGGCAGCCTTGCCGCAACTTAAACAGTGTTTATATATCTTAATTTTTAATTATTAATACTGCAATATACACGTCCTAATACTTCAGTTTAACAGTACTTATGTTCCTTGAATACCAATTGTCATCAGATGAATTTTACTAATCTAGGTCAACTAACAAGTATAGTTATGAGTATATTATTTAGGCAGTTAATGTACATTAGACACTGAGATTAGTCTGTTTTAATGTATCTTAAGGATTAATTAAGGTTTATGTGGTACACCTAGGTACCAAAACCCTGAATAGCGACCATAAAACGTGATGTTACATTTATTATAATACGTTATACACCTGTTATTCAGCAATCATTTTCACAGATGCTTTATGTTAATTATGAATATATAAATGCATAGTGACGATGACTAAAATGAGATTAGTATTATATGATTTGCAAACCCATCGCAAACATTTAATGTCAATGAACAAAGCTACCTTGATAAATACCGGGCATAAACCATTTGTACTTAGTTACGGCTGAGAACAAGCACCACATTGTCCACAAGGATGTCCTGTGCCAGAGACCTTAAAATATCCGTAATAATTCATAGAATTTTTATAGAGGGGTCTTGAAGGTCGCAGTGACATTCAAAGAGAATTGTCATCTTGTTTTTTTCCATGAAAACTCCATCCAACAGTAAAACTACCTAGTATAAAGTGTAATTTTACTCATTTTAAAGTGCTGTGTTACAATGTTGTGTTTATGATGGTCAGCATGTGATGAGAAGATTGTGTTTCTGGTTTTTGGTGATACTTTCATTTTTTAATACTGTATGAATACTGGCACATTTGTCGGATAAACGCGTGATCCGGAAGCTGCTGCGACCAGATGCCTTCCTACCGTGTCGGCCATGATGTCACCCTCGCTGCCCAGGGCCGCTTTTAAGGTTTTGTAGATGTCAGTGCAAGAATTTGTCATAAGCGTCCGGCTGACCATTTTGAACCGTCCGAATCTTTAGCTAAACAACTATCAACTCGCGGCTCGCTGCAGGGGCCCACGGCGCATTGCACCGATTGCACCCGTGTTAAAAGCGGCCCTGTCGCTGCCCCTCCACAGTGCTCACGTAAGTGCGGTAAGGGCCAGATGAGGAGGACGGTGGTGTGCAGGAGCTCAGAGCCCGGTGGCCAGACCGGCGTGCTGCCCGACAGCTCCTGCGTGGCCGAGCCCAAGCCCAGTGCCCAGGAGCCCTGTCTGCTGAAGCGGTGCCCAAAACACCGCAAGGCACAGTGGCTCGCCTCCAGCTGGCAGCAGGTACAGGAGCCTTGCTGGGACACACAGCACAAGCATCCAAAGAAGGAAGTTAGAAACTTTGTGAACCCAGATTAATGACGGGTCACGTAAAAAAAAAATGACTGAATCCATTTGGGCAACCGTTTTGAGTTTTACAGAGTTAGACAATGAACTTCTGTACTTGTCCATTCCCATGAATTATATGCTCATACTTTTTAGTCCTCTATAAATTTATAAATAGTAGCATATAATTGGAATAAGTCTGTAAATATATTACATTTGATGTTTTGTAGAACTCCATAATTAATATTAGAGAGTGGAAATGTGATTTAAAATTTTAATTCATCCTTCTCAAATTTGGCATTACATTTTATCTTTGTTTCCATTGGTTATGTTGATGTAACTGCTACCCTGGAAAGCTTATTTGTTAAATATGTTTTAAATCCCATAGTGCTCTGTAACGTGTGGGGTGGGCATTCAGAAACGTTCAGTCATGTGTGTGGAGAAGGATGTCACTGGGAAACACAGAGAACTGCCACCGAAGAAGTGCCAGCATGTTCCAGAGCTGGTGGTGGAACTACAACAGCCATGTGCTCTAGCAAATTGTCCCACCCCTGTTCAGCAACATCTCTCCCGATTGGCTAGACCTGAGTGGTACACTTCCCCTTGGTCTCAGGTGAGTTGAATTACATACATGGTACCTTTCATTTACAGGACTTTGATGTGTATTCAGTGAAAAAAACAGACATTTAGACACATAAATAAACCAACACATAAACACAACATGAACTTACAATAATGCATCAATTGCAATCTTAATTGTTTCTGAATGCGCTCTATTAGCAATTTAATTGTTCATAATTACGGGGGTCATACTGTATAACTACACACTTCTGAAATGAAATATTTAGAAAATATAGCTGTTGAAATTCAGGAGCTCATACATATGCAGAAATGTAGCAGGACGGCTGATGAGTTTGGTTTGGTGACAGTGCACGGTGACGTGTGGGGGAGGTGTGCAACTGCGATCCGTGCAGTGCCTGATCCACGGCCGACCGTCGCCCGCCTGCCACCCCCGTCTGCGGCCGGCCCCCACACAGGCCTGTAACAGCAACTTCTGCCCCAAGGCAGAGGGGATGGGTGAGCACTTTCTCATTCTCCTCTGGATTCCAGTGTCATTGGACTGGAGTCAGTTTGTAATGACCCATAAATTCCATACATGTAGAAAAGGCTCTGATCATCTGTGTTTTTTGTAAACATCTCGGTGTCACAGGGAGTGCAGTGGTTTAGTGGGCAGCTCTGTTGTATCACGTCTCCAGTGCAGGAGACTCTACTTTGGCCCCATGATAATTTACACTCTCCCCTTGTTTAAGTGGTTCCAAAAATCCAATTTCATTCCAAAACCCAAGTTGGCCTTAAAATATCCTTAATAATTCATATAATTTTTATAGGGGGGGCCCTGAAGGTCACAGTGACTCTCACTGCAAAGGTGGGCAGTTCTGGTCCGGAAAGTAAAAATTCAGACCAAGATTTTTTTCAACCAGCTAGTTGAGTACTTTGTGTACTCAGACTCCTTATGCTTAACTGGTTGGCTGAAACAAAGTCTTGGTCTGGATTCTTATTTTCTGGACCTGAACTCTCTACCACTGCTTCTCTGTATGTCAGGTGTCTCCAACTCCGGTCCGGGAGAGCTACTATCCAGTACGTTTTCTATCCTACCAGGATTCTGATGAGTCACAACCGCTCCTGGTATTTACCTGACAACAGGTGTGGCTCATCAGAAGCCAGGTAGGATAGAAAACCTACTGGATAGTAGCTCTCCAGGACCGGAGTTGGAAACCCCTGCTGTATATAGTATATGCACATTCTCCCGGTGTTCACACTGGTTAATTCCAGGTATTCCAGATCCCTCCAACGACATGTTGTCTATTTGAACTGGTTTCTCTAAATTGTCCATAACATAAGTGTGTGTTTCCTGTGGTGAACCGGTATCCCATGGTGTCCATGGCCCTGAGCCCTGTTCTTCTTGAGATAGGCTTTCTGTCTACTGAGCTGGATTAGTAGTAATCAGAGGTGGATATTTCAGGTCCAGAGAGTACAAATCCAGACCAAGATTTTATTTCAATCAACCAGTTGAGTACTCTGTGCCTTTTTATACTCAACTGGTTGGTTTAAATAACCAATAATCCTGGTCTGGATTTGTACTCTCTGGACCTGAAATCTCCACCTCTGGTAGTTATAGATGATGGGTAAATAATACACGATTTAAAAAATGCACGTTACTGCATATCCGAATGCTTTTGTCCATACTGATGTCATACCTGTTTATACAGCTTGGTATTTGCAGGAGCTTAGTGTTCCCTGAAGGTGCTATAGTAGGGCCATCTGGTGGTAGTTGTCACCATGACTCTTCCTGGCGTGTTGCATGAGTTTTCATTCTTTGTGATGTGTTTTCGCAGACATGCCTTGCATCGACGCCTTCAAATGGTGCCACCTGGTGCCCCAGCATGGCATCTGCCATCATAAATTCTACGGGACTCAATGCTGCCAGTCCTGTTCTCGTTCAAACCTTTGAAATGGGGAGGAGATGCTCAGCAGCCTTGACAGGAGGGCAGAAGAAGGACAGTACAAACAAAAGACTGTGTGTAGTAATCCAGCATTTGAAGGCCTGGTACACGTACAGGCCCAGATATGGATGACATTTGAAATTGAGCAGACAGAGGAGAGGGGTGTCATGGAATGTTCCATGCAGGCATGGTCTACGAAGGTCTTAAAACGATGCCATCTCCTGTGCCCCCTCCTCCCATGGACCCCCCTGAGCCTGGGTCTTCATGATAGAAGGGACTCCTAACTTGAACGTCCTGTTCTTGTAGTGCGGTTGCAGAGAAACATCTCTGGAAGTCCTCTGCCCTCCCCCAATTCCCAGGACACACGATATGTTTAATTTAAGTATTTAAAGTTGCCCTCATATATTGGGCATCTGGACCAGCGTCACCTTGCAGCAGACCCTGTTCAGCGGCCGCGTGGTCACCCGTGAATGCTTTCAGAGACGCCTCCCACCAACGACCCAAAACTGCTGCTTAAGCACTTTGTCTTCTTTCCACTTCTCTTTCCTAAATAGTGTTTCTCAGTCATCGCTCGGGGATCCACAGTCCAGGTTTTTGCTCTCTCCCAGCCCCCACGCTGGGGGCAAAAATGTGGACACTCTGGCAGGGAGATGGGTGGGAGCAAAAACGTGGACTGTCCATGGGTCCCCGAGGACCAGGATGGGAAACACTCCTACACTCTCTGCTTTTTAGAGAAAAGTACTTTGATGGTCAGGTCAGTTTGTATACGGCACCGTATGTCTATCCCGCCTGCTATACAGTTTATGGTGCTTTTTATGGTGCTTCACAGTGGACAAAGAATCCAAGGTAATCCTTGCCATTAATGTGTACCAAGTAACTGTTAAAAGGTATGAAAATACTGATCATCAAGGTAGACATAAAAAAATTGGTGCTTTTATTTATTAGCAGTGTTGTGCATGTATATATCATGTCATTTAAGTCACCTAGCATTTAGCCATTTTCAGCATTAGTGCCAGTTGCAGTTCTGTTGTAGGATTTATGGTAATGAGCTGATAGATTTGCATACGGAAGTACATGCATTGACAGCATTTGGAGAAAAATAAACTGTGACTTGTTTGTAAAACAATAGCATGTCAGAATCGCATAACGGAGGTAGGTGCGGCCACGCTGCCCATAATATTTGACTTGAAGATCTGTGAGATATTTTTTAACTGAACGGCATATCTTTGTTCTGTGCTTGTATTCTGGAAATGGGTAATATATTTATTCTACAAACAAGAATACTTTTGGTTCCAGTGACTTGTACTAAGAAATATGCAATGTCAGAATGATTGCTTTCTCCATATGTGTGCCGCAGACTAAAGATGAACAGATTACTTTATTAAATATGCATCTACATGTAGAAGTCACTAAGAAAAGAGTAACAGATTTAGATATTTTAACATCCCCTCTAGGAAGCAACCTTTGCCCAAAGCTACTATATCAAACTTATCTTAGTCTAGAACTTCAGTCATGGAAACACATAACACATATTCTACAAACCATTGTATCACAAATGCTGACTCATGGCTTTTTTCAAACTGTATTATGTTTCTCAAACCATATTATTTCCAGATGTTGTTTTGGACTACTGGAACGTGTTCAGCATAAATATGGGTCTGTACAATTTTAATGTGCTGGAATTCTGAATGCCAATGCTTTGGGTGGTGCTGTTAAAAAAAAAATGAAGTTATATTTGTTTTGCTAACTTGTATGGTAATCATAAATCATAAATGCATCTGGTGCTTTAATTTTTAAAAAAATTAATCCATTGTATTTATAATCAAACTGCTATCAGTATAATGCAGGAGTAGCCAGTCTTATCCGCAAAGGGCCGGTGTGTATGTCGGTTTTTGCTGCAACTCTCTGATTAGATTATTAATTAGAGGACTGATTGGCTGAAGATTCCTCACACCTGGGTTTGAACAGCTGACCTACAGGTTATCCCAAAAACCTGCATACAAACCGGCCCTTTGCGGATAAGATTGGCCGCCCCTGGTATAATGTGTTTACTATCTGAATGTAAGTTCCTGTTGCATTCAGACTTAGGGTATATACATCAGAATTTGAATTTTGTGGTGTATTTTACAGCTGTGTGCCTCAGTTTACTACTGTAGATAACTTCAACAGACCCCGCATTTCCTATTCAGCAGTGCCTCTGGTGCTAAGGTGATCAAATATATTCTATTTGAAGAATTTATGCTTTGAAAACACATATTGAAATTCACATAAAAGTCTCAAAAATCTTAAAATGCTGAAAAAGGAAAACATTGACATAAATTCATATATTAGTTTCTTCCTGTCCAGATAATTTCCTACAAAGTGTCAAAGGAACCTGAGAAGAGCTGAAGAGGCTTATTTAAAACATCAACAGCCACAATCACGTTTATTAACTATATAAAGTACATTGTTTTTTTTTTCAATTTTAGCATATTATAACATGTATGAATGATTATCGAGCAGATATAAGCCGATTTCACCTGACACTGACCATGTTGCTTACCACTCATTTATATTTCAATCTAGATGCATTTAATATTATGTACAATATATGGCTATGTTAGCTAAAAACATAATAAAAGTTGCCCAATTAAATGGGAAAATCTTATTTTAACATCTCTTCCTGTTGCTACCTACTTAACATCAACAGGTAACATGATCAGGTGTGGATGCATTTCACTTCTGATTCTTTGACTTCTAATACTGATTTTTTTTTTCTATTATGTGCTTGGTAATTATTGATTTAGTAGACAAACCTAGCTAATAGCTTACAAGCTCAGCATGCTGTGATTGTAAATTTGTTTTATTGTCTCTTTGTTAACAGTGGTTATTTTAAATATAATCATTGAATCTCTTCCTTGCAATTTCATCACTTGGTAAATCTGAATCTGTGAAGCACTTTCAAATACACATGTATTGCTATAGCATTTTATTTCAAACAATTGCTTTGACATCATTATGACATCATTATTACTATTGTTAGAAACTAATTGTTTGGTTTAAATACCCGGTCAAGATGACAGGGTAAGGGGTCCATGAGTGTTTACACTGAGATTAGAAAGAATTAATTCAGATTTTCAGAGATTATAAATTTTAATCCTTGCAACTGCAAATACGAACTGGAACTGAAAAGTGTCCTGGCGAGTCAAGGCAAAATCAGAACATGTAGAACACTTTCCCTGTTCACTGCAATTCACTCTGGATCTGTAGGACATTTCCTGTTGTCTGGTATTTTTAGGTGGAATTCTCCTTTAAGTTTCCTTAAAATGTCTATTTCCCAGGCTGAATTCTAAAACAGAAGAGAAATGTCAAAAGGCCAGACAAAAAGCAAACATCTTTTTTTTTATATATTTTTCATCTTAATAAGCTCGAAAATAACATTTCCTACTGAGTCTGCTGTAAAAGATGTACTGAGAACAAATATGCATCAAGTGCGTCAAGTCCCCTTTATCGATATAATAAACATACTAATCTTGTAAAAACACAGTAATACATAAAATGTAAAGGAAAACATTAGTGTTTCAGTTTTTAATTTTTCAAAAGAAAATAATTATTGACTGTATTTCCAATACAGTGTATTAATAAATACAACAGTTAGTTATATGGTAACAAGCATCAGTATATAGGATGATGCAAATTACAATTAATAATCATATTTAATCATAATCTATGTTTACTTTGCAAAGTATGTCATGTAGTTCTGCTCACAAACAGCAGAATGAGCTCCCTCACGTTGACATTTATTTCGGCTGTGCATGCAACTGTGTAGAGTAAGGTGTTCATGTAGGAAAAAAGTCATGAAATCTAACTCATGTGCTAATTAGATGCTGATGCTTGCTGTCAGCAGATTTTTAATTTTGTCAATGGATCTCATCGCAGCGTTGTAGCTACATCGTACATTGTTCGATGGCAAATTGCTTGTTTTAAATAATCACCTTTAGGAGTTAATTCATGGAAGGGATGACTGCTTTTGATTATCTATTTAGCAAACGTTCTTGTTCAAAAGTAGCTTTCAAGCAAGGCAGAGGGGACATCAAAAGCATAAGCGCAGCTGGGCTGCGTTTGCAACGAGTGACCAGTAACAAGTGCAAGTTAGCATTTGAGCAAAGGCTAACAGAAGGGCTTTCAAATCATAAACACCACGGAGCCTAGGTTCCTGAGAGCCAAGTACAAAATACAGGAGTATCCAGTAACAGTCAAGGCCATTTGGTGAGACAGGGGTCAGAGAATATCCCTAAGCAGACAGTGGGTATCATACATCATTCTGTAGACGGATACATCAGTGTTTAACGTATGTCAGGTGTCTGCAAGATTACTCAGGGTTTACACTTCCCCCTTGCAACTCCATTACCACTGAGCCTTGTGTGGCAAATTTTCAACAAACCCTTTCAAGGCGAGTCAGCTTCTCTTCTATATACTGTATCAACATGGTTAAAAATAAACATGTGGCCAATCCATGCTGTTAGTGGTGTGTGTGACATGTTTAATCTGCTGCACTAGAACTTGACAGGAGTCTTATTTTCTATCATATACATAACCTGATGCAAGATTTTCAACTTTAGTTTTTCCTTGGGAAAAATATGAGCTTTCCAACTGGCACTATATACTTGGGTTGGGTGCCTACCGTCATGCTGAGCAACACCACCAGGATTCTTGTTCTTATACATATTTTGGAAAAGTGCTGCTCAATGCACGGCCAACCTGAAAAAGGTTACAGTCCTGCTCTGCTCCGTGCAAAAATCTATGTGTGCACATTATCTCTGTGTTTGTGTGGGTTTCCTACAGTCCAAAGACATGCAGTCAGATGAACTGAGGACTCAAAATTGCCCATGGAGTACATACCATGACTGGCAGTGTATCCAGGGCGTTCCCTGGACAATCACCAGGATCTCTGTGACTCTGTACTGGGTAAGTGGTTAGAAGATAGATGGATTTGGTGTAAGCCATTAAATATGAGGAATCAGCACAATACCAAAGGAATTCCTTGGCAAAGTAACCCGAGGCCCAAATACACAAAAAAAAAAAAAAAAAAAATACTAGGAGGGTTGCTTTTATTAAACTTTATTTATTGAGAGAAAAAAAATACATATTTTGCTGTGCGTCCTTTTATTGTTGAAGATAAATAAGTATCAGATAGGGTTTATAATACATTTAAATCAAATTAGAAAAATATTAATCATATATGGGTGTACACTGTATGGATAAAAACTTTGTACATATTTTGTTTTCAGTAATGAAAAACATAAGTGCGTCTCGGTGATGTAAGACCCACCCTTCATTTTCTGGCTCAATTTAGATCACATAATTTTTTTGAGATCTTTATCAAGACTGATTTACTGAGAGGTTCAGTTTAGGAAGGTGTATCAGGGAAACAATACCTTCTAAGTGAGTGTTGTAAGGATTTACAAACGCCAAACCGCCACTTTTCATATTCAGCAATTAGTAACAATGTGACTAACAGTTCAGCACGCATACACTGGCCTAAATAAAGGATTATCCTAAGTGAGAACAAAAAATTACCACTTATTAAGTCTTAGTCATTTTACACGTGCAATATGCAACCATCTCTGATGTTAACCACAGCGACAACTATATGAAAATATAGTTTATTTGACAGTGTTTGTGCAACTGAAAGCACACATAGTTTTAGCACTCAGAACTGGTATTTGGTGCATAAGCATACCCCAAGTCGAAGTCAAAGGGAGGCAACCCTCTCATTTGCCCGGGTGAACACCGACATACTGGCACCAATCCGGAGGGCTTTGAGTAGACTCACACCTGCCCAGTGTCTCACACAAAGGGCAACCCCAGAGTGGAATATATTCCAGGTCTTTCCAGG
This sequence comes from Mormyrus hasselquistii, assembly GCA_026779605.1. Classification (NCBI taxonomy): domain Eukaryota; kingdom Metazoa; phylum Chordata; class Actinopteri; order Osteoglossiformes; family Mormyridae; genus Mormyrus; species Mormyrus hasselquistii. The sequence goes on from JAODKE010000146.1 coordinate 4,822,326, forward strand.
ATTCTGTCTCCAGGTGAGCCTGACTGTATCTAGGCTACATTTCTCTTACCCTCCACACCAGCTTTCACTCCATTCGCACCAGAGGGGTTACGTTCCATGTTCCAAAGGCTAGATTTTGTAGCCGACGGTCAATCCACCAAGGCCCCTGCCTTCGACTGCCACGCTGCACCTGACCACCAATGAGCTCCCCCACCAGGCCTGGATCCAGGACTGGGCCCTGGTCTCTCTAATCCAGCTGAATTTACTTGGACGTTTGTTTTATCAACCATGGGGGTTTTCTGAATCACACTTTGTCTGTCCGACTACCAGTTTGCTTTGAGAGACCCTACCTGGGGAAATTGCCTCAGATAATATGCCTCCTAGAATCACAGAACCGCACCAGCCTCTCCATCATGATAAGCTGGCGATTCATGGAAGAGATATTGCTTTTGTATTAACGATTAATAGACTTGCATATATTACTTAATTGAAAATACCATTGCAACACTGTATACTTTTTACCTGTTGGCTTGAGCAAGGGCGCCCCCTGCTGCGTGAATACTAACTTCGACATTGTAATGTAAGTTCATTTCCGATTTTATTCGCGACAGTTATATGTTCCGTTAAACAGGACTCGAAAGCCAAATCGATGACGGAAAGTTTTTTTTTTCCCCTTAACAAGTCTGTTCAACAGTACATTTTACATATTTACTTACCTCGCTTTGACTGAAAACCAAAGACCCGTTTCTTCTTTCCCAGTATATGCCAGATCTTAATGAATGTCATCTTATGCTTTTAAACTGTAACTATGTTTCTTGGAAGTCTGTTTTCTAACATCAACTTCCGCATTGTTTAAGGGTACTATCAATAATTAACTAAAACGACTAAGTTATTGGCACAAGACTTTTGATACTCCATGTAAATATACAATGCAAAACAAATAACATAATCTCCTACAATATACAAGCCACGTGTTTACTAAATCATTAGTTAGCGTTTAAAACGTGGAATTAAACTGGACGTTACGACAGTCACGTTGTCACCGACGGATAAAAGTAAACTTCGCTGCAAAAAGAGCATTCTAAGATAAGTAACTAGGCAACCGCACAAATCACTTGCACACGTCTATGGCAAGGAATGGCGCAGTATTTAAGTAAGGCCACAGATCGGCACTAGCATTCTACTGCCGGGTACTTTTTTGTAATTCCATAATAATTTTTAAACTGTTAATTGTTACCTTTGAATCAGACCACGTCTATAAAGACTAATGTATATATTTATCAACAAGATAAAAATTATATCGCGGTGGAAATTAGAACGTTTATCATTTTCGATACGGCATGTGTTTAGACAGCCCGGGTCCATTATTGGGGGCCTGAGCCAACGTGTTGTGTGTACAGATCTTCGTTCGCGTGATGTTGTGGAAGTCAGAGCAGTATGCGTTGGATATTTTACATCCGTCTTCGTTTTCCTCTTTTTTCCATTGAATAGCGATTCAGCTCGTTTCGTCGTACGGGTTTATGCTTTGTTTCTGTTGGTACAATGATGCCCGGTGAGAATCAATCCAAAATTGCAGGAATCGCCTCAGATGCCACTGCGGGAACCTGTCAAAACTGCACTGCTTTACAGCAGGTTAGGCGCCGTACTTCTTTATAATTCACCGTGTGCAGCTTTTTGTCACGTTTTGATGTATTAACCAAATATTAATTTTATTACTTTGTCATATGACATTTCTAGAACCAAAAGCAATTGCGTATCAGATTACGAAGAAGATCTTATTTTTTTTTGCTCTTTAGCTGTATATGTAATTCTCTCAGAACTTTTTCTCGAAGTTGTATTAATTAAAATATATACTTTTTCAGAACGTGAATGAATATGTGGCAGCATTGCTGTCGCTGAAGCAGAAAGTAATTGATACAGAGTAAGTACTGAAGTCAAGACTGTATCTGCTTATAATTAAACTTTACTACAGACATCTTTATGTGTTAGCATTAATTCATTCATTTATTTGAAGTGTCTTGTTGGCTTCATTCTTGTAAAATAACATCGACACTTACAATACTTTTAAGGAATATGTCTGGGCTGATTTTTTTTCTTATTGCAATGGCATCAGGAAAGAAAAAGGGTGCATGTATGCTTGCGGCTAGTGAAATTGCCCTAAGGAGGATTTAAATATGTAATGTTACTGATGTCTAATGGTAACAACATTTTTCTTATCTTCCAGTCGCCTCTTAACGGAATATGAAGCAAAGTGTGATGATATCCTTTTAAGCTCTGTATTATTCAGCATAAGTTGTGAACACTGTAGTGCTCTAAAGAGTTGTTTGTAAGTGCACTTGTAAGTCTCTTTTGAAACTATATTAGTTTTTCTTGACTGTTATTACAGCTTCAGAAATGTCAAAGGTAAGCATTTTTGAGTTAAATACGTGTGTTGTCCCACAACCCTGAATAGGACAAGTGGGTACTGAAAATTGATGTATACATTCATATGTTGTGCCGTCTATAGCGAAACCCTGCTTTATGGGTCATTGGGTTATTATGTGAGAAGGGTCACAGTCATCTTTTCTGCTACTGTATTGTGTTCCTTATCTTAGTTTATGGTCCTAAAACCTTGGATTGGCGTCTCTAAGTCTGATAAAGGACCTAGAAGATCCAATTAATATCAGTCTGCGAGGTCGCTTACTTTATAGCTTTCACTGAGCGGGTACAGTGAAATATGCGTTTTAAGCGTCTCGCATTATATGCAGACCATCGGTCACTTGTGGCGTGTATGGGGGGGGAAACGTCTTTGAGCTGCATGATTTTTATTTGGCTGTCATTTTTCAGGGAGTCCAATGAACTCCATCAACAGCTGGATGAACTTCTGGATAAGATGGTACCACTGGAAAAGCGGAGTAAAGAATACGAAGTACTGCGGTCGGAGCTGGAGGAAAAGAAGGTTTGTTTCAGAAATGCTGAGGTTCACGTTTCTATTTCTGGCAGGTATCAAATATGGGTAGAGGGATTTACTCATAACAAGGCTTTTTACGTGGCGGAATATGTGGAGCAGAGGTGGGGATTTCAGGTCCAGAGAGTACAAATCCAGACCAAGATTTTGTTTTGACCAACCAGTTGAGTACTCTG
>JAODKE010000146.1:4825527-4839384 GCA_026779605.1 Mormyrus hasselquistii
TCTTTATACTCACCTGGTTGGTTAAAACAAAATCTTGGTCTGGATTTGTACTCTCTGGACCTGAAATCCCCACCTCTTATGTGGAGCATATTAGTTATGAGTGTAATAACCTTTTTTTTTTAAATTAAATAGAACACCTTGAAAATGTTCGAGGAGAGATCTGTGGAGGTGGATGTCATAAGGGAAGAAAATTCCAAGACTGTGGCAAAGTGAGAACCATTCTAGTATTTTGTGCAATTCTACGTTTTATTCATGCTCCTCAATTAACTTATTTTTTATGTCATATTCAGAAACATGAACCTTGAAACTCAGCTAAAAAACCTGGAAGGTGAGTCCCTTTGATTTAAAAATAAAATTATAAGTGTCTATATAAAAAAATGTTGCAGTAATAGCTAATTATATTAATTAATGAGTAAAAACATTGCTCTTTATTTGGTCTCTTTAGCTATTTGTCGTCCTTGACGTGTTAATGTTAATAATGCTTGTGTGCGCATTCTTGTTTTTTAATGCTACAATGCATATTTTGTTTCATTTAATTTCTCTTCCCCCAACAAAAGAAACGACAAACAATCAGAGACAAGAAAGCGAAAAGCTTAGAATGGAGAAAGAGGGCCTGGAAAGAGAGGTTCAGAAGACGCAGGTCAAAATGAAAGATGGTTTATTTTGCCACTCATTGTGCTTGGAAATGCTCTATATTTGAAGCATGTACTGGAATCTGAACGTTCTCTGTCTCTTTTTTTTTTTTTTTAGAGCTCTTTAAAGCAGTACCAGCAGGCCGCCAGTGAAGCTGAGAGCTTTAAGGCGGAAAACACTAAAATGCTTGCAGAGTAAGAACCTTCCTGTTAAATAAGTACAACATGAATAGCAGTTTTGATTACTTTTTATATGAGGTAGAAAGTTCAGGTCCAGAGCAAAGACCCATCTAGGTGAGTACTCTGTGACTCTTTATACTCAACTGGTTGGTTGAAACACAATGTTGGTCTGGATTTTTACTTTCTGGACCTGAACGTTTCACCTCTGTTTTAGTCTGTCATATTTTTGTGGCATGGATTATGACAGCTGTAACAACTCTTTCTCTTCATTCAGGGAAAAAGATGTTTGTGATTCTTTGCATATCTATTATTATGGTGACATTGAGATTCTGGAGCAGAGTGGGCTACCCAGTGATTGTGTTGATGTGTGGTTGTTAACATTCATATTTCTTTCTTAGAAAAGAGAACCTTGAACATCAACTACAGATGTTTAAAGGTAAGCAGTCATTTGGAGTCATTTCCATATATTTTATGAAGGCATCTCTCTTATGCATAATTAACATTGTTTTTGACACTGTATTAAAAAAGCAGTGTATAGCATAAATTATTAATACTTAATTCATTAATAAAAGCATTACCATGTGGTTTCATTTCAGTTTAGTATTATTTCTGTGCATGATCAGCCCCCACCCAGGCCTAATAAACAAAAACTTGGGTTTTTTGTTTGTTTTCTATTTTAGACTCAAGTGTCAAGCAGATGTGTGAGATCGAGCAGCTGAAACTGGATAAACAAGGGCTGCAGAAGAAACTGTGGAAGGCAGAGGTCAGGTCGCCATTTTGCCTATCATGCTGATTAGCTTAGGCACAAATTAGTGCTGCTGTAACGGACTTTATCATGCTACATTTTACTGGCAAATTCATTTATCTGCTTGCTAAAAAAACTCTTTCACCCAGATTAATGAGGCAGCATGGCTTACTGAGGTTACTGAGGTGGCTTTCCTGATATTTTTACACATTATTCTGGTCCTGTAAGCCTCATTCTTATCAAAAAAGACACTAAAGCGGTTTTAAGAAAAATATTTCATTGCTGTCTTACAGAAACATTTGGAGAAACTGGAGAGGGAAACACAAAAAGGTTTGTGTCCTGTGATCTGTTGGTTTTTATAGGGTTTCAGATATGGTTTGGCTTGATTCCTGAAAATAATTTGTTTTTAACAGATACAAGAAGTGCGTCCATTCAGACACATTCCCCCAGAGAACCAATGGTTGATAAATGTGAGTCCTCAATGACATTTAAGTGCTTACATATACATGATTTTATGTAAAAATTGTTGCCGATTTAAAATTACATTGTGTGTTGTCTTATTTTGCAGCTAAAGTTAAGTTGCTTTTGGAAGAACTTTGGAAGTGTGTAGAGCCACAGTATCAACAGACCTCGAAGCTGCTAACCTTTTCTGGTAAAGTGTATATCTTGTGTTTTGATTTTAAATATATTCTCTTGTGACTCCTAGTATAAGTGGCTTTTTATTGATGCGTTTTCAGACATTTCCCAGTGTTGTTTACTTCAAAATTCTGCATTCACTGCAGATGGAATCAACGTCTCCAGGGAGGGCTATCCCAAAGAACCTCTTGGGAGCCCATTTAAAATCCAGAACCGCAGATCCCCATCAAGAGGCTCTTGCTCTAAGATATCACATTCTCTCAATGTAGAGAAGGAAGCACTTGAAAGGTTGAAGAAGAGCGACAGGACCTCAAAGGAGCATTTAAACGCCGTGGTCGCTATGGACGGAAGGTCTCTGCTTCCAGCTCACGAAACTGCCAGTATAGATCTGGGGTCCTCGCCTTCTGTGAAAGAGATGCCTATGGAAATGGAAGAGGCCAGTTTAGAGGAGATAACAGACTGGTTCAGACCTCTGCCTTCTCTTTTATCGCCGATTTCTTCACCATATATCAAGGTATGTCCCACATTCAGGTTCCCTTACAAGAGAATAAGGTGGGATTTAAAAAATAGAAGTTGTCTTTTTTTTTTTTAACTGACTTGTTATATAAAATAATAGGTGGGGGGCTGAACTTAATGAAATGTGTATAATTTTTATGAAAGCTTTGTTTTTGATACAGCTTATCTTTAGACCGCCCAGGTCCCTTGACAGATTAAGACATGCTGTTTCTATGCCCCTGTTTTACAGGAAGTTGCGTTTGGACCTGTGTCAAAATCAAGCGATGATGATGAGGAAGAAGCAACATCTGTTGAAAAAATGGAAAGGCCTGTTCAAATGCTCGAAGAAGTCGCCGATGATCCGGCGTCCATGAAGCCTAAATCCACAGATCTTCAGCACTTGAGTTCACTTTCTAAAGACCAGACTGTTAAGCCAACATCAGTTTCACAAGAGGATACAATCAGTACATTGGCACAGTCGTCTCAGAGTCCTTGTGCAAATGACTCCATTTCCAGTGGGAAAACGTTTGATCGTCTTGAAACATTTTCAAATGAGAAAGTCACGAAGTTGGAGGACACTTTACAGCAAGAGAGCGGAATGCATACAATGCACGGTTTTGTGGAGACATTCTTGGGTATGCTTCCGAATGGACACAAAGCAGAAGACCACAAAGAGAACCACGCGGTTCCAGCGAGCGCCTCAGAGCTGCGGCTGCGTCACACGGGGAACAGGGACAGCGATAACGACATCGTGATGGAGCTGTGTACTCCCCTCAAAGTTTGTCACGTGATCGGTGATCCTCTGGGAGACGTCTCCATACCTCTGGCACCGTGCAAGAAAATGGAAGTAAAGCAACCTGCGAATGAAACGATGGAGAACGGGATGGGTGAAAGTGCTGAGGATTTAGAAGAGGGCGTGGCTATGGTGACGGAGTTAAGGGGCTCTGAAATGCTTTTAGAGGATGACCTGAAGCACAAGGAGAATGTAGTCTGCTTGAATGAGGTCTCCCCAGAGGAGGATGCTGCCTTACCAAATGCAGATTATGAGACGATAGATACAATCCAAGCGAGAAACTCCTCTCTTCAACCAAAATCGATATTTACAGCTGCTAGTGAAATTTCCCAACCAAGCAATGTACCTTTCAATAAAGAAGACAGACCTGATAATCAATTGGAGCATTTAGAAGTTTGTGGTGGTGTGGAAAATGACATTCCTGAAAAGGACAGTGCAACAATAGAATCAGGAAAAGCAGATGAATTATTGGCTGATGCCCTTAAATTGTCTCCTGGTCTAGATTGTTCATTGCAATCACAAAAGGTAGCTGACTCACAGGAGGCTGCTAAAGTAGTCCGTGAAGATTGTGAAGCCTCCTGCGTAGTACCTTTTAAACCTGACTCATCTCCTGTGCATGTATCAGTAGAGGCTACCTCAGAGGACTTGGCGTCAAATAGCGAATCATCAGATGAGTCCTTCAAGCTGCACAGGAAAGCTAAAATGACGCACCAGCGCACCAGTAGCCAAATTTCCTCTGAACAGATGAAGGATCTGAGATCTGAAACAAGATGGATCACATGTGACGACAGGGAAACGATACACGGCTCTTTAAAGGAGCACATAAATCATGCGCCATCTGAGGAGCCATTTAAGGCAGATGCCAGTTCCTCAACGATCCTCGAAATTAACGGGACCAAAAGCGATCTGAAGAACTGTTCTAGTAAGGCTGTGACGATAGAAACGAATTTGGTCTTGGAGAATCATGAGATGGTAAATTATTCTGAGGCGTCATTGGAAGGGGTGAAATCACATGACCAAAGCCACTCTGACAAAGTTTCCTTACAGTCACAGGATGAAGTAGCAGATGGATGTTCTCTCGGTTCCTCTGCAGGTACTGAATGTGTCTTGGTGTCAGCAGCAGATTTTCAGAGGGGAGATGAGGAAGCCGATAAAAGTGCGGCTGGTGAAAATGTATCATTTGGAAGATGTGAGAGCATAAATGAAACTTCTATTGGTGAAAACAGTGAAGGGTTTTCTGAAAACTCTACCCAGAATGAAACATCAAAGGACTCTATTGTTCCTGGTCACATGTCACAGTGCTCTGGTAATGGACAAGAAGTAATGGAGGTGAAAATGAAGGGTGAAGAGTCCATCATACCTAACCCTTCTGTGCAAGTTGCAGATGCACCAGGTATTGCATGGTCACCAGAATGCATAAGGAAGGTCAGATCTGAAATGGGCCCACCGCTTCCACCTCTGCTTCCACCACTTACTGCAACTCCTACAAAACCACACATTCATGACTCTTCCTCAAGTTTTATTCCTGGCAAGTTGTCTTTTTCTTCTCCAAAGCATGAGTTGTCCTCACCTCGGCAGGGAAAGGTGGTACCTCCTCCTTTTGCATCTCCACTTACAGGTGGACCAAAGGAAAAATCTCCATCTTTGGCCCCTCAGTCCCCTTCTGACACAAAATGTGAAAGAATACTTTCATCTCCATTGCAGTTCTGTTCGGCGACTCCCAAGCATGCCGTTCCTGTTCCTGGTAGGTTTCCCCCTTCTGCTTTGAGTACATCTTCTGCATCCCCTACTGCAACTCAGGAGAACTCTGTCCGAATCCTTGACACGATGTATCCTGAACTGTCTGCTCGAGCTCGGACCCTCAACATTCTGAGGGGGAACGTCACTCTTAGCAGACCTGTGGCTGAGAATGGAAAGGCAGTACCCGTTCCGGTCAACCAGATTACAGGTTACAAATCCATCAATTCGTCTTCCACTGCCTTCACTAAAACTGGTAAATCTTACGAACCTGACAGTTGCAGTGCCGAGGAGTCAATGGAAAATGCACGCAAACTCAGTTGTTCTTCTCCCCGTGAAGAAACGAGGAAAAGGCCGGGAGTAAATATGCTTTTGCCTGTAAGTGCCAAACGGCTTCGGCTTGAGGATGGCTCCCAAGCTACTCCCAGCGTCGCACCTCCAACTAGGTCTCTCGGGGACCAAGAAAACTTCCAGCAAGTCACATCTCAAGTGCCTAAAGAAAACTTACAGCCTGAATGCCCTCAGGATGTCAGTGTGGGGAATAGTACGGTGGAAATAATTTCAAAGGCTTTGACAAAAATCGGAACATCCTGCTTCGATGTATTGCCAGTGATTAGAAGCCATCTCAAAATTGGGAGGATTTCGAAGGTGCCAGTGCTGAGGGATGAGGAGCGTGAAGTCATCCGCGAGTTCTGTGGCATTAATAAGGTTAGTGTTCATTTTAGCAGTTGAACCTGAGTGTGAAGGAACTCTGCATTGGTGTCTCATGTTTTTTCTGTTTCTTAGTCTTTGGCAGATGAGTTCCTGTCTGCTGTCTTGTCAAAGATGAAGAGTGAAAAGGACACCCTTAGTGGAGACCACCTGCAGTGTCTCTGTAGGGTCTATACAGGGTTATGCCGGCAGAGAGATGAATCGGAAAGAGTTCATCTCCTTGCCTACTGCATCTTGAAAGAAGGTAAAATCAGTAACAGGATTCAGTTACCGAGTGCATCTTGATGCTGAGTTGTATAGCTTAAAATATGATGCACGCTGAAAATAAAAGTGAAAGACCTTGTTAAATCCTTCTGCTACTAGTGTGTGCATGTTTATATATGCTAATAAATTTGTGAAGGACTAGGGTAGAGATGGGACTGAAATTACAATCTTCGGTTTTGTCTTCTGCTAACTTTAACTCTCCTCTCTTTCTGAAATAGATTTCCCCGAGTCAGCAAAGTTAATTTTGTTCGTTGTGACGACGTGGTACAACATTCTGTTCCCACACTTGGGGATCGTGTGCAATGCCATGCACGCAGTGATTAAGGATCGGGCGGATGGGGAGGTCCTGGAATGCCTTACCAAGTATCTTGGCTGGGACACGGTAGGCCCTTAACACTCACATTTTATTTTATTTTATTTTATTTTATTTTATTTTATTTTATTTTATTTTATTTTATTTAAGACTGGTAGTGAACCATGAAGTACTGGTCATTTTTTGTGAAGGATCACACCGATTTCTGGTTATTGAAATATTACTTGAAACTTTATTTGCACATTGTCTTGTGATAGTAGCTAATTGCAACAAAATTAGCAGTTTATCTATGAGGGAAGAGGAAGAAAAAACCATTAGGAAAGCCCTCTGTGAACTATTTGCTGGAAAAATTGTTTTTCATGTTAAAATAGTGCTTTTAAGTGGAAGTGTGTATTGTAGAATAACAAACTGACCGTTTTGTTTCAGAATCCTCCTTGTGACATTGAGAAGATCATTACGAAAACATTAATCCCACTCAAAATGGGAATAAATATGACATTCCAACAGCATGAGAGGCATGGAGATGACCTAAACCAGGCAGCTTGGGAATACGTGTATGCACTCGATCTACTGTGCACCCAAAAGAAGTGGAACTGGACATATGAGAACTTAATATCGTGAGTCTGAAATAATGTTAATTTTGCCACATCTGTCTTAAGGTGGCCGCATATTTCAGACGAAATCAACATCGCATGAGTGCTGCTCATCACGGTGATCACCATTTCGGTGCATCACCTATGTAGGGGACCCAAGACCAACCTTATCATTTGTACTGATCCCAACCACTGCCCATGATTGGCTGACATAAATGTGATGCCATGGGGTTGGTCAGCAGTACTAATTATGCAGTGACCGGCATGTTTTTCACCGCATCATGCGAGTCTGTATATAGTGTAAATATTTATTTGTGTATTTATGTTGCAAATGGTGAAATGTCAGAACTGTGTAATATTTCCCATGGAATATGTGTGTTTTGTTGGTGCGTAACCATAAGTGTTGTTAAGTGTTGTTTCCATGTCTTTGCTGCTGTTAGTATTAGACCAATTGTGGCTATAAATAAAGGTGGCAATGTCATTTTAGGTGTTCCACAGTCACTTTTACGGAAAACCTTATCACGCAAAATTGTCATGGTTGTGTGTGTTTTTTTTTTTTTTACAGAAAGGAACTTTGGCCTATTATGAACAAGTGGGTGACACAACCAAGAAATCAACCACCTAGCATTCCAGATGTTTCCGTAGCATCTGTTTTAAGATTAATTGGTAAATATGCCACTTTTCTATTCCTATTTTGTTGCATTTAGGATCTTTACAGTTCTGTACACGTTATACATTTATACATTTTAACGCTAAAATTGGTGGAATTGTTTGCCCTTTTTCCCGTTGTAATACTCATAATAAAGAGATCTGTGATACCTCATGATAAGCTGTTACCATTTCGTAACATGTGGTTCATGTTCAGTATTTCTGCGTGTTTTTTAGGACGACTTGGCCAGTTGGGAATTAAGGAGAGATCCATTGTTTCTGTAAGAAACGTGGCGAAAGTGATCAACACCTTCGGCAGACATGGACAAAAAGAAGGTCGATTGCCTTTCATATGATATAAAGTTTCGAGAAAGGAAGCTTTGGTACCACCTCCCCTGTCTTGGGTTACGATCCTTGTTTCCTGGGTGGTGGCACACATTGTTTCGACTTAAACTGTCTTTGGCGTTGTTTTCAAGTTTCTGAATCTGCACATGTAGAATGTGATTCATTGACATTCCTGTATTGGCTCCTATTAATGTTTAACGGCTGTGTGGAGCCCTGCGAAAATGGTTTTCTAGTCCTTCATAAAGGGGGGGGGGGTCCTCCTTCATATATAATCTATGTATATACATGGTGGTTAGTGTGCTGGCGCGCTTGGTCCTTGATCAGAAGGTCACTGGTGTGAACCGCACGGATGGCAGTGTGATTTTAAGTGCTGGGCCCTTGAGCAAAGCACTAAATCCCCAGGAGCTCTAGGGACTGGCTGACTCTGCTTTCTGAACCGTATGACACTTTGAATAGATGCTTCCACTAAATGAATTAATGTAATCTAATGTAAAGGACAGCTGACCCATATTAGATGATGTCCTGGTTGGCTACGTGTCAGGTTCTGGATCAGGGCTATTGCAAGCAGGGAGAACAGGAGGTGGTAGCGGTCAGGTCAGACCCGAAAATGTTAATTAGTGTCTACAAAGCACTATTCACCTGTTCACCGTGCTCGTTCGCAGGTGTGCCCTGGGCGGTCCAGTTGGCGGCTGTCTATACGATTTACGACTTGTCGCCCTGCAACCCTAAAGAGGCCATGGAGACTCTGGCAGTGTGGCGCGGGGAAACTATGCGGCCCGTGGCCCCCGCGGTCACCAGCTGCATCACGCAGCTCGGATCCATCTGCCGACAAGTGAAGTCGTGAGGTCGACTCGTCTGAGGGACGTGTGACATCGGCTCCCTCGAATAGCCCCTCGAGCGCCATAAAACGAACTGCATTTTAAGCTCAAACCAAACTGCTTGCCATCTTGCCTTCTGACCAGGTTTTAGCAGAGTTGACAGTTTACTATCGTTGTTGATTTTGGAGATAGAGAATCAAAGCCATGTGTACATATGTCAAAACCTTGATTATTTCAGTTGTAAATGTTTTGTAAATGTCCAGTCCTCCTTGTTTTGTATTTTCTTTTAAATATTAAAAGCAGTATCCATTGCGATATTTTTTTTGTCTTAGGCTTAAAAACAGCTCTAAGTAAGTCTGTATTGTAAATATTAAATAATGTCAATCCCAGGCTCCCAAGGAAGCTGTTTTGAGCATTTCATCGCAGAGCCAGAACGTGCTGGAAGACCCCTGTCTCTCAGCTGGCCGGCGGAATGTCTGGTGCTGCTCCAGAATGAGCTGGTGCCTGCGGCCACAGTAAAGGAGGTCTGCCACCACCTGCTTGGCATGCTGCCACCTGGATCCTCACCAGGAAAACTGGTGTGCCGAAGATAAGCATCTTCATCTAGTTTTTACTTTCTTTAGTCAGTAGGTGGCACCAAACAACAGCTAGTAACTAAGTCACAGGATTTTTTTTCCTATTACTCTCCGTCCCCTGGGTAATAATGGAGGAAATTGCCAGACTGATTCTTTCTGTCACGGTTGTACGTTACAGGGAGATAAAGATTTCAATTTCCTGTTCATAACAAACATACCGCTGTGCTCCTTTGTTGCATCACTATCGATATATAGATATATTTGTAATATAGCAGAGGAACATGAAATGAAACCGAAGTTAAGAAAACTGAAAACGGTGTTAATAAATAGGCAGCACGGTGACTCGGACAGTCGCACTACATTCCAACACCGCCTGTATTGGGGATTTAATTTTCTCCCGGGTTGTGTGAAGTTCGCTTGGTTTCATACAGGTTCTCTGGTCGATCTCACCCCAAAAACACGATTATAAGCTCTTACTCTGCGGAGTTTGGCTGTGCATGTGTGTGATGCACTGGTGTTCTGTCCAAAGGTCACCCCTATCTTACACGCCCAGTGCTTCCTTGGGTAGACGTGTAGCTAATACTGAAACCCTTTGTTCGATAAGTCCTTGTGGAATGTATATGGATTCTAAAAAAATGTTTTTTTGTTTTGTTTTTTTTTTGTATCATATGTTCTGCATAAATCCTAAAATTTCAAAGCAAGAATTATTCAGTGTCACTACTGTGCCATTTATTTGTAAGGCCATGTTGCAAATTACCTTGGAAAGATCTTTCCTGGTAGACAGGCCAAAAAATACTACAATTTACGTTTTATATAAATTTTGTGGAAGGTTGGAAGGCTTTTATAGTATTATAAATGTTCAAATGCAGTATTAGATGGTTATTATGAATACAAAAGCACCCCTTGAAATTACTGTAGTTTCATTGTCCTTATTGCGAAATATATTAAGTAGAAGCTCTCATTGTATTCAGGGTAAGTGTTTTTATTAAGGAAATTGAATACTTTAAAGTTTTATCATTTTAGAACCCAAGGAATGGTAAATGTATGAGATTAATTAGTGTCACTCATATACAAACTGTTCTGTGTATTATATTTTTTTCATCCCTTTACGGATTTTATTTTTTGTATCATTAGTCCATTTAATGTCCGTCTTCGAAAAAAGGCATATACGTTCATTCTGTTTCCACATATAACAGTATATACTGCGACGTCCAAACCAATATCAAACAAATAATCGGCTTGCCAGGGAAATCTGCTCGAACAGTTTCATTCTTTGCAAAACAACGAGTGTTGCATAGAAACCCCTAAGGCCACTGCAGGAGACAGCATCATCAATGTCCTGTTCATTTACATTGTGGGGGGATTTTTCATAACTCAGCTTCGCACATTTCCGCGTCTCTCACCACCGAAGCTGCAGCTGCGTCGCCGCAAACAGCGCCTCTGAAAACGGAGATGGATGAGGAACCTTTCATGGAGGTTCTCTAGCCTTGGATACTGAATTAAAGTGGCTAGTATTTTATAACTTACAGCAGGCGCAAGTGGAGAATATTTAGGATTGTTTTATTTATCAAAAGCAAACACGAAACATTGTATCCTGACAGGTGAAAAAGCGGTATCTGGGTTATCGGTAAAGGATCTCATAAAATAGTTTTTTTTCCTCTGTCTCATTTATTAGAAAATAAAAATCACGTGAGACGGGTGAGCGGAAGATGTGCGTGATTTTTGCAGATGCGTCTCTGTGGTCGGTAATACTGCATTTCTCAAATTGATCGAAACGTTTTCGAAAGATAATGTATACAGATGAGCCAGTTGCACTCAGCTGTTTTTTTGGAAAATATTCTTCCAAAATGGCCTTTGGTTTCTCGCATTTATTTTGTTGAGATTCAGATGACTTATTGCATCCGTCCAGTAGTCGTCTCCAGAAGCTGCTGTGGAGCTGTACATCTCCGCTTGATCGCTGAAGCAAGAAGCCAATCGATACGGGCACGTTAATAACATTAAAAAAAAAACAATGGCAACGCTGCTACGGAAAATAGGTGTCAGTCGGATCTCCGAAAAAGACGCGGATGAGGCTTTGCATCACCAGGGCTCCTGTAAAGGCGGCAGGAGCAGCGTTAATCCAAAGCTTAACAACCTGAAGCCGTGTAACACAAGCAACGAGAAGACCGCCTGCAACCCCCCAGAAGCGAGGAGCAAGACGGCAGAAGAAGAGGACCGTCAGTCCGTGAGAGGTAAGCAGGTTAAGGAGAAACAAACCGTCAAGGCGGGCACTGCTCCAGGGCGAGCACATGGACCACAGCGACAAGAGTGCCACCAGCTAAGGACCAAGCGCCTCATGAAGGAACTCCAGGACATCAAGAGACTGGGGGACAGCTTCATAACAGTGGAGCTGGCCGATGATAACCTCTTTGAATGGCACGTTAAACTGCACCAGGTGGACAAAGACTCTGCTCTCTGGCAGGATATGAAAGAGACCCAGACGGAGTATATATCCGTGAGTATCTCTTTCCCCGACAATTTCCCTTTCCAGCCGCCTTTCATGAGGGTCCTCACCCCCAGGCTGGAGAACGGCTACATACTTGATGGGGGCGCTATCTGCATGGAGCTGCTGACGCCTCGGGGATGGTCCAGCGCTTATACCGTGGAGGCGGTCATGAGGCAGTTTGCAGCCAGTCTAGTCAAAGGCCAGGTGAGAAGCACCTTAAGATGTTTAACATACCGATATTTTGCACATTGCGCTTTTCTCTGCCACATTTACTATTTCAGTCATTTTTAACATATTGTTTATATTTATTTCCTATATTCAGCCTTCATTTAGTCATTTCTTTCTGTTTCAGCCGTTTATTCAATTTACTTCATATTTATTCCATAAATACATACCTCTGCAGCTCTGCAGTTATATGCACGCTTTGATGTTTCTTGCTATCTGACCCTGTTAATTGTTACTGATTTACAAAAGGCAAATAAAGAATCTTTATATTTCTATACGTATTTTATTTTGTGTCATCGTGTGTTAAAATGTATATTTAGTGATTGGTCTGATTTTTACAATATGTACGGATGAGATGTGTGCTGATAAACTATTAAGTGAGAAAATGAGTAATCTTGAAATGTTGCGTGTACGCTGTCTGCTGTCTCAGTGGGTAGCGCTGTTGCCTCACACCTCGAGGGTCTGGTGTTCAAATCCACTCCTGCTCTGTGTGTGTGTGGAGTTCACAGGCTCTCCCCATGGTGCTTGGGTTTCCTCCTGCAGTCTGAAGACATGCTGTCATGTTAATTGGTGTAGATAATTTGTCCAAATATGCCCCTGTGCTGGACTGGCAATACAGCGCGGATGTTCCCCTGCTGCTTGCTGGGCAGTTAATTTGCTAGTGTTAGTCTGTGACACATTTTAGACATATCATACCATTAAGTCCTTGACAGTAGGGTGAGTACATTGTTGTGCCATTTGAATCCTGATAATCCTTTGCCATTAGAATATGGGAAATATACATCTTGTTAGCACAATAATTCAACAAACATTTGTCTAAAATTTTTCAAGCTTCACATGTCTGGTACTTATTTCGTTATGAAACGCATCACACCAAAACTGAAGCAATGCTAGGTTGCAGCAAAAGAAGGAGAGGGTGGCTGCAGAAGACAGTTGGTCTTGTGAACACATTAACTGAAAAAGTATTTGATGGATCTTTTTCAAACTTTCCAGAAACATTATATAGGCGACGATCTGGAGCTTATTTCATTTTGTGACATTTTGAGAACCAGATTACACAAAGTTGGGTTTATAATAAAGATTTTTAGAGAGACAGGCAGAGTGTATATGAAGGCTAGAGGTCTTCAAATCTAGGCTTTGATTTGAAGTCTTCCAGGTAGTTAGCTTAATAATTTCTGGCTCTAATTGGCCAGAGGCTTCACAACTGGCTCTCAGGTAAAGGAAAGCTGGAAAAACAGCAGTGCTCGGCCCTTGAGGTGATTTGAATAGCCATGTTGTAGAGGGTTAGGGGTGTGGAAAGAGTAGGGAGAAGGGATGGGATGATAAAGATGGGAGGGGGGTCATCCAAGGAATATGTAGCTGTTGTATCTAATTTGCATCTAATTTGATAACAAAAGTTTTAAGGTGGGTAGTTCATTAATAGCACTCTTGCCTGTGGTAGGCTGGGCCTTTGCCCTACAATGGGGTGATCAGATTAGACCAGTGGTTCTCAACCTGCGGCCCACGGGCCACATGCGGCCCGTCACAAATGCAAATGCGGCCCGCGATGCTGACCACGTAAAAAAAAATAAAAATAAATAAAAAGTAAATAAAATAATAATAAATGTGTCCCATTAATGGTAAGTAGAATTATACTCTCTAATGATAATAATACATCTAATT
>JAODKE010000146.1:4846296-4865669 GCA_026779605.1 Mormyrus hasselquistii
ATATATAAACAGAAATCCAATGAGTAGTCATGAATACGCTTCATCCAGAGTTACAGTTCAATTCTGCCCTCTAGTGGGTGAAGTATTTCACAAAAAGTTTCGTTTCATTCCTTAACACATGTATTTTTTTTTACTCTGACAAATCATGTAATAGAGCTTTAAAACGTATAACAATAAATCACGTGGGTAAAACACTCTTTTCAAAACCTATTATTATAGGATTTTTTAATCAGTACCTCTACCGAAGCACTTTCTACGTAATTCTACGCGAAAATGAATCGTAAAAGGTGTGGTCTTTTCCGTTAATAGTTACACATAATTATACTACCAACCGTAGTATAATTAAGCGGTGGACAGATAGGAAGTGTTACGAGTGACGATAATCATATGCATCCCATAATAAACGGGAGGTCATCTTAAAAAGTTTAATGGGTGAAGCACTGCAGACGATGCCAGAATCTCGTACACAACGGAGGGGGAAACTGCCATCAAAAGGTTTGTAGGAGCAAGGCAGAAAGCTCTGGTGAAACCTACACAAAAGCAGTCACATGAACCCAAATTGCGAACGCAGACAGTCAGCCTATAGGCAGCGCTTCAGCCACCCTGCTGCTCGGACAGCTGTATTTATGGGATTACATTAGGCAGTCATTAGTCAACCAAACATTGCCTATAGGGAAATCCACCATTGGTATCTTTTATACAATAACTTTTCGACGTCTGAAAGGCGATTTAATTTCGGCAAGTTGTCTTTGCAAGGTAACGTCTTTTCGAAGTACAACAGGCACGAAGAAATAGGCCTACACGTATTTCTTTAAAATATCGATTCAGTAGTAGTCTAATTAAATTAACAAGCACGTCTCTCATAATTGTTCTACTTTATTCCGTTCTGCTGTTCATTTTAATGTTGTATGGTTTAAATGTAACAGAATTTGTAATAAAATGTTATCTCACAAATCAGAAACATCTTCATTCCCCAGGTATTAAAAGAATCGGTCTTGTTGGTTGTGCCCCCGTCTAACATACAACACTTAAGACAATTCAAGACAATTTGCAACTACTGTATGTACGACATAATATACATACTTTTAACACTTGACCTCTCTACATAGTCAAAAGGAGCACTGATGCATTTTTAGAATAATGCAATTTTAGATGCTTTTTGTACAGTGTTTGTAATAAAAATCTGATTTCATTTTTATGATGCATTATTTTCACGCACCGTCTTTTAATAAAAACAAATTTATTTTTGGGTTGCATTTTTTCTTTCTCAATGGTTCATACTGAACAAATTTGGGAAAAAACTCAGCTTGAATATATAGTGATCCAGGGAAGCTGAGGAAGCCACGCTTTTTAACTGGGGTGGGATGAAGGCGACAGTTTAAAAATTCGACAGACATGCGCACATGGCTTCGGGTTCAAGGGAATGCGCCATATTGGGTCGCCCTGGTGTTGAACACTTTATAGTAGCTAGCTAGCTAGTTGCTAGCTATTTAGGATTAGCGGTGCATAATCCATTTTAGGTCGTAACATTTGCTTAATTGTTATTATTATTATTTTAAAAAAAATAAAAAAAAAAACGTGGCTTACTTGCGAATTGTTAAGAGCAGCTTTAATTTGTAAAGGGATTCACTGAAACTGGTTTTGCAAGGAGAAGAAGAAGTTGAATGGATCCGAGGGTGGCTTGGATTCAGCCCGAGCAGAAAGGACCCGCTAATGCCTTATGGATGCAGGTGTGGAGGACCTCTCAGGAGATCCGGGCCGGCTCCGCTCATCTGCTGAACACGCAGCACCTCTGCGTCAACCTGCCAGCTCTGGACCCTGGCACGGCAGCCGGCAAGAGCGGCGTCCACCGCGGCTATGTCAACAGCTCGATCCCCCCCTTCTGCTTGTCAAACCGGGGCCCCCACACCTCCCCCGCGCCCTTGCCGTGCGACGGTGGCGACGGGTTAATGGTGGACGTGGGAGAGGGGAAGACGTTGCACAAAACCGGCTCTGTGTCGTCTTCGTCGTCCTCATCCTCCTCTTCGGTGGAATCGGGAGCCGAGAGCCCGTCGACTGGCTCCTCCGTAAGGACTAACGGCGCCTGCAAGGCGAGAGCCTACGGCGGCGCTGAGCCGCTGTTCGGCTTCGCTGACAGCCCGTCCGGCTCGAGGCGCCACGCGCACGGGCACGGGCACCCGCCCGACTGCCAGCGGGAGCGCCAGCGCCACGCGGCGGCCGCCGTCCTCGCGCTGCCCGGCCACGGCCATCAGCACCATCCCGGCCGGAGGAAAAGCGACAACAAGGCGAGCACGTACGGGATCAACTACCTCCTGTCCGGGGCGGCCGACGGGAGCGGAGCCTACTCTGGGACGCCCTGGAAGACCAAGAAGTACAGCCCGGGCGTCAATGGGTAAGGCGTCACCTATTATTATTATTATTATTTCGTTTGTTTTATTAAGTCAGTCTGAATGTCTGACGACGAGCCGGTCAGTAACGCCCGTCTACAGCCTCGCCGACCGGCGCTACGCCCTTCGCTTTCCGAGTGGGGGGACACTGCTCTCCTAGGCTGGGCTCCTGGTTCTCTTCCCTTTTTGGCGGAGAGACCAAGCTGTTTGGTGTTTCTGACCGTTTATGAATTTTTATGAGGCACTGGGGACCGGAGAATGGGGCATACCGAGTCCCGGGGGTCGCCGCTAGCCGATACAGCCGGGGTGTGGGGGAGGGGGTGTGAAGCTGCGCCTGGTTGCATCCGAGTTGGTCTAACTGGGTTATAAGTACATTAGTGTGTATAAATATATTTTCGGGTTTGGTGCACGCGTCGCTCCCCTCTTCTTCATCCGTGTGGGGGCTCCGAACGGGCTCAGAGAAATGCCTGCGTGGGCCGGGCCGCTTCGGTCGGGGAGGTTTGTTCGGGGCGCTTGACAACACCGACCGATAACACACGTTTACTCTATCTTTCTGTCTCTCTCTGAAAATTGTTGTTCATATTCTCAGCTGCATTATTCGGTTCAGCGAAATAACATTAGAGGCAGCGGTTATTTTAATAAAACCTGCTTGAAAACCTGCAGTAAGGCTTAGAAATGTGCATAAACAAACACCCTCCCTGCATACAACATTCATAAGAATCGCATAGTTCGCGAGAAACCTGGAAAGACTTAAACCACTTCTATAAAATTAAAGTACCCAGCTAGCGCCAAGTTTTTTCCCTTCTGAAAGAAAATCTTTAATAATTATGTCTGCAGTTGTACTCGGAGCATTGAGGTGGAGCTGAAACTATTTGTGCTACTTTTTGTTATTTAACACGCCCCACGTTGTTCACGCCTTATGAAGATGAAACCACAAACTTTCACTATCATAAAAAATCATTACTTCAATATGCCTGGTGAGGCATCGAAAATAACTCTTGTGGTATTGCTAAAAACATCCTAGTGATTCGTGGCCTGTAAAAGTGTAATGAAATTTTTTTAAGTAGCCCAAATCACTGTGAAATATCTGGAATAATACCATTTTTTATTATTATTGGAATAATACCATATTATACAACGATCTTGAGAGTCCTTCATCTTGTGTTTTCTCTTACTGCGCATTTACACTTTCGAGATTGCGAATAGTGTTTAACCTGGAGCTGTTTGAAGTCCATGCATATCTAGTAGGAATTCATTTCTGAGAAGTGATTGTGATAAAATCCTCACCACTTTTTCAACAGTATGAAATGTAGAAAGAATTACATACTTGGCTTCAATACTGTTACAAATGTTTAAGATCTCTATATGATATTGCTGGTAGTCTCTGGCAGAGCGTTTTCTTTATGTTTGATTACGTTTTCTTCATATTCTGTCCTGTTTGTACTGGTGAATATGATTGAATTTAGCAAATCTCATATGAACAAATATTCTTGGAGCATGTTGATATAACATGGCCTTTAGAGAAAAACATGTGTAAAATTTAGTTCTTTTGTACTATTTAAGCTTTGTTTGAAGCTTTCTAGTAGCCTATTCATTTGGCGTAGAGTAGCAGATCCAGTTCTGCCTGCATGTCTGTCTGTTTGAAGTTTTTAATTAAAGTACTGAAATAACTGCATAAATATACGAGGACGGCTATATCATACACTGAATTTCTGTTTCTTGATATTCCGGTTCAATTTATTTACAATTTGTATGGTATATTTTGAATTTCTGGACTTGCTATCATTGATGGAAGAATACTACATTGCTATATTCTTATGGGTTGTGAGTTCAAGTTATGTGCTTTCTTCTAATGCACGGGTGTCAAAATCTGGCCCTGGAGGGCCGGAGCCCTGCACATTTTTGGGTTTCCCCTCATTTAACACACCTGCTTCAACTCCTTGTGCTAATTAACACACAGCTCTTCAGCTGAATCATTTGTGGTGGAACAGGGAAAGAACTGATCTACACAGGGCTCCGGCCCCCCAGGACTGCAGTGTGACACCCCTGTACTAATGTATTTAGGGACTAAGTAATCACTGCTTCAGTCACAACTCACCCAGGCCATTGTGTGAAACTGTGATCTTGTTACTTTTTGCTGTATTTATCCAATTAAAACAAATAATAAATGGTAACTTTGATGTTATAGCACACTTGTTTCCAAGAGGCTCAAATACTGTGCCTTCATAAGGGATGACAATTAAGAACTGGACGTATTCTGCAAGGGAAAAATTGTCAGAAATCCATGCTATTTAACAAAAAATCGAAAACTGTCATTAGATGAAGAATTCACAATCAAAATATGTCACTATGGGCAATTCAGATATCCCATTGCGGGTGGAAACCTGAGTAAACATTCACAGCAACCAGGGAGAACACACTTACTCCATACACACACACTCTAGTCCCCCTCTGTTGTCAGATAAAGGAAAGCTGGAAAAACAGCAGTGCTCGGCCCGTGAGGACCGTGATTTGAGTAGTCCTGTACTAGTTCAAAGCCATAATCATAGTATTGTCCGGTGCGAGTGCTATGCACCGCCACCATGCTGCTATTCATTGAATAACTTTATTCTGTTATGTCACATTTTTTAAGTTGTCTGGGTGACCTGAAGGTCAAGTCTCCTATGTGGGAAACCGTCTAGTATTGTCAGTCACACCATACCACGAAGATGCTCATTCTTTAAAACACTTTACGTCTATGTGGCAATAGATAAGCACTCGTGTGAAGACTCATGGATGAATATACATGCAGTTATGCTTTTTTTTCTGTTAACACCTTAGGAAGGACATTTATCTAAATGTGTAGGCCATGGTGATTTGTGTACGGGAAAAAGTGTAAAATGCAACGTGTAAGTTAAGAGGCTATAAAAAGATAATCAGTGTCTGGCAGAGAAATGGTGTGCTGCCTTGTATCTTCGTGTGTTTTGGCTTTGGTTGCCATCTAGTGGACAACACGCCCACAAGCTTGCTGTCTCAGTTCTTTAAGGTATTATAGGATAATATTAGAATGCACTTATGGATAAAATGTTCATATCCGGTACATCTTCTTTTTTTTTTTTTTTTTTCCCCCATCCCACTGACAGTTGCATAACAGGTCTTTCCTCCTTTTACCAGGCTACATGAGGAAATAGTGGATTTCTATGAATTCATGACTGCATGCCCAGAGGAAGCGGCCATGCGGAAGGAAGTGGTCAACAGGATAGAGACGGTCATCAAGGACCTATGGCCCTCAGCAGATGTAAGTAGAATAAGTCCAAGTAGAGTAAGATAAATTTTATTGGTCCCCGGTAGGAATTCTGATACATACCATAACAAGGTAGGTAAAGTGCAGACTAACAAGCATATAGTGCAAAACAAGACAGTACAACATGATGCATGTATTGTGGACGAGTAAATATGCTATGGTTTGTTAGAAGGGTGAATTCTAGACTGATGTTCTGAGCTTTTCCCTTGCCTTCATCCCTCCTTAAGGCACAGGCTCCCAAAGTATGAGATGATTTCCAGAATATGTTTATAAAATTAAAAAAAAAAAAAAAAAACTTAACGCATTTCATTTTAAGTGGAATCGTAGCTGATCTGTAGCAATACATTCTGCTGAGCAGTAACGCCCCACCATGTGCGAAATGGGGTCTACAGCACTATTATCTTGGGGTTCAAAGACTGAAAAGTTTGCCTTAATCTTTCTAGCCTTGGAGGTGCTCAGTCCATCAGGGTTTTTGATCCATCCAAGTGCTGAAGCATCCTCGTGACTGAATTTAGTTGGTCTGTAAATTTCAACTGGTTTGATTACCACTGGAAATCCTGCTGGACCTACCAGAACCCACCCATTTGGCGATAAGGGGCCAGAAGTCAAACTAAACAGAATTGGCCCACAGAAAAAAAAAAATATATATTTTGGCGATGGGACCCCAAGGAACACAATTTGAACTTAGTCCTTTTCATTTGTGTGTAATCTAAAAGAGCATTTGTGAGGTTAGACACTGATGTTTGATGTGAAGGCCTGGCAGGTAATCTTCAGTCTGGCTTATCCCAATAGTTTCTGATGGTGTTGAGGTCAGCGCTCTGTGTAGGCCAGTCAAGTTCTTCAACACCAGATTCACCCTAGTATGCCTTAATGGACATGTGCACTGGGATACAGTCATACTGGTGTGCCTGCAGTTCATACTGGGCCTTCCCCAAACTTTTCTTGCAAAATTGGAATCATAGAATTGTCCAAAATGACTTGGTATGCTGAAGCATTAAGATTTCACTTCACTGGAACTAAGGGGTCCAGCCCAATCCCTGAAAAACAATCCCATACCATTATCCCTCCTACACCAAACTTTACAGCTGACACATTGCAGTGAGGCAGGTAACGTTCTCCTGGCATCCATTAAACCCAGACTCGTCCATCAGATTGCCAGACAGAGAAGTGTGATTTGTCACTCCACAGAACACGGTTCCACTCTTCAGTGATGTGCTTTTCACAACTCCATCCCACACTATCCATTGTGCTTGGTGATGTGAGGCTTGCATTGAACTGCTCAGCTATGGAAGCCCATTCCATGAAGCTCCCAGCATGCAGGTTTTGTGCAGGGGTTAAAGTCAGAGGAAATCTGAACTTCTCTGCACTCACTGGGTCTACAGAGCATTGGCGAACTTTACAATATGCGCCTGAGCACTTGGCTACCCCCGCTCTGTTACTTTACATGGTCAGCCACTTCATGGCTGAGTTTCTGTTGTTCCTAAATGCTTCTACTTTGCAATAACACCACTTACAGCTGACTGCAGAATATCTAGCAGGGAAGAAATTTCACAAACCGGCATTGCAAAGGTGGCACCCTATGACAGCACCACGCTTGAATTTCATTGAGCTCTTCAGAACAACCCAGCACAACAAATGCCTGTGAACCTGACTGCATGCCTAGGTGCTTGCTTTTATACACCTTGGGCAATGGGTCTGAATGAAACACCTGAATTTAGCGGTTACGAGGTGTGTCTCAATACGTATAGAGGTGTGTCTCAAACACTCCATCAATAGCAGTAAGAAAACTGATAAAATGTGATAGTTTCACTTTAAATGCAGACCATCAGGAAAGCACAATGAAGTTCAGTTGCATGAACAAACCCCAAGCGTGCTCCCTCCCTGGTTCTTAAAAAGCCTATCGTAAACAGCCTGTCTCATCCCTTGATGATGGAGCGTACTACGAGTGTCACGCAAACTTAACATGTGAAGTTAAATGATGTGTGACACAACAATAGAAATGGCAAGGAGTGACAAAAATTATTGCAGATGGCGAGAAATGATTGATTTTTAAAAAGGACATGTCAGCTTGCTAGTTTTTTAGCTTTAAGTCTGACATCATTTCACTGCTGTGTGTAAACTGCAGGAAAACCATCCTGACCAACAATAGAAATCACTTTCACTCTACCTGAAAGTTGAATTCGATTTTGAATCTGATTTTGTAAGTCACATCTCAGTTCACATTTTATATCATTTTATTTATTGAATTTGAGGTTTTTATACTGTCACCTCTTAAAAATTTTCTATATTTACAGAGCACTTAAACATTCTGCATGTTTTGTAACAACTTTGTTTGCTATGGTCGAGTTTCTTTTATGCTTGTTTATTCATCTTATTAGGTCAGTTTACCTCAAAGTCAATTTTACTTGCATTTTTTTGTTTGTGTGTCAGGGTGAGATCATTAATTTATCCTTATTTGTGTAGATTTTTGTGTGTGTTTTTCATTACTGTGTTAACATTAGTACCTGTGTGCCTTGATAAAGTTAAATTCAGCCTTTTCCTGGTCTTTATTAGAAATAGGTTTTTTAAAAATGATCAATAACAAATTTATATTGACTGAAATGAAATATTTTATTGTGAATTTTTTGAGATACATCACCCTGCCCTAGTATGCACCGACCTTTATATTAAACTATACTAAGCTACCTCATTATTGCCAAGAAAATGTAAGGTGGGACTTCAGAAATACAATGAATCCGTTGGTCCATAGACAACATTAGCCTTTACTTTTATTTTTCAGGTCCAGATTTTTGGCAGCTTCAGTACCGGACTTTATCTTCCAACCAGGTAACACTCGGACACTCGGTCCAAAGGGTGATTTTGGTCCTGTATGATACAATGTTTTTAAATGTTGTAGTAATGGACAGTTTTGTCATCCTTATTCCAGTGATATTGACCTAGTGGTCTTTGGGAAATGGGAGCGCCCCCCTTTACAGCAGCTGGAACAGGCCCTGCGAAGGCACAGTGTTGCGGAGCCTCACTCCATTAAAGTGCTGGATAAAGCCACGGTGAGTTGCAGTCACCTTGCATTTCCCACTATGAGTTGTGTAAACCCACTTGCTTGGACCACACTCATAGTGGTGTTTGTTCGCTTTGGTCTGTGGATTGTCAAGCATGGCAGAATTTTTTTTGTAGAGTACAATGCTTTATTTATTTTTTTAATTCTAAACAAATTCTAAAAATGGAATTAGTACACGTTGTAAAAAGAAGCCTTGAAATAAACATGAAAATGTCGTCTTCTCTTTCAGGTTCCTATCATAAAGTTAACAGATCAGGACACTGAAGTCAAAGTGGATATTAGTTTTAATGTGGAGACTGGAGTAAAAGCGGCTCGATTTATCAAAGATTACGTTAAGGTAATATCACTAACTAGGGAATTCAATATTTTTTTGGTTTATGGTGTGGACTGTTAAGGGCTGCGTTCAACAGGTGTTGGGTAGCTGCATGCAAGCCAAAGTACACCTCAGTTATCCAAAAAGTTAGGATTTAGCGTAAAATGTAAATAAAAAAGAATGCAATGATTTGCAAATAATGTAAACCCATATTTATTTGAAAATGGAACACAAACAACATATGAAATGTTGAAACTGAGAAATATGCTCAAGTTGAATTTCATACCAGCAACCTATTTGAAAAATGTTGGGACTGGGTCAACAAAAGACCGGAAAAGTTGTGTAATGCTAAAACAAAACACAATTTGGAGAAATCTGTGTGTGCAAGGGATAAGACCAAAAACCCATATTGGATAGCTGTGATCTTTGGGTCCTCAGGCAGCGCTGCATTAAAAAGACACAATTCTATAGTGCAGATTACTGCATGGGTTCAGGAACACTTCCGAAAACCACGGTCTCTGAACATAAATGTGCTGCATCCATAAATGCAGGATGAGACTCTACCATATAAAGAAGATACCATATCTAAACATGATCCAGAAACGCAGCCTTCTTAGGGCCTGAGCTCATTTAAGATGGACTGAGGCAAAATGGAAAACTGTCCTGTGGTCTGATGAATCAAAATCTCAAATTCTTTTTGGAAATCATAGACACTGTGTTTTTTGGGCTGAAGGCCAGAGGGACCATCCAGCTTGGTATCAGTGGACAGTTAAAAAGCCAGCATTGATGATGGAATGGGGGTGCATTAGTGGCCATGGTTTGGGTAGCTTGCACATCTGAGAAGGCACCACTAATGCTCCATGGTATGTACTGGTTTTGGAGCGGGATATGCTGCCATCCAGACAACATCTTTTTCAGAGAAGGCCTTGTGTATTTCAGCAGGACAGTGCCAAACCCCGGTCTGCGTGTATTACAACAGCATGACTGTACAGTAGAAGAGTCCAGGTGCTAGATTGGCCTGCCTGCAGGTCGGATCTGTCATCCATTGAAATCATTTGGTGCATCATGAAACGAAAAATACGACAAAGGAGACTCCGAACAGTTGTAATCCTGTATCAGGCAAGAATGGGACAACGTTTCACTTTCAAAACTCCAGCAACTGGTCTCCAGAGTTCATAAAAGTTTATTGAGTCTTGTTAAAAGAGGTGATGCATTACTGTGGTGACCCTGTCCCAACTTTTAAAACATGTTGCTGGCTTCAAATCCAAATAGAAATTGGCTTTATGTGTTTTATAAACCATTGAATATTGTTTTACGTTTTACACGGCATCCCAACTTTTTTGGAAATGGAGTTGTACAATTATTATGCTTCATTCATGGGGATTTTCTAATACAAGCAATAATATAGCTGCAACACTTTTGTTTTGGCCTTCTACTTGTGATCTGTTTCTTTACACAAATGATGAATCCATTTTCTGGTGTATAGTTGGCACTCTCACTCCCATCAGCTACACTGCAGTACTTCTAC
The DNA here is from genome assembly GCA_026779605.1 of Mormyrus hasselquistii. Taxonomy (NCBI): domain Eukaryota; kingdom Metazoa; phylum Chordata; class Actinopteri; order Osteoglossiformes; family Mormyridae; genus Mormyrus; species Mormyrus hasselquistii. Next base: position 4,856,866 of record JAODKE010000146.1, read on the forward strand.
TGGTGAACTGAGCTCTAAAACACCGCAAAGGACGGAGGGTCTCTTGGAATTTTGCTTTTAAAGGCGTAGATAGCGAGATATGAAATGTGCTGACAGTTTATTCAGCTTACTCTACACAGACCACTGCTGAAAACTCTAATATAGTGACCGTGCTTAATGTCTGTTTTGCGTATGTGTACAGTTTGTTTTATTGAACTGTGTCATGCAAATGTAATAGTTACAACAATTAAGTCTTATAACACTAAAATGCAGTTTAAATTGCATTAAATGGAGTATTAAGATTCTGTATTGGTAATACGTAGGATTACAATATAATCCTTTTTAAGAATATGAAGACTTAAGGGGATCATTCGGTAAAGTATATTTAAAATTGTAGTTATCAGTTGATGACAGGAATTTGTCCTTTCCTGTCAAGTTATGCTTTGCTGTGTGTGTGTGTGTGTGTGTGTGTGTGTGTGTGTGTGTCTAACAATCTTTTGTTTCCTGTCTTTCAGAAGTATGCGGTGCTGCCTTATTTAATTTTAGTCTTGAAGCAGTTTCTACTCCAGAGGGATCTGAATGAGGTTTTCACTGGGGGCATCAGCTCCTACAGCCTCATTTTGATGGTCATTAGCTTCTTACAGGTGACATATTTGCACTTATTTAGCATATGCTACTGTTCAAGTAATACCTCACAATCCAACAGTGATTTTTAGTAGCTGCAATACATGACTTAAAAGCAAAAAACTGATGATGGAAGGCAGAAATTCTTTATCGTTCCATTACTAATTTTGTTTAAAAATTTAGTGAGACATTGAGGGGTTTTCCTTTAGCCCTGCAATTTCAGTAAATTTTTAAATACAACCTGTGGTTGGATCTCTGCCTTAAAATGTGTGATAGTCAAGAGGTACTCAGATATTTACTGATTACCTACAGCTTTCCTGGTACTGGCACTGAATTGGAATGTACTGAATTGACTGCCTGAGGAAAAAAAAAAAAAAAATCAAGCAACACCAGCATGCTTTTTGATCACTCTCAGATAACTCTGATCGATGCCCATAGAACAAACTGTCCTTGTTTGTTTATTTTATTTATTTATTGTTTATTTGACATGGACAGTGCAAATTAATAAACATAAAATGTAAATGTGCCAGAATTAGCCAAAATGGCCATTTTACATCTGTTAAACTCTAGCCCTTTCTCATTCGTACAGTTACACCCACGCATCGACGCCAGAAGCCCCAACATTAACCTCGGTATCTTGCTTATTGAGTTCTTTGAATTCTATGGAAGGCATTTTAACTACTTGAAAACCGCCATTCGGATAAAGAATGGAGGTGCTTATATTGCCAAAGAAGAAATCATGAAAACAATGACCAATGGATACAGGCCTTCGATGTTGTGCATTGAGGATCCTCTGTTGCCAGGTATGAAAAGTTTTCGCTTGCATGCTTGTTCTTTTCGGGCTGTTGATCTGGTTACAACATCCAGGTGTACTTTTTGTTGTTTTTTTTTTTATTACCCTCAAATGAATAGTATGTGCTCCCCACCTCAAAAATGAAAGTAATTTTTCTTTGGACATTAATGGGGTTCTCTGGCCTGATAAAGCCCTACATTCTTCTTCCTGAGTTTGAAACGTGTCCAACAAAACAGGCTTTAAAATTTAGTCTTCGTTGTCGCGTGTTTTTTTCGTTTGTTCAGGAAATGATGTCGGCCGGAGTTCCTACGGTGCCATGCAAGTGAAGCAGGTCTTTGACTATGCCTATATTGTGCTGAGCCACGCCGTCTCCCCCCTCGCTCACTCGTACCCCAACAAGGATGGCGACAGGTGAGGAGATGCTTACCGTCACCAGGACTTTCCATAACCGTCTCCCCTGACTCCCACAACTTTGCATAGCTACGGATGACGCCCACTCCGTAATACACTAGCTGCATTAACATGGCCCCACAATTTCTGTTTCACTCTCTCTCCACAGTACTTTGGGACGCATCATCAAAGTGACCCAGGAAGTAATTGACTACAGGGAGTGGATCATCAAGAAGTGGGGAGGCAAGAACCGTGTGCATTTGGACAGCTCTGGTGAGTTAGGGTGGTCACTATGTATACATCACACGTAATCTCACTTGGTAGCAAACGGCATCATTTTGACTTTAGGTGTTTTGAGGAGTTAATGACCATGTTAGGTTAATTTTTTACAAAGGCAGTAATGTAATAAAAGCTGATGTGGATTATTTGAGAGATGCAGAGTTTCCCAAGGCAGAATGCCACGAGTAATCCGTTATTAAATATGGTTTCCCGTGCAGTCCCTGTTCTGAAGGAGAGCGAGCAGATGGTTCCCAGCAGCCTGAGCATCACCATGGAGCAGCAGAGGCATTCGGCGTCTCCGCACAGCTCCGACTCGCCCGTGTCCATCTCCAGTCCCCAGCAACACTCCTCTGCGTCCTCCGCCTCTTCCGTGTCCTCGTTATCCGGGAGTGACGTTGTATGTCGTATGCAGAAGCACTATTCAGCCACACGTTTTTGACCTTGTTATTCATACCTTTAAGCGCAATGATTTCCGGCTTGGTGATAACGGGTCCTTTAATTCTCTTTGTGTTTAATAGGACTCTGACTCGACACCTTGTTCAGTCTCCAACGTTGCTCCATTTCCAGTCCACACGCTCACGTTGGCCACCATGCCCTCGTCCCTACCGATGCCGGATGGAAAGTCAAACCTTCCCAGGACGTTAATTATGTCTTCCAGATCCCAGGTATTTTGTTCTGTCGTTTATTATTTCTTGTGGTTGTTGTTCTTTCTTTTTCTCTTTGTTATTATTCTCACTTACTACTTTTTGTTTTTGTCTCTTTCCCAACCCCCCCCCAGTCCAGAGTATCCATACCTAGAAACTTAAGCATCCATTCACTGCCTGGCAGACAGGTTTGTATAGAAGGGGCACTTCCTATGAATGCTGTCCTACAATTGCCCCCTCCTGCTGCCCCCCTTGCCTCCCCCAGCCCTCTGCCAAGTCCCCACCTGCACCACAAGGTAGGATTCTGCGTGCTAAGAGTGCCAACAAAATTGTGCTGCCCCGTTTTGCTGACGTTTTGTGCCGTTTCTGCTGCTTGTGAGTCAGTTTGGACGCGAATGAAGGCTGATTCATACTCCTCCGTACACGCACTAGCAGACATGTCCGCTCGAAAGTTTATGATGAGTTAAACATTACTGTGCGCCTCCGTGAATACCTGAGGTATATGTGCAGCTCTGGACACACTGCGCATGATCGATTCTCTAGCTTCCACCTTAAATACAAACATGGTTTTGCTTTTGACAAGCGTTGGGGTAATTTGCAAACACTACAGACTATTTACAAGGTAATAAAACTGTTACATACATGTGAATATGTGTGTATGTGAGAGCAGACTTGTCTCAGATTGAAAATCTCACGCCAGCCAGCTGACAAGAGTTGGCAACCCTGTGAGCTGAGTCTCTGAATTTGTAAAACACAGGGAAACTGACATAAACAACACTGCTGTGGTGTGTGTGCAGGGAATATCAGAATTATAATTGGTATAATTATTAGTAGTATTATCAGTATTATTAAAAATATAAATACAAGACATTGTGCGCATATGCAAAGTGCATGGCTTGACCGGGGAACTATGAACGTTTCCGTTTACACATACGCAGAGTGGACACACGAGTGTCTCGCTTACGCGGAGAAGTATGAACCAGCCTTAAGCCTGTAATCTAATCCGTTTACTGCCACAAATAAAATTAGTACTCATGTTCATTTAAACTGTCAGGAGTTCAGCGCGGCTAGCAAATGCTTAAGGTCAATTTGTTGTTTCTGTAGTGAATGTTAAACTGGCACTTTTGCAAGATTACTGAATGTAGCAGTGGCATTGTTCATTCAGATGGATGCATATCATTTGAACGATGACATAGTTTATGAGCTCATAATTTATTGGCAGAAGGCAGACTGACTGACACTTTTTTTCCCCCTGTCCAGATCCAGAATGGGCCAAAGTATTCAGCCAAGGGACTTCATAATGCGGACTCCGTTCATAGCCCAGCGCTCAGCAACCGGGCCCACTTTCAGTACAACCGTACCACGTGGAGATGGAGGAAGCACAAACGGGAGAGCCTACCTGTAAGCCTTAGCAGATGAGGTCCCGCCCTGCGTCCACTAACCGCTCTTCCCAGCACCAGGACGTGCACCGAGACCAGCATTTACTGCTGCAGCATGTAGGTAGCCCTGCTGCTCCCTCTGCAGCTATATCTTGCATGTTACCTGTTAAAAAAAAAAAAAAAGAAAAAAAAAACAAACAAAAAAAAACTTTTTGAAAATTGTTGTTTAGTGCTCATTTTCTGAGGACTTGTTTGAATGTAATTTTTGTTTAACGTGTCTGTTTTTTTTGTTTTTTTTTTTTTTCTTTTTGTTTATTTATATTTTTTGTTCTATAAGCTGCGACACAATCTGTACCTTTTTTATCCATTTTGAGTTGTGAGAGACGCAGTTTCTCTGTTTAAAAACACTAACTTTGAAAGTAGCCATTGTTCTTTTACCTGGAGGTAGTTATACCTCTGAGACTGCCTCTTTGAAGGACAGTAGCATGTCATTGTGGCAAGTAAACATGTCACAATGTCTCGAAAGAACTTTCATTCATTTGTGCAATAATTTTCTTTTAATTTAAATTTGGATTGAGGTTTAAGTTATTTTGTTTTTTTTGTTTTTTTTTTTTGTGTAGATTTTTATTTTTATTTTCTTTTTTTCGTCAAGTTTACAAATCCTTTTCCAGATTGTGTTCGCAAGTATTTTAAATCAAGCTGTATGGTGTATTTTGAGTGTTGATTGTATTACAAAGACTCCCCTTTATAATGACAGTAGCAGCATAGATGAAAGGGTACATTTAAGGAACTGTAATTTTCATCCAAAAAATGTCTGTTTTCCCTCAGTAGATGGAGCTGTTTGTAAAGGACTAAAACTGGATGTGGCGTGCCAAGGTCTGCTGATTTTAGTCAGAGCCCACAGACATCGTTTGTTTTAATCTTTTGTCTTCCTGGATATGTGTGACTGAAACCCATCAAAGGTTTGATCAGTTGTTGATCATTTACATTTTTTTTTCCTCCAGGAAGCTATTAGATTTCATCATACATGCTCCTTTTAATCTGCTGAGGCACTAGGTGCTGCTGTTCTAGATTTCTGGGACCTGGAAAATAGATATAAGGGTTTTTTTTTCCCTTTAATTTTCCTGCTAACTGAAGCACCCAACCCCCATTTTAAAGGAATGTCCAGAAAGGGGAGTCTGGTAATGGTATGGGGAATTAGGAACAAACCTTAAATCAGTGTTAATTTTTGTAATCTGTATTTATGCAAGATGCCCCATTTAGAGCTTGCTGTTTGGGTGCCCAATTAACAGAATTAAAGAGAAAGGAATTATTTTGATTCCATTCAGGAATCTATATAATGGTATGTATTCGTTCTGTTAAGAGCAACGCATTCAAGCGAGTGATGACCAAGTACTTGTATGCATTGTCTGTGTTGAACTTTTGTTTCTGTATTGCAACATGTTGCCTACTTTATGGTACATAGCACAAGGTATATTGCTTTTTCCTTGTATGTTGCCAGTGCCTACAGGTATACTATGCAAATTGCCCCCTCCGTTCCCACGAAAACCACTGCTTTGTTTCAAAGCCAATATGACCTCGACCTAAATTTCAAATTTACAGTTACAAAATGATGTCACTGCATTCAATGTGGTTTTCAATTCAGTATGTCAAGGAACAAATATCCCCAGTGGCTGAAATACCATTCTACAGACTGCCTGAACTGATTCCAGGTAACTCCAAAAATATGACAATGATTGGTTACCGTCGATGAAGTGAGTCTCGTTTTTAGCTTTGCTCAAAACTACTGCCACGTGAGGAGTTGCATACGCAGCCTGTAGTGATAACTTTGACACTCTCTCTTATCCCCCCTTTCTTTTACATTCCATGGTAGAGTGCTACTTAATAGTGCTTTACTAGGCCATCAGTCATACATTTAAAACATCTGTCAATAGTCAGATAAAGGAAGAGAAACCTGAAGTACTGTTTCACATTAGCGTATTTAAACCAGAGTAATAAGTGATCCTTGAATTTCCATCTCATACAGGCTTTTAATTCAGCTTTGCTGTGAAACATTGCAGTCAAATGCCTATGAGGCTTGGCGTCATGGTACATCACTCACAATATACCAAAAACAGCGGTTGCCAGCTATCATCTGGTTATTGTAACTGAAAGTGTACTTTTTTTCCTGATGAACATTTTTATGTAAAGTTTTCTATTCTTTGATTTTTTTAAAATAAACATCTTAAAACGACATCTTAATTTGTTTTTTGTGATTTGTGAGTTTCTTTACAGACTTTCTAAAATCTTTCACCTCCTCCCTGTTTTAATACCAGTGCAAACACATAACATACCACAATGCACATATGTGACAATGTGTACTATTAAATTCAACTGAAGAAAACAAGCGTTCTGGCATGATGTCTGGCCGTTTAGCTCAACACACACTGGCACATCTGCAGTCCCCCCCCACCCCCATTTGGTGACTAATTCCCTAACTCTGTTCTGTTTGTCTTCACACAATTTTGGCTGTTTGAATTTTATAGCTTTACAGTGCAAATTGCTATATTTATTTTATTTCTCCCCTTTTTTGTTGACATTAATGAAAATCCATCCAGCTTGTTTTGAACACTGTTGACTAGCCAAATCCAGCGTTTACTGCTGATAGCGTTTTATTTATGTCACACCCAGTGGACTGTAGTGTGACTGAACCAAATGCCAAACCCATCCCTTTCAAGTGAGCTTCACACATTTTTGTCTGGCGCTGCTACACTGGCTATGAAGTGTCGTCTCTGTTCTACTTTTTCTACCCAAAATGATTCTGAATCCATGTGAAGTTCTGCCCTGAAATAGGGGCCACGGTACAATAGCCAACACTTTTTAATAGCTTGCCCTGTTAATATAAATTATACTTTCTAAATGTTAAATATGGCTGGTACTGTACACCATGCAACAAGAATAGATGACAGCTTGCATTGTAGGATTATAACGAATGCAATGTAATCCTCGAACCCTGACCAGGATTAGCAGTTGAAATTTTATTCCTGCAAGATTACACATTTGGTGCAATTAAGTTATCATTTTTAAATAACTATTTTAAATAACTCTTAAGCCTTGGATAAGATAGATCAACTGTAACTCAGAGTAATGAGCCACTTCAGTAATGTAGCATATGTCTGGTCTGAGTCATACATCATATTTACAGGGACTGATGTCCTATCAACCAAGAATCATTAACAAACAATCAGCAACTGAGAAGTCATGGTGAAAAAAATGGACCATTTACGGCACATTACGGCTCAAACAGTTTGTATTCCATAACATGCCTTTATTAGACAGCTGTTATTTGTCATCTTTCACAAAAAGAGTATGCTCTTGCCAAGCAGCGGCACGTAATGTAAGGGAAGGCCAGAAAAAATAGTCTCGTTGCTCTTTAAGAACATGGCATGTAATTGCTCACAGTAAATAGAGTTATATTAAAACAATTTTTGTACTGGAATTAAATTTTTTACATTTTAACACTTGCTACACTTTATTTGGAATGAGCTGAATTTTTACTGCAGGGTAACATTGTCTGAAGTAGCTGCTGTTGAGTTCTCTGTCAATTTGCTTGAACATGTTCAAGCATCTTAGCTGAGACTCATTTAAATAATAGTGGTGCATATACAATGAGGAAATGAAAAAAATCTCATGCTTTTAAAAACTATGAAATACAAGAACATACTGGGAACCCAGGAGGATGGTCAGAGGGTGTTTTCTCGTCAACCCAACTGAGATAACCACCAGACTGCTTCATCAGGCTGTCCTTGTTCTCTTTCTTCCATGAGTCACCTTTAACAACTGGCACCAACCACATAGATCGCCAGTGGCCAGTCTTATCCACAAAGGGCTGGTGGGTATGCTGGTTTTTGGAATAACCTTTAGGTTCAGACTGTTCAAACCCAGGTGTGAGGACTCTTCAGCCAATCAGTCTTCTAATTAGTAAACTAATTAGGGAGTTGCAACAAAGACCTGCATACCCAATGGCCATTTCTGGATAAGATTGCCCACCGCTGAAATAGATATTCCATAATATGTCACAATAAAAATGTTACTATATCCCTAAAAAAGATCGGTTTGCAAATGAGATGCAGATTTAGATGGATCTAATTCCTCTTCGACAATAATTATCCAACTGCTCATGATTACTCTTCTATAAAAAGCAACTACAAATGTTTACACTAGAAATGTCAATATAACTCGTGAAAAAATTAATATCATGGGGATATTTGTTTATGAGGAATATTAATATGTTAAACTGATTTGTGGTATTTTGCATGGAGTAAAATATGGTAGAAAGCGATGGTTAAATCAGCTGTCAGAAGACTTACATACCTGCTCAGGAAAGACTTTCCACCTTAAAATGCATCCCGTGCTAGTCGAAGCCCATGCAGAGCCTCAGCAAGTTTCCTCACTGTGTTGCTGTCCTGTTCTGGCACTACGGAGAGCTCTAGTACTTCTAGGGGCACAAAACAAACTGAAGTGTCATGGTTTGACTGGCAGTAGGCACACCGCCGGCTTGCTCTATACTGCAGTGCTAAAGGCTCAATTTTCTCATGCAGAATAGTCTCTTGATCTGTCTCCTTGGGGGGGGGGGGGGGGGGGGGGCTTCCTTCGAAAGCCATCAGGCTGGTTGAAGCCCCCCAACGAAACAGGGAACCCTTGCCACCACCACCGCCGGGTGCCCCCCCCCCACTG
>JAODKE010000146.1:4865799-4886896 GCA_026779605.1 Mormyrus hasselquistii
GCGGGAGTATACGCTGGCGGCTTGTGAGGTGGGTTGGGGGGGGTAGGGGTGGGGGGGGGGCTGAGCGGGGGTGCCTTCCTGCAGAAGCTATCATGCATGTTGAAGACACCCAAAGCAACAGGGAACCATTTCAACCATCACCGCTGTGTGGCCCCCCCCTACTGGATGATGTGACGGCAGCCATTCTGCACCAGCATACTCACCACACAGTAGCCAAGGGGCAGGAGAGAATTCACCAGTTTGGAGGCCAGATTTGAAAGGACCACAGTGGGCAGTTTCAGCCTGGACATCACCCATCAAATGATGTACAGGGATCTTTTGTAATTTCAGATCGTCAGGATCTCCGTTTTACATGTCATCTGAAGGACAACGCAATGTTCCAATTGCTGGAGTGGGACATTGGAACACACAAAGATCACAAGACAGACTAACTCATTGACCACACCAACACCTCCTCCAGTGGTAGCCCGGCTTTTCTAAATGCTCTCCCATCCAAGTATTGGCCAGACCCAAACCTGCTTAGCTTCAGAAGGATGAGCTAATTGGGACTGCCGGCAGGACGGCTGCTATTCCGCTGCAGTTAGTTTCCAAAGAATTGTCATGACAGAATAGCCATCTCATTTTCCAACTTGGACATCTGGGTGGGTCAGGAGGCCAAATGGATTTTACATTGGCTATACTCTCTGTCACCCTGTCGTACTGTAAGAAAGAGAAATTAAATCAGCTAGAGGTGAAGAGAAGAGAGATATGGTAAAGCATGGTAAGGGTAACTTGCATCTTTCATCTGTTCATTCAAGAGCTTCCAAATTATCATCCTTCACATTAGAGAACTGAGAAGATGCTTGCTGGCATTACTGTCATTGTATTAAATTGTAATTTTAATGGTAAGATATTGAGTATTCTCTTATTTTATCATCATTTTTTTTAATCATATGCCTATTTTTTCTCAGTTACGTGAGTCTGACCCTGCATCAGAGCAAATTCCTCAAACAATGTGATTCTGATTATTGAGAATTATACTTACAATTGTAACTTCCTGTGTGTTTGATAAAAATTTAACATGGTGTCTTATACATGCACCACGATTTAGAATATTAAAAAAGGTTTCATTTTATTCCGTGGATGGAACTTCTTAAGCTGGATAAAAAGCAGTATAGCCTCTATTGTCTTCTTTATCGCCATAAAATCCATAAGGTGTTTGAGAGGCAGCTTATTATTCTCGTATCGGAACCAATTTATGCATTTTCAATCAAATCTGTCTGGTGGAGGCTTAAAAATGGTATTCATTAAATTTCTCTCGTTGCTGCAGACCATAAAATGGGCCTTTGTGGATTGTGACTTTTCTTTTCACTGTTCTATACAAGATAATAGATGTTTATTATACTACATAATCATGTCTTTTCTGACAAAACATTGACCAGAGACAGAAGCTTAGCAAGTCACAGAACAAAAACACAACTCTGGTTGAAGGAGACAATTGAAATCTTTAACAGTTCTGACAGACGGCAATGAGCCATCTGCGATACATGGTGTTCAGGCACCCCCCAAAAATAAGAAGTGTGATGACGTGAGCACAGCAAATAGAAAATATAGCGTTATTGATGAATGTTTCTTCACGCTTTGTGGGGATGGGAAAAAGATAAAAGATAATTAATTTCAAACAGATACACCTCTTACAAATATTTAGCAATACAAACAACAGTCGTTTTTTTCTTTTTTACTGCAGCGTTAATTAAACATGCAATTGAAACCATCTGCTCTGCAGGCAGTTTAAAATGAATTTTACTCATCCATTTTTAAATGAAGCTAGCAAATTATGCTTCTGAAAAAAGGACTGTTTATAGCATCACTTCTTCATGGCCGTGAGTTTAATTCCCGCCAGAGCTGTGTGTGTGTGTGTGTCGAATAGTTTTATTTTTTAATTATCTTTTTTTTCCTGAACACCCCCCCCCCCCCCCATTCCAAGGACAACTTTATTTTACATTAAATTACAGGTACAGTGTAAAGAGTGTGGCCACCCCAAACTCACCCATCCTAGTACCGTGATTATAAAAGCAAGAAAGAAAACAAAGGTAATTAATGTTCTATAATAATAAAGGTGGGAATACAGAATACAAACAACCATAAGAATCATACCAGTCATTACAAGAACATTAAACAACAAAAATTATAAGAAGAACAATATCAACAACAACAATAATAATAATAATAATGTTACAAATAGGTATATAAATATATATATATATGTAACATACACACATGCTCCTGCACATATACATGTATGTTTCAATTCCTATATCTATAACATAAACTAAAAAGAAATAATAATAATGATACTGATCGAAGGGGCTCCATCAACGGGAGCCCACCCTCGGGCCCCCCAGCCGGCCCCCCTGCAGGACGGATTGCCGCCCACCGCAGCGACCCGGCATGTGCCCCCTCGACACTGCAAGATGGTCGGAGGGAAGCCCATACAAACAAAGTGCCCCCCCCGCCCCCCCACCTGGGAGCAGACCCGCGGCGACCGGAGAGCAGCAGACCCCCCCGCCCAGCCCAAACCGAACCCCCAATCTGCCTAGAAGGGCCCAGAGCGTCCCAGGATACCCCGGACCGTCCGCCAGGGCCCCCCGGCCAGGGTCGCCTGCAGGCCCCCCATGATGCATCTTCCACCTGGTGGGCCACCCCACCCGCGCAGGGCCATGGACATAGAGTCACCGCTCCTGCCAGCTGTGTGGGTCAGGGATGGGGACTAATCGGGGCCAGTTGGGGACCTGCCAATCCTGGCACACCCGTATCGCTCCCCTGGGCCCGACATCACATCTCACACTACACTAGGGCCTTGATAGGCGGTGGGGAGGTGAGCCGAGACACTGCCCCTCAATTTTTACTTGCATACTAGACACCACATGACACCAGGGCTGAGGAGGTGGGTCGAGGCAGGTGGGGCTCTGCCGTCTGCCAGCGGGGGGGTGCCCGTGCCTCGACTGCTCGCCCACTTTTTGCACTTTAGTCATATACACAGTCCATATTACATTAGGGCCTTGGGGTTTGGCCGTCTGCCAGCGCGATACCTGAGCTGCACCCACTAATTTTAATGCATTGTAGACATAAGCACACAACTCTGTCACACATATACATACACACTTTACGTTAACATGGGATGGGGATGCGATGGGGGCCGAGGGCCCCCCTTAACTCTCCGTGTGGATTAGTTTTATATTACATTGTGACAAAATGACCAAATGTCCCCCACGATGTGATAAAAAAAACTGTTATTTTGATGTTGTGAATGCAATCAAAAAAACTAAACATGGCAAATGTCTCATATTTAGTTTGGTTACTTACGGTTAAGGTTAGGGCTGAGTTGGGATTAAGGTCATCATGTTCACATTAAAGCTTTCCCCATAGAAATGAATGGAGAGTCCCCACAAAGATATAATTACGATCCTGTGTGTGTGTCTGTGTGCACGTGTGTCTGTGTGTGTGTGAGTGGTTATATACTAGTGAATATATAATAGTGACATATATGAACCCTGTGAACCCTGACCAGGATTAGTGGTTAGAAGATGGATGGATAGATGGATGGATAAATGGATGGCTATACTGTTCTGAAAATGAACCCTACTGAGGCTTTGACATTTTCCACTAAGATGCTGCTGTATTTGCTTCTGAGTACCTGGTTTCATCCACAAACTTCCCTGACACTCGTTGCCCCTAAAGTGAAATTATATGCAAAATGTATATTGCAAGGAGGTATCAGAGAAAAGCTGTCCTGCTCCCAGGAGTTTGCTGTCCACTGCAGGGAAATTGCCATCTAAATGTTTCAGCATGTTCAATACCTATTTGTTTAAATGATTAATATTTTAGCGGGAAGCCAGTAGTAAGTAGACAAGGCAGGTGTGTGCACGTTTGACAATTTTTGGATGCTATGAATATCATCGGCTAGTCTAAAGATAGATTATGCCAACCGTTATTCACCAGAACCAGTCAATCATCAAATAACTGAATGTTTTCTAAAGAGAGTGTAAGATGATTGTTAAATCGCATGCTGGGAAGCGTGCTCCTCATTTTACAGACGTTAAGCATTGTACGCTAATTATAAACAAAATATTTCTCCTAGCTGAATGCACCTAAGTTAAATAATTATGCTACTACAGCAAAAGTGCTATGATACATTTAATAAACATTTTCTATCCATTTAAGAAAATGTATATGGGTTTCTATCCTGTCGTTTAAATTTATTTATTGGCAGCGGTACAAAACCCAAATACAACAAGGAAAAAAGAAACAATCTTCACTCCATGGACCTCTAAATAGATTAGAAGCACAAAATATTAATAAGGTATTCCGTGATTTGTACAAATGGTACAATGCCAATGAGTTAAACCACTATTTTGACTTTAATGTAAGGGAAAAACACGAGCTAGTGAAACATAAACTCACTCCCATGCATTAAATATATCAGTAACATTTAATCGGTCTATTTATGTGCTTGCCTTGTCTAAATGAATTTTGAATATTCTTTGCATGGATTGAATCCTCTTGTGATCCAGCTGACCCATTCGCATCTTTCTTGCTGACGTCTTTGTGAACAAGATACGCTAATGGAGCCTAATTGGCCCTTTCCTTGATTTTCCTTCCTCTTTCTCTCAAGAAAACACACCAGGCACTGAGTTTTTCAAATTCCCCATGCTATAAAGAGCCCGTCCAGAGGGAAACACGTTGTTTGGAGGTATATAATCACGCTCTTTGATGTCCTTCTGGATGCAGGTAGTAAAAGCTCACCGTGCCACCATGATGGAAATGGTCCTTAATGCCTATTGTCTCTAATTATACACCAGCAGAGCACCATCAGGAATACAGAATGCACTCAATAATAGTGACTATTTGGTCAGTGAATGTGGAAGTGTTTAATGGAGCCGCCTGAGGTTCTGAAACCTCACAGTACGTGACTGAAAATCCGACAGGAAAATTTCGCCTTATTTCTTTCTGTGGTTCTGCTGGTTTGTTTCATTTGTTTGTTTTCTGGTTTGCAACTTTAACATAATTCACTGTGTGAGATAAAACACAGGTATAGATAGCAATAGAATTTAATGTCCCAAAAGAAAAATAATGGTAATTTCACATGATGTCCACAGTCGTGGACTGAAGTGGAGTGAACTGGTCCTGCACTTCCCCATGAAAGGTAGAGATCACCACAAAGAAAGGTCAGCGCTCCGGACAGCTCGCGTACACGTGCAGCAGCAGCAGCTCTACGCTCATACAGACAGCTCACATAACCGTGCACCAGCACCTCCACGCTCATACGGACCGTTCACGTTCACGTGCACCAGCACCTCCACGCTCATACGGACAGCTCACGTGCACCAGCACCTCCACGCTCATACGGACCATTCACGTTCACGTGCACCAGCACCTCCACGCTCATACGGACAGCTCACGTGCACCAGCACCTCCACGCTCATACGGACAGCTCACATAACCGTGCACCAGCACCTCCACGCTCATAGACTCACTTACTTAACCATTTTCCGATGACATTGACAGTGACTAATTAAACTGGTGCCAGTCAGTGTACCGGGCGACAGTGATCCCTTTAGCAGCTTGCGTCATCGCTCATGGTTCGAGCGCAGTCTCTGATTTGTGTCTGCTTCAGGCTTTTATGTGAATCTCCATATGATATTGAATCCACTGTAAAATAATTCTGCTTACACTTTTCGCAGTACAGATGGTCAATATAGTCAATGCAAAATACATGAACAGTATAGTGCAGGTTAATTTACTTATTGCTCTTCATGTGGCCATTATTATTATGGTGTTTAGTGCTTAGACTTTTAGCACAGCGGGTTACTTCATCCTTTGCCTGCAGAATCTCTGTGTATAATTACGATGAAGTGCAATCTTTTTAACTTTGTATCGTGGCTACTGTCTGCGGTGTAACTGTTGTTTTTTTTTTTTTTTGAGACCGCAAATGCCAGCAGAATCATTCTGTACTGGTCTCCTGGCTGAGATGCAGCCTGTTCTCTGTGATTATAGGTTAGGCCAATTACAAAGATAACATGAATTTGTCCGTCTTGCTCGGTGAATTACTCTGAGACGTATCACACAGAAATCAATGCACGTTGAGGCAAGTCTTAATATCCTGCAATGTATTCATGAGAATTAAGCAGCATGGATGCAGCATAGTTACAAATAAATGTGGGTGCTTCTGTACCTGGCTTATTACCATTTGGGGATCATTTTCCTTTATTTATCTGGTAGATACATTTCTGTAAAGGAGCACAGAAAAAGTATAGGGAAGTTTGGGGTCAGAGAGCAGGGTCCAGCAACAATAAGCACCCTTGGGTTAAGAGCTGCTCTCGAGGAACCAATGATGCTATGATTATGCTGCTAATTATGGGATTTGAACCCACAACCTTACAGAGACAGGCATAGACCCCTAACTGACTGAGATACACACTGCCCCGATTGCACAAACCAAACAGAATATGGCCTCATTGTTTATTTTTTTATGTCATACAGGCATTAGTGCCATCCATCCATTTTCTGTCACTGCTTGTCCTTTTCAGGGTCACTGGGGGTCGAAAGCTTATCCTGGGGCTAGGGGTCAGGCAGGGAAGAAACCAGGAGGGGACGCCAACCCATTGCAGGGTATTAATACCATACATGAGTAATTTATGTACGAAGTCTGCATGACTTGCATTGCTTTGGCTATTTAATAGCATTTTGCGTGATAAGGGGGGTGACGTGGCGGTGGCTCAGCAGGCAGCACCAACACCTCACATCCCCCCCTCCTGTCGGGGATCCCGCTTGGGCTCTGACTCTCTGTGGAGTTTGCATGTTCTCTCCCTGCTGTCTCCTGCAGCCCAAATGTATATTGTTGAAGTAATGGGCCTCTCTTAATTGACTGTCGAATATCGTGTGCCCTGAAATGGACTCGCGCGTAGCCTTGTACACTGTGCCGCCTGGGATAGGTTCTAGGTCAGTATTTCTCGACCTGGTCCTTGGGTACCCCCAGACAGTCCACGTTTTCGCTCCCTCCCAGTCTCAAAGGTGGGCTGGAAGGGAACAAAATCATGGATCGTCTGGGGGTCCCTGAAGTGCGGGCTGAGAAATACTGGTGACCTTGAACAGTTCGAGGACAGATAAATAGTAACACTGGTAAGGATGCATAAGTATACTGTATATGAATAGCCTCCCATAGTTAAATAATTCCTACAATCACTGAACGACAAACATCATTTTCAACTTTACATTTAAAAAAATAGATTTAACAATTAAGTTAACTGGACGATGAATCGATATTTTCTCCTTGTTTCATAATTAACTGTATTCCAAGATTGGGGTTAGTCCTTTGTAATGGAAAGGTTAATTACAAAATGTGAATTAAAATCCCAAGTTCAAGTCTGTGAATAGACAATACTACAGAAAAAGAAATGTAAACTTTATATTGTCTGTGTTATACTCCTTGTTAATGTTCTGAAACCTAAAGGTAAGTGTGACGATGTTTTATGCAGAGGTGGACATTTCATGTCCAGAAAGTAAAAATCCAAACCAGGATTTTGTTTCAACCAACTAGTTGTGTAGTCTGTGACTGTGGCTCTTTATGTTCAACTGGTTGGTTGAAACAAAATCCTGGTTTGGATTTTTACTTTCTGGACCTGAAATGTCTGGGGCAGGCATAAATGATACCGCATTGTTCCATTATTTACAGACGAAGAGCAGTGACTAAATGATATTTTAATTTTAGTACTTGGTGAATGACAAATAGGGTGAGAAATATTGGCACTAAAATTAGAGAACTGAGCCAGCAGTGGCGCATAAGAACGCAGCGAGTCGGCTGCTCCGTAGCCAAAGGTGCCGAGTTTGATGCGAACATCCTGCAATTAACCCCAGCAGATTTCCTTGCACTGTATTGCTAATTGTCTGCCGGCATCTAAAATAGGAACATTTTTGTGTACTTTCACATGGGAAACGCGCAGGTTATGTGGCTTTCACTAGATCTAGTCCGTCTCTTTTTCACACACTGTGTCTTATGTCAGTTTATCAAGCAGCGTTATGAAAACTAATCCAGATTGTCGGACAAACTAACAAGCTTATCATACGTCGAGAGTTTGTAATTTCAGACGGCGCTCATAAGGACATAACATGATGATACTCCCCAAGCCCAGGGAGGGACTGTAACCACTTTGTAAATAGCGTGCTGAAGACCGACATCCTCAGAATTGCTGTTTCCATGGGGGGGTTCATGTGAGAGCCCTTGAAAGGTCCACCAATTGCCAACATGTGAATGAGGTGCTACAGATGCAGGTCTTCCGGGGAATATCTCTAGTGCATCTGCTTTGATAGCTATTATACCATGTAATATAAAAAATCTATGTTGGCTCATACTTTCCATGTGTTAATCTTCTATTGATTTTTGACTTCTTATCCATTCCTGGGTCATGGGGGGAGGGGGGGGCGCAACCTATCCCAGGACGGGTGTGGTACTCCCAGGACTGGGTGCTAGTGCATCATAACAAAACATTTTTATATGTTATACAGTATTTTATATAACTCAGCAGGCTGAATGCAGTACATGTTTTCCAATGCAGCAGTTCACGTTTTGTTACATGAATATACTCGGCATCAAATAATTGTAGTCCTGCCCTGCAATACCTTGGAAATGTCGATATATTGTTTTCTTAAAAGTAAAAGTAAAACTGTTTTTGGGATTGCATAACATCCTTGCCTTTATGTTGTTTACTATGACACATTTGAAAGGAGGCACCAACATTACAAAACATTGGTTTCAATATCGACAAGATTGCCTGAAACGGTACAGCAACTGAATGCAATTCTGAAAATGGCAAATATGAACTTAACCATGTCATTTACTTTTTAAATACACTGATAATCCAAGCAGACTATTAATTTTAGTTAAGATCGTCTAAGTGGATTGTTGTAAAAACTAGCTTGAATGAATGTATAATTAAAATTATGTCCTTGTAGCACCCAACCAGATATACCTTTATGCATTTTTATTACATAAAGAATGTTACCATTTAATTAAAACTGGAGTATGTAGCTTTTAAAATTATAGGCACTGAGGTAATGTGTTCCCACTGCCTCTCTCCTAATACTGCTATGAACATTAAAGAAAATTAAGGACATATTCCGGTGATAAATAAGGTCTATAAGCAGACAACAGAGAGCACCGATGCACTTGCAGATTAACCCAAGAACTAGCAGCGACATTATGACAGGTTGAAAACAAAAGTCATAGAAACACACATCAATCAAGTGTAGAAGATTGTTCCCCTATCAGGCAAACAGCCTTTGTGATAAGTTTGATTACCACCAAGGTAGGACATTTTTTAAAAGAAGAATATGATGCTTCTTAATAATGGTTTTTTATTACTACATGTGATCATTTCAAACCATCTGAAGCGGTAATGAATAGCTGGCACTGTCGCATCACTATTACAATTATTATTTTTTTAAATATTGTATTAGTAAATAGTAGAAGTAATATGTTCCACTAATATACAGTCAGTGACCAGTTTATGAGATACGCCTGCTCAATTAACACAATGAACAGCCAATCGTGTGACTGCGATTGAATACATAAAGGACACAGACATTGACAAGAGGTTCAGTTACTGTTTGACTGAGCATTAGCACAGATGCCTGATCTAAGCGAGTTCGAATTTGGTGTGATTATTGGTGCCAAACAAGTCACCCACCTGGGATTTAGATTGATGCAGCGTGTACAGTTTACAGGGAGTGAAAGGATAAAGCATCCATCCATCATCCTGGGCAAGATCTCAGGGGGGTGGAGCAAATCCCAGACAGTACTGGACACAAGACTGGGGGTACATCCTGCAAGAGGAAAGACATCCACTGAAGTGGAGTTCTGTGGCTGAGAAAACCTTATTAATGTCAGAGGGCAGAGGAAAATGGGCGGACTGGTGACACTAACAGAAAGGTTTGTAAATATGCAGTTTGCAGAGAACTTCCTCTGAATGCACAGCTCGTCATCCCTTGAAGTGATTCTGGAGCAGCAACCCAGTCCTTGGGGACCCCCAGACAGTTGACCATTTGGTAGGAAATTGGGAGGAACCAAAAATGTAGACTGTCTGGGAGGGAGCAAAAATGTAGACTGTCTGGTAGGGAGCAAAAATGTGAACTGTCTGGTAGGGAGCAAAAATGTGAACTGTCTGGGAGGGAGCAAAAATGTGAACTGTCTGGGAGGGAGCTGGGAGGGAACAAAAACTGTCTGGAAGTCCCAGAGGACTGAGTTGGGTTGTTGTGGAGGTAAGTGTGTTGTGCCCGATACTAGCATAGTGTACATAACAAAGTGTCCACTGAGTGTATGTAACAGTCAAGGGACTAATATGGCATGGTAATAAGATGTGTATCACCTCCAGCTACACACACCTAAATAAAAAAATCTATAGGACTGTAATGAATGTCTAGACCTGTGGATAAATTAGGGAAATAGGCATCACATTTTGAAAAATGAACAGATTCAGCTACACTTGAAGTCCCGCCTTGAACTTTAACCCTGCTGGTTGATTTATGCTTCAGCTTCTCTTGGACACTTTAAGAGCTGCACCCCAATCGTTAGTCATGAACCATAGAGAACAAGATAGCAGCTGAGCTTCATTAGGCTGCAAGCTGAGCTCAAAGGCAGTGCAATTAGGGGGAAGAAAAGCCGACTGGGACAGCGAGGTGAAAATTGGCTCCAAGCACGAGAAAATGCGACGAGATGGTTTTAATAAGAGTTTTGTAATTTAAATAAAAACAAAAGGTTCTTCATTCAGGTATTTTTTATAAATGCATTTATATAAATGGTCTTTAATGATAGACCAACTGCATATGAAAAAAAAGAGAATGGGAGTTTTATTTAGGCTGCCCGTTAAATTCAATCAATTCTGGCAAGAAAGAATGATTGAGGGTTAACTCAGCAGTCACTTTTAACAGGGATGCCTTACCAATATGAAACAGCTCTCGTGTTCACACCTGTGCTCAGCATGTTTTATGAGTGTACAAAAAACCACGAGTGGTGTGTGGAAGGTGAGAGTCATACGGCATCTGCTCTGCTGAGGAAGAGCTTCTTCATGAACTGGCAAAAAGAATCCTTCATTGCAATTTCAAGCTCATCATTATAGGTTGTTTAATTTTTTTATTGGCCTTTGTAATCGTAGGTAGGTGTGAGACTTGGAAAAAACCCTGAGGAAAAAGTAGCAAAAGTATTGAAATTAGATTAGCACACCATCTACCAATGTCGTCTAGTAATTACATTCTATTCAATTCATTTTTATATAGTGTCTTTCACAGCTGAGTGACCCCAAGGCACATTACATGAGTAAAGACATTAAGACAGGAATATCAAAGTTATTATTACAACATTTAATATACAATTACCGGCATGATTGTGTTTGATATTTGCAGTTAGGTTGATTACATAAATAATGCTTTTAACTGGGGACCTGCAACGTTCTGATTGAATGCAGCGAGGAACCATCACTGTACCATGAGATTATCTTGATCCAAATCAATGACTGCACAAAATATAAAAACATGCATTATTTACAGAACTTTCCAGAACCCTCATTTGAAACCCTCTTGTTTGAATGATGAAGTAACAGAATAAACTTCAGCTAAAGCAATATCTGGGCATATATTCATTGGCCTACATTCCTACCCTCACCTATGGTCATGAGCTCTGCATGAGCTCGCAGATACACGCGGCCGAAATGAGCTTCCTCCGCAGGGTGGCTGGGCTCAGCCTTAGAGACAGGATGAGGAGCTCAGACCTTCCGGAGGGGCTCAGAGAAGAGCTGCTGCTCCACCACGTTGAAAGAAACCAGCTGAGGTGGTTCCGGCATCTCTCTAGGATGCCTCCTGGACGGCTCCCTGGGGAGGTGTCTTGGGCATGTCCAACCGGGAGGAGGCCCCGGGGCAGACCCAGGACACGCTGGAGAGATTGCATTTCTTGACTGGCCTGGGAACGCTTTGGTATCCCTTCGGAGGAGCTGGAGGAGGCGGCTGGAGAGAGGGAGGTCTGGGGACCTCTGCTCAGTTTGCTGACCGCACCTGGAACCAAATGAGTAGCGGAGAATGAGTGGACAGGTGGATTAATCAGGTTATAGTCTCACATGTACTGTAGCGACCGACTCACCCATCGGAATTTGACTCTCATTCGCTTTTTACTATATACCATGTCGAGTGCAGGGCCAGAGTCTGGGTTTGTAAAACAGTGAGGTCTGGGAGCAGGGGTGGGGGGTGCGTCTTGTCAGCCAATTAATAGCTTATTACCGTCCCGTTCATAAGCTATTAATTGTGAAATGTTAGTTAGCCTAATTTTTCATTCAGGTGAATTTTTAGCTTCAAATTTTATTTTTAGCTCTTGAACAATTACCAAGGTCCAGACCTCGGTGACCTCATAGCTACTGCCCTGGTCATGAGGGGTTTGTGGTTTTCTTGTCACTATTGGGGTTAAATCTCCAAGCAGAGCTTCCATAAGGTGGGAGGCAGGTTAACTCGTAGATGAGATGTTTTCTTACTGTGGATTCATTCAATCATTTATGCCCCACTATTACTCTGCTGTTCTTTGCTGTAAAGGTCATTTCAATGTGCAAAAAACTGTTGGCATATGGAAGTAACTTGAAAATGGGGCATGGAGAATTAGAAAAAGTAGAAAGAGGATTTAATCAAAATGATTAACATGAAGAATATCTGAATGTTCACTATAGCGACTGATGAGGTAACAAATCATGAAATGTTCATAAGAGAGTTTTTTTTTTGTTCCTTAGAGTCATTACCATATAAAGACTTGTGTCTAAATGGGGCAATTTTGTAGGTTTGCATCTACCATTATTCAGCTGACACCAGGGGAGTTTTTACCTACTGAAAAGATCAGGGGCTAAGTCAAGTATACCTGGAGCGTACTTCTTTTTTGCATCGGGGCTATAGTACTCGAGGCTAGGCTTACAATACTCGGGGCTAGGCTTACAATACTCGGGGCTAGGTGTAAAATACCCGGGGTTATAACCCTATTTGAACAGACCTAACGACACCCATGGGCAACATTTTACTGGTAATAAATATCATTCACAGTATTATTCATATCATTTGATGACTGACACGGAATTTACAGGAATGGACCTCAATATACAAAAATGTAATTTATGGTAGAATATAGAGGTTTCTTTCAGACAACAGGTGAAGGAAGCAGTGTTGCACTAAAAAAGAGAAAAGAGTAACATTGATGCCACATACAATATTTTTTAATGTCAGTGTATCATCACAATCACCATTTCCACATGAAACCAAAAAAGTGCCGGAACTTTGAAAAATGTCTGATAAAGTACCGTGCAAAACAGCGCCACCCTTGTTGGTACAAAGGACTTCGGTGAAGCGAAACATTTTCTGCCCCGCTAAGCTCAAAAAACTTCAACATATGGCTCATCACCTTCTGTTTAGTAGTAGACGGATAGTCATGGACTATGACACATTTTTAAACCCACCCAGCGAAGTAATGCCTCAATAGTCTTTCCATCTATGGGCATTCCTTTTCGTTCTCGACCAAAACACGATTGACACATGTGTAACCATTCGGACCATGAGTGCAGCCATCAGGAAATATGCTTGAAAAACTAATATTCCTTGTTGGTTTGTGGTTTGTAACCACTGATCTTGTTGATTGTATTGAATCCAACGTATATACTGTAAATAAGTTTTATTTCGCAAAAGAAACGCACCAGTGCAGTTATGCAAATGTTTTCGGAAATATGGGGATTACAGTTGCCATTCATTCCATATTTTACTTGTGAGAATGAAAAATAAAGGAATCATTTAAAAAATCAAGAAAAAATAGTTAAATGTGCAACTAGTCATACAAAATGTCAAACGAATGTAGTTAAAGTCCCCCTACTTAAAAATGTCTTAGTTTAGGGGTCAGCTGATCGATTAGCCAAACTGTCAAATGGATGAGGATATTGATCAGAACATTACTAAGGCGTTATTTTGTAAACGGGTAATTTTTTCCTGCAACTTTAACCCTTGACGGGTTGATACAGCCAATGAAATTGCTGCGGGCAGGATTGACATGTTTTTGGTTCTCTTACAGGGCTTCAGTATTGAGTCCACAGCCTAATAAACAAAGACAGCAAAGGTCATCACTGCACAGAAGCACAAATGTCAAACACCGCTGTTGGTACAAGACCCTAATAGTGTGCAGGGGAATAATTAGTTTGATTAAATGTGATGCCTGTTCATTTGAAACTATGAAATACATCGATTTAACTTATGACCTATATATACTAATCCAATAAGTTATTTTGTCCATGCTTAAGGCTCAACGTGGCATTTCTGCAGAAAATTTTGAAGCGGCATGATTAATGTTATTATACAACAGAAGTTTGCACAATAACATGTTTATGGCACATCTTAAGAACAGCTATTTTGATTCACCTTGGTAATTAGTAAGCATGAATAGCATAATGATGAAACTGTGTTCAGCATATTTGCACAAGAGATTGTTTTTGTACATGCTTCATATACGATTAGCCTGATTTCCCAAATCTTTCAAAACAAACCAACTATAATTATATTCAAATTAGTTCTGTGTACTATATCAGTAGTAAAACAGCTCATGGACAAAAATGATCATCTGCTGCATGTGAATCCTGCAGTAATGTTCACAGAACTGAACTGTTTGAACTTGAGAGCAAAAATTAAATAAACGAGTGGTTCTGTGGCTAGCAATGGTTTTTTTACATCGCTATTTACTGTCGACTCCACTATTTTGTATGTTTATGACTCTGTGTAATCCATGCAAAATATAATCATCTTGAAATTCAAATTGGTCAGGGATAGAAGCAGGATTGCAAAAAAGAGAGAATGTGAACCTTCACTGCACTTCTGTGTTGCATCAGCCTTGTAAATCAAGCCAAGAAAGTCCGCTGTTATTCGGTGAGCTATATGAAACACATTTTTTAACAAACAGCACATTTTCAAAGTCAAGGTTCATTCAAAAGAAACTTAACTTATGTGGGGCCCCTAGGCCTACATTGGCTTGGGTATTGTGCTGCTGATTTAAATAACTGCTCCATTTTTCCTGAGGCAAGGTGGGGCCCTGATGGTTGCCCGGGCCCCAGGCTATAGCATAGGATAGCCTATGTATTAATCGCCCCTGGAAAAATAAATGATCAAATCCTATTTGTCTAGAAGTGTTTGGTTCTATGTATGTGTTATTTTCACTGATCATTATGCCATATGTTACCTAAATTATTATATATATTTTTTCAATTCCAAACACCATGTGACACTGAACCGCTAAAAATACTAGCGATGTTTGAGCAAAAATAGCACTACCCTCACAGCCATCCAATGTGCCATATAGTGAACCCTAAATCGCGATTACGCCTGAGAGAGCGGGCTCCTATTGAACATGAAGGTTTCTAATTATAGGTGTCTATTCTCAGCCTGCATCCTGGGGAAAGGGCTATTTTTATTTTTGCGGATTTCCGCATGCATCGTGGGAGAGCGCGAGGCAGTTCCGTGATTTATCCCAGCGTTTGGTCCGTACACAGTGATAAAGGGCCCGATTTCTTTGACAGGTGCGTCGATACTTTGACTATAGAGAATGGTATCGCAAATCATGCTTTTGAATGTATGGATCCATATCAAAACTGCTTCAGGTGATCGACTTTTAGGTTCTGCTTGGATGGCCACTTTCAGCCACAGACCATGAATTAGAGCAAGTGTAGTAAACTACACACCCTCTTCATTCCCTCTCCCTCCTTTACCACGCTTCCCTCCCTCTCTCCCTCCCTCTTCCCCTCTCCCCCGTCCCTCCCTCTATCTCTCCGGCACTCTCTCTCCCTCTCTCCGAATCTGCTCCGCTTCGCTCCAGTCCAACATGTTGCCCGGACGATGCTGCGCTCCACAGTCCGAGCTCTCCTGCCCGTGTACCGCACGCACGCTGGCCCCCTGCATCTGAGCGAGCTGGGAGTGGAGGACCTCAAGGCAAGACAGGGCGACGAGGCGCGCCGCTCTGCGCCCGTCTCCATGTGGCGGGAGGCGATGCGGGGAAGACCCTACCTGCTGGATAGAAGCGAGGGCACCACGGGGAAGCCCAAGTCCACGGACTGGCTGTACGAGTCCTACTACTGCATGAGCCAGCAGCACCCGCTGATTGTGTTCCTGTTGCTCATCGTGATGGGAGCCTGCCTGGCGCTGCTGGCTGTCTTTTTTGCGTCTGGACTGGTAAGCAATCTTTTAATATATATATATATATTATTATTCTTAGCTGACGTTAATATGACAAGACGGCCGTGAAACTAGCGTGACTCTCTATCGCTGTCGCACAGCACGCTTAATTTAACAAGTGAAGGGGCGGGAGATCTGGACCCCTTTCATTTACTGGGTCCCTGTCGGGTCTCCGGCGGCTCCTCGGGCGGCGAGCACGCGCTGCCGCGCCGTTAACCAAGTTGCGGTTTGGCGCGCGGGTCCGGCGCGCGGGGGGCGCGCGGTACACCCCCCAAAAAACAGGATCACCCGGTGACAATCGCCTTTTCCCGACTTAGGAAGTTGAAAGGGATTCAGCAACAAGCCGTGGCAGATGGTCACTCAGGGTTTGTTCCATGCAGTGTTTCTTAATTACATCAGAATTGCAGATTTAGGAAGAAATTTATTTTGAAATATATCGCATGCAAGATGGGTAAATGCCTCCTATGATGGGTAGATGAAATATAAGATATAAAAGGCGTTACTTTACTGCCTGAATCCGTTTAAAATATAGAGAGCATATTCTATAACGGATACAAAAATGAGGAAGTCGAGAAAATCTAATGTTTTGCTGGGGCAATTAATTGGCATAGCGCAGCATTCACTGAACATCAGGACCTGATACTTTTAAAACGCTTTAATGCCCCACTGATTCCGCCAGTGAATGCAAATCAACTTCTGGAAACTATCATTTAGAAATACTTTAAATACCAAGGTTCTAACTACTCGTGGTCTTTCGACGTGTTAAGATCTCTGCTCAGTGAAACTACAAATGGAACTTTGAAAAACACGTTTGCTTGTGTATTTGGGTCGTTGATTTAATATTAGCAATTAATTTCTAATTAATATCAAATGCATATTAAACCTTATTGGGTATATGCCTTTATAGGGTTCACTGGGAAACAAAATGTTTTGTTCTTGTCACAATTTTGATGCTAGACTTGTATTTAAATAAAAGATTAGTATGTGGGCAAAACCACATGAACTTTGTATGATAATGTTGCAGATGGTACGTGGACTGCTGCTTATACTTTAAAAACATGTTCCAGAAATCATTTTAACTTTATTTGAACAATTGTTCCTTAATAATATTTTCAAATATCACATTTGACACATTATATTGAATAGATATTAAAATAACCTTTGAATTAGATATTCATGAAGAATGCTGTCAAAATGAAAACATGCCCGAGATGATGTTGTAATGCCACGTGAATAGGTCATAATGTGTGATGTAAATAGTCACATGTTATGAAGACATTTCACTTTAGTGCTGTATGTTCAGCGGTATTCATTTAGCATGATTTAATGCGGTTAACACTGCATCAGTGTACACGCACCTGAATATCAGGAACATTTTTACAGACTATCCCCATAGCCACTGTGCATCCGTATCCAGCCTTTGACCTGAATTTTGTCCTGATGCCAGACTTTACTGGGCGAGGCGGACGGTTGCCTCACCCCAGTAACCCACCATAGGAGCGCTGATTATGAAACGGCCCAAATGTCTGCTTCACCCTCTCCGAGGTCCCCTAAGAACCCAGCAGATCTGCCGTGACCCTTATCTCTTGCCAGCGCCTCCGCCCAATACGCAGCCGGCTCCTGGCATTACGTCACACCCTGTGCCACAGCACAGCAGCTGCTGACGGTGGCCTTTGCTCCTTGAAACTTTAATTCTCCTTTTCTTCATCATTTAATGAAAATGGTGGAAGGACCCCTGGCCTGGATGTTTTGACTTGAAAAAAATCCTCCTGCAATTTTTATCGTTGCACTTATATATATATATATATTTTTTTTTTTTTTTTTTTTTTTAGAAGCAGAACTAATTCATTATATATGATGCTGCTTCATTTTATGCATTATAGACAAAATCCAGTTTCTGTACCCTTCAGTTATAATTTTTTTTCTGGATTGGATTTAAGGCACAGTAGCCGCATAGAGACAGCAGGGCTATTATGGTGCAGGAAAGGCACCTAAAAACGGTCATATGCTTCCCACAAAACAGCTAATATATATGTGAAATCAGCTTCTAGAAAACACTGAGGCAGATGAAGGCACGTCATCTCACTGCACATACATATGCCACATGCGTTCATTTATTTTAATCTTTTTCAAATTTAGTTAATATTACTTTTCAGGATATTCTGTTTTTGTAGTGTGCACTTTTTAGCACTTTATTTGCAGTGTTTGTCTTTCGTACCTGTACTGTCTTTGCACTTTGCCTTGTTCTACATTACATGTCTGTTTGTCTGCACATGTTGCCGTATGCACGGAAATTTCCCCCCTGGGACCAATAACGTTAATCTCATCGTATCCTAAAAAGCTCCATCATATGAAGTCTCAGAATGAAACAAGAAGCCATTTCTTCCTAGATATCCGTCAAAAAATTCTGCCCCCATTTGAAATTAGAGTTTGGTGTCCAACGATATGTTACACTACTCTGATACCTAATATCCCTAAGCTACGAAGAATCAGCATGAACATGACTCAGTCCCACTCATTCTGTTTATACTTAAAATGAAATTTATTGGGATTTGATTTATATGTGCATGAATATAGCAGTGCAGTATGTTGTATGATTATGCATTAGCCTCTGTTCTACGGAGACAGAAGTTCTGTATTCAGCCTTAAGGCCATAGTGATGTGTTCTTGTTGTACATACCGTTAATGTGTTAACCATGTGTTAACCTCAGTTAACGGCGTTGGTTTTCACCTCTCTGCTAACATATGAAGTGAAGAGACAGCATATAGAAAGTATTATAGTGACATAAGAAATCATAACCTGCTGAATTAAAAGTCCCAGAGAGCTCCCTGTTAAACGCTTTAATGTGGTTTTTACCCTGAATTTCTCTTGTAAAATACCCACTGAGGAAAATTACAAATTTTCCCTAGGTAGAAGTATCTGAATTTATTTTCTCAAGGGATGATTTGGGGATTAAAGCCAGTTAAACGTCGGACACGGTATAATTGCTGACCGAGTGTAAATACAGGACTCAGCGGAGCTGTCCATCAGCCTGTGCTCAGACGCCACTCTGATTCAGATTCAACAAAATCAGCACGTGTAAAATCAATGACGCCTGACAAGGTATGTTGTCAAGAGGAGTTACAGACAAGGCTAGAGAGAGTATTGTGGTTACCACAGTAAAATTAAAAATAATGCTTACAGACAGCTTGTACTTTAACATTTAAGGTCAAACATGGAAGAGCAAAAATAGCCCTTATGTACCCTGAAATAAAGCAGAGTACTCTGTGGACTGGTACAAACGCATAATACATTTTGGAAATGCAAACAAAACCACGACAATTATATATTTTTTATCTTTCATGGGACATATCGCGATAATTTACTGAAGCACATTACTGTCAAAAAATGTGTTTTCCTTCCATTCTGTCCATTTAAATTTTTTGAAACACAAATGGCCCTTTAACACAACTGCTGCATCAATTTCTTTTCAGATCGAGAAAGAGAAAATGAAATTCTGAAAATGACAAAAATAATCACCGTATATAGCCAGACACATTTGAAATGCAGGTGTTTGACAAGTGAAAGCTATATATAATTCCCCCGTTTCCCCTCCTTTGTGTTTGCAGTAGTTTTTCTGGCTGTAGTTTTATTATATTATGAATTCAATGCAAAGTATTTGGAAGTAAGACTGTCCATTTGAGTTTGTGCCTGCTGAAATTTCCATGCACTTCATATTTAGCACCTAATGCATGAAGAAGCAGATTCATTCACCCTTTGCTCGTTCTCCTTTTCGGGCACCTGGTGCTGGCCAGATTGATCTCATTTATTGGGTTATTTGCTGGAAGGTGATTGATAAGTTGACACAAACTGAAAGAGAGTTCACTGATAGGAGGGAGAGCTTAAGATCTTTCTTCTAAGTGCGCGTTTACGTCTGTCTGCAGGATATCGAAGACCACATAGCGTTCGTAATCACCGTGCCCACCGCACTGGCCATTTTTCTGACCATCTTCATCCTGGTCTGCGTTGAGTCTATCTTCAAGAAACTGCTACGCGTTTTCTCCTTGGTGATCTGGGCCTGCCTGGTTGCCATGGGTTACCTCTTTATGTTTTTTGGAGGCGTCATCTGTCCCTGGGACCAGGTAAGATTGCCTTGTTATTTGAAACTAACATGGTGGTTGTTTATATTCGTCCATTGCCTGCATTTTATTTTTTTTGCAAGAATTTTTTTCACAGGAGAGAAAGTGTTTGGTCGATCTGAACAATTCCAGACATGAATGACAAGTCTAATTTAAAATGGGCATCCCTGAAGAGGACATATGGTCTAAAGTCAATTAAAGCAATATGAATGAATATCGTTTTTTTGGCAATAATTAGGCTGGCCAAGAGATCAGTGAGAAAAAAAAGATCTCTTGTGGTTTTGTTCTTTTCACGTCTGTTATTTCTGTCCTACTTCCAAATTAAATTATAATCATTTATTTTGCAGATAGGAAAAGGGTTCTTAGCAATGTATTTGCGACTTACATCTTAATATTGTGAATTAATTTTGCAGTGGTTAATAGCTTAGCTGGAGCTTTTATGCTGGTGTCTGACACACCATTCCTGATGCACCATTTTTGCCGTTTCCACGGAAGCGTATTTTCTAAAGCAATTCAAGGGTTGGGGAGGATAACATTTGGTGGCCTGCCGGCATTTAAGAATGTCCCCATTATAATGAACAAACATTATTGCACATTAAGATTTGTATAATTATGATAATGTACTAATTATAATTTCAGATTTATTTAATGTTCCGTTTGTTGATTATGCCAAAAAGTCCATTCATCTTCCCTAACTTGTCCAGTAGTGAGCCTGGAG
>JAODKE010000146.1:4886923-4899970 GCA_026779605.1 Mormyrus hasselquistii
GGGGGGTGGCAGGCAAGTGGCGGAGGAACACTCCAGACAGGATAGCAGTCTATTGTGGGGCACATACTCACACACCAATGTAGAGAAGCTAATTCACCAGCCATTTTTCAGATTGCAAACACGGGGAGAGCATGCTAACCCCACACACCCATGGGGAGGGAGGGGGGACTGAATCAGACCCCCAAAGCCCTGGTGATATATAAGGCTGCAACACTACCCACTGGAACCTTGCCACCATCTGGAAAAAAATAAAATATTTAATCATTATTACATTGGTCTTTTTGAATAACACTCATGCTATTCTCTAAATGGTGTCATAGCAGAATCTCTGAAAAATCTCTTTCCATTTGCGAACTACTTTCTCACCATCATACATTGATACTCAGGGGTTTTGACATTGGCCATTACTTATCCTATTAATTAACATGTAATTTCAAAAAGCATTCAAAACAAAATGAATCAATCACACTTTGACGAGACACCCGTTATTCGGTGGGATAAGAATCTGATTGCAGAACAACCACGAAGCTCAACAGATCATTGCATCCATCAGAAACGTCGCATGTTTGTTAGTAGATGTACTAGTGACAAAGCCTTCATGGAATTGGGCTCCTTTTTGCGCTTTAAGAACGTATGACCTACTTATAATATGATATTGGCTCAGCCCATGGTTTGTGATCCTGCTAGGCAGTACAGGCAGTCCTCAGGTTATGAAGGCCTGACTGGCGGACAACTTGTACTTACGAATGGACTGCCGTAAAACCATTTATATTGAAAATTCGAGTTAAATCAAATGGTTCGTAATAAGGAATGCATGCACTACTTTGTTCGTGAAAACTTTGCGTGGCTTCAGCGGTCCATCAATTGAGGTACAGTAGAGTACCTTCTGTAGTTACTTTCATTATTACTATATAATTATTAATATTATGCACTGTGTATTTATTTTTTCAACTTCCTACCTAATTCAACTTAAAGACAGACTTAGGGAACAGATCTTGTTCGTAACCTGGGGACTGCCGGTGTTTTATATGTAATACAAACACTAGAGTACAATGCCTGCCTCAAAGTCTGGTTTCTGTGATCTAGTCTAGGCTGTGTCTATACATATATACATATATAATAGGTAGCTGTGTTCCCATTCTCAGTGACTGTGTGTGTGGAGTTTACACATTTTCCTAGTGTGTGGAGTTTACACGGATTCCCAGTGTGTGGAGTTTACATGTTTTCCCAGTGTGTGGAGTTTTAACAGTTTCCCAGTGTGTTGAGTTTACACATTTTCCTAATGTGTGGAGTTTACACAGATTCTCAGTGTGTGGAGTTTTAACGTTTTCCCAGTGTGTGGAGTTTACATGTTCTCCTTGTGTGTAGCGATTACACAGTTTTCCAGTGTGTGGAGTTTACACGGTTTCCCAGTGTGTGGAATTTACACGGTTTCCCAGTGTGTGGAATTTACACGGTTTCCCAGTGTGTGGAGTTTTCACGGTTTCCCAGTGTGTGGAGTTTACACGGTTTCCCATTGTGTGGAATTTACACGGTTTCCCAGTGTGTGGAGTTTACACGGTTTCCCAGTGTGTGGAGTTTTCACGGTTTCCCAGTGTGTGGAGTTTACACGCTTTACCTTTGTGAGGAATATCCACATTTTCCCTGCGTTTCATGGGTTTCCTCCAAGTGCTACGGTTCCCTTGTGTAACCCAAAAACATGTGATTTTCTGTGAATTCCATTCATTCATCTTGCAGCCTCTTATCCTGGTCAGCGCCAGAGTGTTGTCTGGAGCCTATCTTGGGCAACAAAGAGCAAATCATGAGGTGGACCCCAGATGGAATGGCAGAGTCTATCAGGTTCTGCTGAACTGCTGCCCCATTGTCCATAGTGTGAGTCTGTACCCTGTGACCGGCTTGCATCTTATCCAGCCTCCTGCCTTGTTCTTCCTGGGATAGATTTCAGGCTCACTGCCAGCCTGCAGTGTATAACCAGTTATGGAAGATGAATGATAGATTATTCAGTCCTTGAGGTAATTGTTCATATGCCACAAATAACAAATCATTGATAAGGAAATAAAGAACAAACGATAAACAATGAAAAAGCGAAGATATTGAGAAACATCTAGCAATTGTTCGGCATCTCAATTATCCCTACCAACAGTTTTATTTGACAGAAATGTAAAGCAGTTCCTCTACTACATGTGATTAAAATGGTGTTTTTAAATTTTGAATGCAATTCATTCAGCAGTGTAATTAATTAAGGGCTGATGGACCAAAAACATTGTGAAATGTGAGGGTGGGGATCGGCAAACGCTTTTCTCAATTCTGACAAAGATGAAAGAAAAACTAAATTTGAATAATGCATCTAAGAGCCCTGCAGGTCATGTCTAGTTCAGTGTTTGCTAACGAAACACCTCCTGACATGTGCTGACATGCATGGCTACATCTGCTGTTGCTATTGTTATTGTAAACTACTATTATTGTTGTCAGAGGAATGCAAATCCGATATCCAGCCCATCACTATCCCCAGCTATGCTCTCCCACACTCTCCCGCACCTGAATATTGAGATCACCTGTTTCTAATGAACGCAGATAAACACTTTCCCCCACCCTGAACCTTTGTGAGCCAATGTGTGAAATTTATGGTAACTGAGTTTACTTCCTTGGTTGCGTTTGCCTGCTAGTTCTCTGACCCATTTCGTTTTTCCTGGATTTCATTGCTTTGGTTTGCCTGTCTAGTCTTGACCGGTTTTTTTGTCGCCGTCCCCGCGTTTGGGTGTTTGAACTCTCCTCTGACTTCTATTATCTATGATTGTGGGTTGTGTCATTAAAGCATACTCTAGATCTGGATCCAGTCTCATGGGCATTAAACAGGTTTAGGCTGTGTAATATCGTGCGCGTTCGTTATAGATGTAATAAATAACTGTAATGTAAAATCTAGATTGGATTGGATTACACTTTTTTGTCATTGCACAAAGTACACTGTAAAATCGAACGATACACACGAATTAGCCAAATCATTAAAACCTGACGTAAATAACATTGATCTTGTATAAACCGTGTAAAGATAAAGTCAGTGGTGGCTTACTGGTTAGGGAAGCGCACTTGTAATTGAAAGATTGCTGATTTGCATCCACTACCAGCAAGGTACCCTGAGCAAGGTACCGCCCCCAAACACTGCTTCCTGGATGCTGAATTAGCTGCCCCCTGCTATGTCACATATGGGTGAAATGCAGAGGGCACATTTTGTTTTCGTGTAGTGTGTCAACAATGACCATCGATCTCTAAATTCTCAATGTGTAGTCGGCATATTCAATGCAGTGGAAGTGTGCAGGAGTAAAGAACGGTTTGACTTTGACAACGGCCAAGTCATAATGGCCCGACGACTGGATCAGAGCACCTCTGACATGGCAGGGCTTGTGTGGTGCTCACACCTAGCTGTGGTGAGTACCTACTGAGAGTGGTCTGAGGAGGGGAAGAACGACAAACTGCCAGCAGAGTGTCGGGCAGCCCAGACTTATCAATTCTGGATGCGAATGAGGGCTGTCCCATGTGGGACAAACTAGCAGAAGGGCTACTGTGGTACAAATGGCAGATAATTTTAATGATGATCATGGGAGTAATGTGTCATGACACCCATCATCGAGCTCTAATCCTCGCAAATTCACAGGGACCTTCTACTTCTAAAACCCGTAAAACTGAACCCTGATGCATATGAAATGAGTACTGGTATAATGCATTTGAATCAAGTACTATAGCCTGATGTATGAGGATCAAGTACTGATCTTATTTATTTGTATCAAGTATTGACCTGATGAATATGAATCAAGTGCTGTCCTTGATGCATATGACACGAGTACTGTCCTTGATGCATACAAATCAAGTAGTAGACTGATGCATACCAATCAACTACTGGCCTGATGCATACGAATCAAGTATTGGAATGATGAGTATGAATGGAGTACTGGCATGATGCATATGAATGGAATACTGGATAGATGGTTTCAAACTGAGTACTGCACCTTTGGTACCTCAAAGTAAAGTGTTTATTTTTCCACTGGTGTGAAAAATGGTGCCTAAAGTGCCAAACCAACTGGGATATATATATACTGTATGTGTGTGTGTATGTGTGCACAGGTAGCACTATTTTTTGGGCTTATTATTAAAGATGCAAAATTAACAACACGGAAAATTTAAAAAGTCACTGCGAGAAATGCGATTCCACGGTCAGAAAGACAGCTAACTCCTGAGTGAGGCTGGTTACTGAGACAAAGCGAACCCAAGCCAAGACTTTTAATATCAAAGATACAGTTTGCACTTACACTAACATATATTATATATAACTAATATTTGTACATTACATGATTTTATGTGATTTGAATCATTTTAATATGTGATTATTAAATGAAAGCACAAATGTCAAGTTTGCGAATGTGAGGGGTTGCTGCACTTGATTTGCATGCATCATACCAGGCCTAAGCGTGCTGAGCTTGACCCAAGGGATACTGTCAGCGTCCTTTATGATGCAGGCTTTTTGAAAGTCTGATCTTTTGAGAGCTCATGAGAGGTTTTTTGTGTCTCTGGCAGTTTAGTCATCTTTACGGTTGTGTTTCCGTGTATCTGGCTTTATGCAGTGCTGATACCCGAACGACGTTTCTGGAGACAGATAGGGAACCATGGTGATTTGGTATGTGACAGGATATCCACCCTTTTTATTCTGATGTTCTCGGAACAGTCCTTTAAGTTATCTCATAGCTCACATTGTGTCCAAAAACAAGTGATTTTATTAAAAAAGACAAAAAAACAGAATCAAAAATGAAAGGGGGTTTAAGAAATTCTCAAGAGATTGTTGTTCCTGTTGTTTATCAGATATCTGAATATAGGAGTGGCTCAGTGGGCATCTATGTTGCCTCACATCTGCAGAGTGTGTGTTTGTGGGACTTGCATTATCTTCCCAGGTCTTGCAGGTTTAGACTGTCGGCTAATGGGTGTCTCTGAATGACCCGTACAGCAGTGTTTCCCAATCTGGTCCTCAGGGACCAGCAGACAGTTTGCACTTTTTTCTGTGAGGGAGCAAAAACGTGGCCTGTCTGTCAGTGAGCTGACAGAAACACTGCTGTGGAGAATGAGTGTCCTGCGATAACCTGGCGTCCCATCCTGGGTGTATCCCACCCTTGTGCCCTGTGCTGTTTGAGAAGCACTACCACTTAGAAAATAGATAGATTGATTGCTTTGAATATCATACAATATTTATGCTTTTGTAGTATAGTTGTCATCACTCAAGCCTGCGTGGATCGTTTAGCAGGTCTCCAGTAAGGAGATGATGGTGAAGGTCATAGACCACCTTCAACCAGCAGGCAGACAGCCGCATCGGTGGTTAAAGAGACGTAATCGATGTTCCCTACTGAACTGGAGAACGAGCTTATAGCTGGCCCTTCAGTGTTATGTAAAATCTCCTCATTAAATGACAGCAGCTCCATCTAATGGGGTCACACAAACCGGGGGCACCTTAAAGCTGCCCCCATTGATGCAGAATTGCACTGCAATTTAGGGGGCGAGATCACACTTGATTTCCAAGGCGACGGCTTCTCACCGGCATCATTTTGTGGCTGGCACAGCATTCGGCAGGTAATTCTATGTGAAATGCCAAGTGGGCCCGGTTAATCGTCGACATGCCACAGAAAGACAACTTCTCAAGAGGTTCTTATCCTACTACGTTTGTACGTACAATCCTGTCGGGGGGGGGGAATCAACTGGCTTTGAGTTGTGAAGAAGTCTCTTTTTTTCTGGTGTCAAAAGCCTTTTTTGCTAATCTTTGCTACCTCTGCAGTAAATGTTATACACTATAAAGTAGTGTATAAGACATTTATCAATCAATAAGTCAATCAAAAAACTATATTTGTTCCAGAGGGGCAATTTGAAATACGTAGAGCAGCGTTACACAGACACAGAACCAGACATTAAAGAAATAAAACAAATAAAACAAAAATAAAAAATCATAATAAAAGTAATAATAATAACAATAACAATAATAATAATAATAAAGAAATAAAGTAACAAAATGGTTCTCAATATATACATAAGGTGCAAATGATGATGACAGGTAGTGTAATGAAATGTATATGACACCAGAGACTGAAATAGTTTTAAAAAACACTAAATCACCTCGTCAGTCGCTTGTTCTTTCTGTATTGTATCACTGAATTCAAGGAAATTGGTTTGAATGCCATCGTTCATATTCCTTTATTTGCCATGGGTGTTCATTTTATAATTCAGAAGTTCGGGTTTGTGTGACTGGAATAATTTGGGTGACATAAATATAATTGGAGCTGAATTAATATTATGTTTCTGAAGGTGATTTGCTGAGGTCTTTCACATGCTTTTATTCATCATTTCAGAATAATATAGTATATAGTATTGAGTATGAATAATTTGACAAAGTAAATTGTACATGCGTTACATGTATGTATAGGCACAATTTGTGCTCTGAAACACAAATGCTTTTATTAAGCTCACAAGAATTTGTATGTCTATTTAATATTTATATCTCCCGGCACCTTGGTTCTGATAATTTTGGACATATACACTTCTGAAGAGTCCTCCACATCAAATCTGTGATTAACACTCAGAAGCAACATCCATCCATCCATCCATCCATCCATCCATCCATCCGTCTTTGAACCACGAGTCCATCACAGATTAAGAATCAAATGAATGTATGCATCACACATCATACAATTCACTTGAAGGCATCTTGGTATAAAAGTGGACTTGGACACTGTTCATTGTGTTTCATTTGATTATTGGCTGATTACGAAGTATCTGAAAGTGATAATAGAGAAACACCTGAGTATTTTGGCGAAAAGAGTCATGTGTCTGCAATGGGCAGCGGGCGATTTAGAAGCTGTCTAACCTCTCCCAGCATTTACGGGCTAAAACCGACCAGAGCTCAGCCGCTTCCCGCTTTACCGCATCTTCACACGAGCGTCGGCCGAGAAGAGCAGGAGCGGACGCTTCAGTGAGTGACGTTTTGTTACATGCTGCAGGTTATTGGGTCAACTGCACAGACATTTCATATTGAGCAAAAATAACCAGTAGCACTCAACTGCATTCCTCACATTTTCACCTTCTGCGCTTAAATAGCCAATAGCGAGTTGATGGAAGCATTTGTTCAGTTGTACAGATTAGGGGTGCAGAGAAGGAGAAACTAGGACTACTTTACCGTAAAAAATGGTGGCAAACAGCCTATGTGCACAATCAAACCACTTAATATGTCCTTACTATTTTCATTTCCTTTCCCATCTTTTATTTTGAAGTAAAATGTTTAAGCTGACTGATAAATATGGAATCTGAAATGTGAAGCTGTCTACCATATGGATCCTTTGTTGATTAGATACATCTAGCTGAGTGTGGCCTCTGACTCTGAGAGCATTGTATCTTCATAGATAGCAAAGGAAACCATCAAATCAACAAATTCCAGGGAAGAGAATGAATGTTCAGTTTGGCTAGTTTTGACATTTGTCCACTAACTCAGATAAGTGTATTTTGTTCTGTGCACAATGCTTTTACTCCACTGCTTGGCCTAATGTGATTTTCATTTATTGTAACTTATTTAGAATTAACCCCTTTGGTGGCTGGTGTTGCTAAGAAAAGTATAAATGAATGTCATCTGGAAGAAAAGACTTGGCTTTTTTTAAAGAAGCAGTTGTCGGGAACCAAAGCAGGCAGTGTTTGCAGCATATGCTATGTTTAGTCCATATAGCTTTGTAGTGCCGATAACGCTCTAACAATGGGACTCTAAAGTGACAGCGACAAAAGGTGAACATGGGACACATGCTCATTCTGCTTGAACAGCACTACAGGAAACGGAAAAAACAAAAGCAAAACAACACTCAATAAACTAAACTGTTGATTAAATTCAAGGGTCCTCTCATCCAGTATCCAAATTAACACATCAAATTAAAGCTGCCATCTTCTCAACTGCGTGTGGAATTTGACTCGACTATTCAGCTGAAGTTTACAGTTTTTCCAAAATGTATTGGGTTTGAGTGCTAATCCAAGAGCGTAGCGGAATAATGTATTTCATCTGTTATGCTGCCCATAAAAGATGTTTTTTGCTGTGATGTTTGTCAGTTTTGTTACTTTAATAATCCAATAAGTCTTGCGATTCAGTTCTCCAGGTTGCCTGACAGTGCAGTCTTGCACTGGTTGCTTAAAGGTGTTTTAAAAGTATGACGACATCTAAGAGAGAATAGCGTTATGGGTGTTGTGATTTACGGCCTCACACTTCCAGAGCTGAGCCTAAGCACTGCAGGTGTGAAGTTGCAAATTCCCCTCTGGGTTTTCGTCCAGTACTCCAGGTTCCTTCTGCAGTATAGAAACTTAGATGTAGGTGAACCGGTTTCCCTGTACTGATGGTATGTGTAAGTTGTGTATCTGTTTCCTGCGATGGGCTGGCATCCTGTCCGTGGTTAGCCTCCCTCTCTCTATGATGCTCTCTCCGAGGCTCTCTGTAACCTTGACCTGGATAAGCAGGAGAAAGACGGACGGGTGAATGGATGGATGGATCTTGTTTCTGATACAAAACTAGCTGGCCGGTGCAATGCAGCACGGTTGATTCCCGCTTTACCACTGAGAGAGATGAGAATGAAAGCCAGCTGGGCAGCCGCCTGCGTAGACCTTGGGGAAATACTGCAGAGGTAAGAGTAAAAGCCACCATGCTGCGTTTTATTGGGTTACTTTAGTTCAGCCACCAATATGAGGAACAGGCAGCCCCCAGGTTACAAACGAGATCCTGTGTCTAGGTTTATCCAAATAACTATAACAATGCAGTACATAACAATAATAATAACCATACAGTAATAATGAAGGTAATTACATACAGTACTGTACTGTGCCTCAAGCTGACGAACCGCTGAAGCCGCACAGTGTTTTCACGAGCATCAGAAAATATTTTGTGCCTTAGTTATTACAAACCATTATATCTAACCTGAATTCTTAATATAATAGGCTTTACGGCAGTCCGTTAGTTCAAGCCATCCGTAAGCCAGGCGTAAATTAATTTCTCCTTCGTCTTCATAAGCATACTTGTTTTTCTGAAATGCATATTAGCAGACGAAGTCCAGGCCCGGTGAGGAGGGCAAATGCCCAGTGAAGATGTCAATGTGCTTTTGTAATGAGGAAATATACGCAAATGCCGTTCAGGTGACAGAGAGATGAATGTGCACACCTAACATAAACAATGGCAATCATTGGCTGCTGATAGCTCTTTTTCATTTTTATTTCCCAGCACACAGACATTACTGGTTTCATTCAGGTTTTCTGAAGATTAGCCTATATTTATGTGAGTTTAAAGGCCCAGGGTAATGTATAATTTTCTGCAAAATGCTTGTTTTATTCTTTGCATTTCCGTATACTGGACCATAAATTCTGATGTCTGTTAGGAGACTTTTGTACTTTTGTATGCTATTGTGTACCACAATACCACTGGATTTCTGCTACATTGTTGCTGGCAAGGTCTGAATTTGTGTGTTTGATTCTTGGACATAAACATTGTTTTGATGAGCACCGAAAGTAAACATCACACTCTGCTGGTCGAGGGAGCTGTACAGGACCCAGTCGCTGTCTGAAAGAACCAAGTACATGGAAAGATCAAGAAAGACCTCCGCAGCCGCTAAACTGCTCCTCCATAAATGGTACCATGCTGGACATTATCTGCCAGATCCCCTAAAAATCACTTAAATGCAGCTAAACATCATGAACACTTGCTCTGTGTGGGGCTCTATCTCGCCGCGCCATTACCCACCAGCTCATTCCACATCTACTGGGGATCCTGTCGGCCTGCTGCCTTCAGACAACACAGCGCCTCCTACTGATGTGTCACCCCCCACCCCCCTCCATCCATCCTGTTTTTGCAGTAGCAAAATTTCAGTTTTTAAATGCACATGTAATGTGGCATGCACT
Source organism: Mormyrus hasselquistii (assembly GCA_026779605.1). Taxonomy (NCBI): domain Eukaryota; kingdom Metazoa; phylum Chordata; class Actinopteri; order Osteoglossiformes; family Mormyridae; genus Mormyrus; species Mormyrus hasselquistii. The sequence continues at coordinate 4,896,869 of JAODKE010000146.1, forward strand.
AATTTATTATTATTATTATTTATATTTATTTATTTTTTCAGTATTTCTTTTCAGAATATTCTGTTTGCTTATACTGTGTACTTGTTAAAAATATGCTTGCACCGTCATGTTGTTATTTTTATTTAATACTGTACGTAAGCAATTATTTTCAAATTACTTTCTAGCTAGCACAACAGATTTTATTTTTTCCTGGTGAGAAACATAACATTTACAATTTCAAGTGGTATTGTAACAATGGTTCGTATTGTACTGGAACAATGCCGTGCTTCCGTAGCGTGGGGAAGACGGTCCAATCCGGCCTCCCAGGTGGGAGACGGTTGAGTCAATGATTAATTCGGATCGGATCAGCCCATGAGGAATTGAGGTGCAGGTGCCTCTCTGCTGTGGAGCTATTTTTGTGTGTCCCAAGTCGAAGCTTTGACTGATACAGCGCAGCGAGCGAGCGTCTCTGGGAACTAAACAAGCCGCTCATGTTGCGCTCCAGCGCCGTGATGTTGGGAAACTATTCTGCAGTGTTACATGAAATGAAATGTTGCTCTTTTTGCCGTCTGTACAAGCAGAGTGCCGGTGCATCGGAGTGCTTCTCGTCACATACCCTGCCCTGCTTTCGTTTGAGACAAAGACACATATGGAGATGAAAGCAAAACCTGGGGTTCGAGGGCTGGTCAGCCATGTATCTAGCGCCCCTGGAGCAACTTTCTGCATTGCAGAATGGGTCTTCCTGCATGAGCAAGAATGCACGTTGTTATGTTTGTGCAGGGTTACAAAGAAACGAGAAACAATATGCTGCACATTAATAATGACAAGAAAGGCATTCATAAAAGGGACTGTGTGCGTGTCCTGGATATTCATTCAAGCGTCAGCAAACTAAGTGCTGTTAACCAAGACACCAGATGTTTTCATGTCGTTATGCATTTATGGAGGTTTACAGTGAACTTTTAAAAGGGCTCTATCGGAGCACACAAGCCCGGGATCACCCTGGACAGACATACAAAGCAATTTAGAGACATTAATTCAGCTGAATTCATGTTTTTGGATAGAGGAAAGAAGCCAGATTGCTTAAAAAATACCCTAGCAAATGCAGGATCTGTGTCGCCACAAACGATTAGAACAGAACATAACAGGATTCAAAACCCCAAACCCTAGAGGTCTGAAGCAGCAGAATAACCACAGAGAGCCACTGTGCATGAGTGTGTGTGTGTGTGTGTGTGTGCGCATATGTATCTCATACATCCATCGAGAAACTAAAGAATTAGTTGACCAATCCGAAAATGAAAGAATTTTTGCTGAGTTGTGTATGCAGATATTAACCGTAAAGCTGTTGCCAGATGTCATCGATATGCAAGATTAAAGAAGTATTTTGAGGTTCATCATTAATACATTTTGAAAGGGACTCGGGGGAATTATGCATAAATAATAGCGGTCCAGTGTTTTATGTACCTTACTAACAAGTGGCGCATTACACAGTAAGAATTATTGGCCTGAACTGGATTAAAACATGACGCATAAGGGCTCCACAAGGCTTTCGTATTTACAGACCGCGGCGACATTCTGGAGCGAGCCGTGTTATTAGTGCATTACAGCTAAAAATAAATGATGATGCCATATTCATCCAGCTCCCCTTCTCTCCGTCGCATAATTCAGTCACTAGCATTTGATTTCAGGGCAATAAAAAGCACAATGTATGTGCCAAAGTAAACTTCCCGATTCTGTCTTTTTTGTTACCCTCTAGGTTGCTTATTGCATGTTCTCGCTGAACAGTAAGTTTTTAGTATTGTTGTCCACACAGGTATTTTTGTGTTAAATTTACCTAGATTAGGATGATACAGTTAGTTCACTTGAATCTCATATTGGAATTTAGAGAGCTTTTTTTTTCTGGGCCATAATGTTTACAATGTTAATGTAATGTGCCGTTATTATGTAAAAATACCACCACCCATAATTACATTTAAGAATCACTGAAATGTAACTCATGTTACTAATACTAGCAGCATTGTATTACTACTGTAGATAATGGCATCCTGTCCAGAATACTCAATATCTGGGGTCTTGTGTAACCTAGGACAGGATTTAAGCTCACAAAAACCTTGTTCCTAAGCAGTACTCGAAAATGGATGGATGAATGGATGATATATCAGAGTATTAGGTGCTATGTGCACATTTTCTTCTGTTACAGAAATAGTTAGTCAGTAACATTTTTGAAGTTAACATTGGCTATTAAACAAATACAGCCAAAAAATGGTAATACTTGTTTATTTTAAAATGCCATAAACAATTGAAGATCTGTAGTAGACAGGCATTTGCCCAAAGTTCCATACCACCTGCTGTGAACAGCTACAAGACAAAAAATGACCGTAAGTTAATATAAAATGAAGGAAGACAGATTTGTGAACGACTGGATCTTAAGGAATACTGAGGAAATGGATCCCAAGAAGGTATGCAGGAAAAAAGCCTTCATCAAATCCAGTGTGCTATCAAGCAGGAGTGTTTTCAAACACTCAATAATTTGCACAGGCTCATAAGAAACACTGGAATAAAATTAAGCTAAGGGCAGAAAAATCAAAGTAGGCAAATGCAAACAGACCTCACAGCCTGGTACCAATACCACTAAATACTCAACATGTGTGTCACGTTCCAAGAGAGGGGGAATCAGAACCGACACTCTCAAAATGGGTGGGTGGGGTTACCTTGCACTGGTTTAGCTCACTTTAGCCCAAGGGGAACCAGTAAGAGCAACCAATGGGAAGCGGGTAATATCTGTCAGTGCTTTTTTCTTCATTACTAATTAAAACAGGGATCATTTTAATACACTGCAGTTAATAAATTATTAAATATGACAAACTAGATCTGGGACACCAGGGAAGAAGAATGAAGGAACAGACAAACTAGAACGACCATGAGGACTTAGATGAGTCAAACTGGAGCTACTTCGTCTTTCTCATTTCAGACTGACGAATGCAGATTCACACTGCTTAGCCTCACTGTTGCTCATTTCAGACTGATGAATGCAGATTCACACTGCTTAGCCTCACTGTTGCTCATTTCAGACTGATGAATGCAGATTCACACTGCTTAGCCTCACTGTTGCTCATTTCAGACTGA
>JAODKE010000146.1:4905179-4917163 GCA_026779605.1 Mormyrus hasselquistii
CAGTATCGTACGCTTTGTGTGGTCACCTTGGGGTCTATCTCAGCTGATGCAGTATCGTACGCTTTGTGTGGTCACCTCGGGGTCTATCTCAGCTGATGCAGTATTGTACGCTTTGTGTGGTCACCTTGGGGTCTATCTCAGCTGATGCAGTATTGTACGCTTTGTGTGGTCACCTTGGGGTCTATCTCAGCTGATGCAGTATCGTACGCTTTGTGTGGTCACCTTGGGGTCTATCTCAGCTGATGCAGTATCGTACGCTTTGTGTGGTCACCTCGGGGTCTATCTCAGCTGATGCAGTATTGTACGCTTTGTGTGGTCACTTCTGAGGAGAACTGCAATAAGGCTGTTTTCAACGTATGCCCTGTGACTGGACTGAACGAGTCTTTGCACACTGCTTCGTGGACTTTTCCAGCTTCTTAAGCATTGTCAGCTTTTTCTTTTTTCTGAGGTGCTCACAAATTTCACTCAGGAGGCACAAGCCTGTCATGACAAGAGGAGGAGGGTAAAGATACATTCAGATTAAAACCTTATTACCCATCTGTCCCCATGATCGGAGGGTCGCCATTTCACATCCTGTGGTTGGTAGAGTAATTTCACAATTGGGCCCTTGACTGAGTCCCTTAACCCCAAATGCTGTAGGGATTTGCTATCCCCGCTTTCTCAATTGCGTTTTGGTTTTGGATAAAGTTGTTCGCTAAATAAATGTAGATGATTATTAATTGGTTACAGAGGCAAACATTCTGACTTCATCTTGTAAATATATAGGTTTGTTTTTGGTTGATCAACACAACATTTTATCTGCTGTCCCCTACACAATGACTCAATGTTTTTAAATTCACTCGTGGCTAAAATTGTGGAAACACTTCCAATTATTAGAGACCGCAGAACTTTATTTAACTGTTGTACCAGGTACTTATTTAATCATCCAATGTATGATATTTGTAACATTCTTTGTTTATAATTATTACCACCAATATTTATGTAGTTAATTTTTAAAGAGCAATGGCAAAAATGCTAGTTATTTCCACAGTTTTGGCCACTAGTGTAAGTAAGTGCTTTTGTTTAATCAGATTCCCCTGCAGGGTATTGTCATCGAAATGACTGGAGCTTTTTTTCACTGTGTTTGGTTTTACTTCTTTGTGCCTGTAAGTTTAAAGAAAAAGCTTTTCCCGTAAAAGACACAGCTTGCTTTCGATTTTGCAGGTGTCCTTCTTCCTCTTCATCATCTTCGTGGTCTACACCATGCTCCCGTTCTCCATGCGCGATGCCATCATTGCCAGTGTGCTCACCTCGTCTTCCCACACCGTGGTACTCAGCGTGTGCCTGTCCATCACCACCGAATGGATGGAGTCCTCTTTGTGGCAGGTGAGTGACTCATTCTCTGTTATACGCTCTACAGGAACATTTAAAGCACGGGTGCCATCTGACAAAGGAACCATCTAAATTACTGTAGTCCAACTATGACATATATTTTAACAAGCTGTTTGTAGAGTAAAGTGTGATTCCGTGTGATCCTGCTTTGCCTTGGTTGATAAATGATTATGGAATACACTGTGCATGGACCTCTGCCTGTGCCTGGTTTGTCACGCCCAGGCTGCGTACGGCACCAGGCAGGGGGACACATTGGACATTGGCCATTCTTCCTACAAAGTCTCGCAATGATTGATCTTACACAAGCTGAGATATAGTAGCCTTCTTACCAGTCTAAGTTACAGTGGCCAGGCTGAGCAGCTGGGCTTTTGGCTGTAGACTGATATTTCCAAGCACTTGAGATTAAGACCGACTGTAACAATAATAATAATGTCTCATTCCTAATCACTGTCATCTGATGATGTGACATATACATCCCTCACATTATTTTCATTGTATTTTATTAACTGGCAAATAATTTCTATACGATGTTGCTTTGTCGACAGACATATGTTAATTATATGTCTTCTTTAGAAAATAGTCATCGACTTGTGCACAGCTGTAGATGAGCGTAACACGAGAGCGGAGGTTAAACCCCCGTTTTCCTGCGCTCTGCAATATAGGAGCAAGAGCAAAATGGAGAAAGACAGCGAGGGAAATAACAGCAGTGGATTCAGATTCATTAGTCTGGGCTGCGCACTGAAAGCCTCAGGGACGGTAGCTGATTGAATTGCAATTAATTGAAGGAAGTCGCGACGTGGCCCTCAGCTGTGCGGCTCGTGAATGTACAGGTTTGTCTGAATGGAAGCAGTAAGGAGACAGATGCGACTGCTGCCCAGAGCGGCCGGAGACCCATTCCGGAAGCTTCCAGAGTCCCTCAGGTCGTCTGGCTTCCCGTCTCACTCCGTTGCTCATTATCATCATCCTCAGAGTGATAAGTGATTGTGACCGATTTCGTTCGTATGACGGGGACTAGTAAATGTTATCTTTTATGATTTGACATATATCCCTGAAAGACAGGTATAACTGGAATATTAACCTGCGGTGAAGGTCAGTCTTTGAATCATGGGCATTTTATAATTTATTTAGAGCACCTTATGTACAGTATCCTTAGAAAGAATTCTATTTGGACAAATATGGATGGGAACAATATTCATCCATTTTTAAAATGTCGTTCTCTACCCAGCACACATTGGGCGGTGTTGATTCACAAGAATTAATGTTGAACAAAGCTGGGCAGCCCTTCAGGTTAGAGAGACTTTAGCGGCATTGTGCAGCTTTCCAAATCCAGACAAATTCAACGTTCTTCTTTTTGAACCGATGTTTTTGCTAGTCATTTGTCTTTATTCTCGTTCAGAAAGAAAAACAGAAAGACAATAAGTATGTTCGTCACACACAGGCTACAGTCTCCGCTAATGTCTCTTCCTAGGTTTTAATACACTTTTCAGTCCAGAATTATCGCACAAGTTTTACTTTCTGGAATTATATTTGCTTGTTGTGTCTTTCGATATTGATCATAACATAATAACATGTCTCAACTGCACAGAACAGCCAACAAACCAGCCATGGCAACTCGCGATGTTGGTGTGGCAGTCAAGCTTGGGAGCGGGTGATCTAGAGATTGTGTAAATGGGGAATCCGGTACTGAATCAGTTCTACCCCTTCAGGAACAGCAAAGAATAAAGAATAATAGTTAAAATAACTGCAGCATGACCGGACAAGCAAACAAGCTACTTTACCAGAAAGCAGTTGTTTGCAGGCATAATCTTTTTCAAAATTTATTTCCCATTTTCACATTTTTAGGTCTGCATCTCACTGAAACCACATTTCATTTAAGCCAATGGTTTTGATGAAAGAAATCAAATAAACCAAGCATACACCTAGGCAGGGTCGTGGGGGGAGACTGGAATTTTTCCTAGTGTCAGGGCCCCAGTACAGTCTAAGGCCGGATCCGGAATCCAACCTGGGTCTTCAGCATAGCCATTTACCCTTCCCTGATTATCTATACCAGTTTATTAAGTCCTGTGTTGAATTTCCTGTTTGAGCAGTTAAATGCCGGTTATTCATATCTGTTCATTATGAGATGATGTGCGTGCTTCTCCTTGTTGGTCCCATCGATGTCTGCCTTCTGTTCACTGACCCGCTGCCTGTTTTTTGACGTTGTCCTTTGGACTCTGGTATGGTCCTCCTGCTATGATTCTTCTGCCTAATTGCCTGTTTACAACTACGAGTTTTGGATCCTGCTTTGCCTTTGGTTGATAAATGACCATGGAATACTCTGTGCGTGGACCTCTGCCAGGTTTGTCACGCCCAGGCTGCATAGGGCACCAGGCAGGGGGACACATTGGACAGGATGCCATTACTGGGCTCATGCACACACATTTCACGCCATGTAAAGAAAATTCATGCATCTCCACAGTCATATATACCCCCACACACACACACACACACACACATGTTTGTATTCATTTTTTTGTGGGGACTTTCTGTTAATTTCTATGGGAAGAACCATAATCCCGTCTATGACAACTGTAACCCCAGCCCTAACTTTAACCATAAGTAACCAAACGAAATACTAGACTTTTGGCTTTTTCATATTTTAATTGCATTCGCAGATTTTTCTGAGATTGATTTTATGAAATGGACTGAAAACATGCTCTCCACAACATCGAAATGACAGGATTTTATCGCATTGTGGCGAGATTTGGTCCACACAATGAAATATATACATTACACGCACACAAACAGTGGTGAGGTGGCTTGGGATTCAATCAGCCAATCGTGGAGGTGCAAGGATGTGGTGCCACTCTCCATGCCTTTGGTATCTATTGCTGTCAACATTGTAAAAAAAAAACAACATCTTGGACAATTTAAGTTACGTTTAAGATTTAAGATTTAGTTTAATAATCTTTTTGAGTTGTGTGGAGATGAAGGTGAAAACTACAGGCGGAAGCTAACTATTTGAATAGCAAATAGCAAATAGTCATAATGAATAACTATAGAAAATGCAGTGTCAGATTTATTAGGAGAATTAAAGTTGTTAAATGGACCTTGATACAGCTTTAATGCAAGATTTGAAAAATTCAGTATTAATAAACTAAGTTGTAAGTGATTACATTTAAGTGGTCATGCAAGCATTAAGAATTTCATCATTTCAGCCTTTTCACGAACCATCATACGACATTACATACAGACGGTTCTGCTGTTGTGTTTCCAAAACGTGAATCAATAAATAAGGAAAAGTTTCCCCTCTATTTGACCTATACTTGAGTTCAGCTCCTACATGTTAAATTTTGCATATTGGAGTAACACCCTAAATGAGTGGGTCCTCTGTGGATGCGTTACTCTTAATACTCAGCTCACCTACTTTACTTTTGAAGGGCTCATTTTCAGAAGTGTAATGGAAGACTGTTTCGAACTGGATTTCGATTTTAATTCCTGTCCATGTTGTTCTGTGTTCTGTAAATTTATTCATGCTAACATCTTAAGATCAGCTTCAAATACCTAAAGTCTCAGATGATATTTACAGTGTTTAAAAAAGAACACGTTTTGAATATATTTCAGAAGTAGGACACACTACATATATATTCAGTTCATCTAAAATATATCCAACCAGAGCTGAATGGGACTATGTAATTGTTGAATATTAAACTTGTTGAATTATTAAAATTGTGTTTTCTGTTTTGTATCGTCTGAGAGGAAGAGATACTGAAGCATACAAATTTTCACAAAATCTATTGTAAATATGAGTGAGCATGGTTACAAGACGCAGCTAAGAAGTGAATTGGTGAAATTTCTGGTTTTAGACGTAAAAGAAAAGCTTTAACGCATAATCTTCTGAAGCCAATTGCACTTAATGGTATATGGTTTGGTTATGTTTTGTGGGGTCTGCCTCTAAGCCAATTTTTCCATAAATACACAATTTTGCATCAAACAAGGATATAACAGCATCTCTCCCATTATAGCAGACGCATCTGTATTGATTTTATTATAGCATGGTGACACTTCTCAGGCTGGGGTTTGATTCCTGACCCTTCTCAGTATGAGTTTTTGTGGGTTTCCACTGGTTCCTTCCTGCAGTACAGTTACATGCAGTTAGGTGGACAGGTGTGATTGAATTGTCCCAATCGTGTGCTCTGCTGTCTTGTTCTGGATTCTGGTTCGGGTTCCGGGCCCATCACAGCCACGTACTGCATAAACAAGATAGATACAATCCCGTCTCCAAAAAAGTTGGGATGTTGTGTGAAATGCAGAATTCAGAATGAGATGTTGTGTGATGAAAACAGAATGCAATTATATACAAATCATATAAACTCATATTTAATTGAAGAAGCACACATAGAACAATGACAACATATCAAATGTTGAAACAGAATTTTTCTGACTAATATATGCTCAATTTGAATTTCATGCCGGCGACATGTTTCGGAAAAGTTGGGACAGGCTTGTTTACCACGGTATTGCATCATCTCTGCTTTTAACAACACTTGTTTAAGATTATTTAAGCATGTAGGCAGCATCCATCACTGAACAGAGCTAGAAACTTAAGGCACCAATTATCAGAGAACTAAAAGGCAGCATTGAGATCCCTCCCAGGTGATTTAAATATGAAGGGCAATCACCTTGGCTCAGGTGGAACCAAGGTTTCACAACTTGATCCACACCTTGCCCCGAGTGACCCTAATGACCCGTTGGACAGCAGAGTGTGTCAACGTCCACTTTGAAGGTGAAGGCCCCACTAGAGAATAAATACCTGGAACTCGCCATCAGAGATTTAGAATTGAAGAAGCCTTTTAGATGAGAGGTGAAATGTCTTCAAGAAAACGGAGTCAAGTTGCCTTCAATTCTAGCCCTTAAGAACATTTGATATGTTGTCTTTGTTCTGTTTTCAATTAAGTATGAGTTTATGTGATTTGCAAATCATTGCATTCTGTTTTTATTTACATTTTACACAGTGTCCCAACCTTTTTTGGAAACTTGTTGAAGATGACTATAATCATTATTTATTAGGGAATTTGTCACAACAAAGAAGCAGGCATTAATGCAGTTATGGTCTAAAAAATTGGTGCTGGAAATATCACTTGTGCATGTACAGGTATTTAACTGTGCAAGAGCTACAGTACAATTTTACATGTTAGTCAATTGTCATTAGAGCGACAGTAGCTAGTAATGACACGTGGTGTTCCCAAAGAAGTGCTACGCACAGCTTACCTCAGAGTCCAGCACAGGAAAGTTTCTCCGCAAACAAGCAGTCGGGCACCTTGAACAGTGCATCCAAGGCTCATGCAGACAACTGTGTATCCCATCCAGCTGAGGAACAGCTGTTAACAACTGCAGATGTGTCGGGATGGGTTCTGTCCCAGTGTATTGCCAGGCAAACGCAGGCAGATTAGTATAGATGAGGTGAGCTCGCCTTTGAGTTTCCCACCTACTGTTCATTGGTGTCATCACATATAGCTTGTTTATTTATTGGGATAAGATCTCTCTTCTCAAATGTTTTTTTTTTTGTTATTGTTGTTTTTTGATTGAAGGTGCTCCTATTTCATTTGCATGTGCATACGAACAAATCGACATTGCATGTTTCGAGCGATGCCTCAAAAGTAAGATTGATGTTAAATTGGCACTGGAGCAGTTCTGGTTATCCTCCTCCATCTCACTGTCTCATCGCTCCGTCATTACAGTGTGGAACAGGCTTTATGCTCAGAAAATGTGCCGTTCTTCCTAGCGTGTCACGTAGAAGCAGAGGGACAGAGGAATTGAGTGGGGGCAGCTATTGGTGGGGGGTTTAGTCTGTATGTCTGTTTTACAACATCCCTTCCTCCTCGGTGAAGAGCGCAGGCTGGCCTTTCTGCTTTATTTGAAATTAGAGGAATGTTATGAAGCGTAACCAGCGTTCAATGAACTAAACAGCGAAGTGGCAAAAGAGGGCAAGGGAGGGTCTTAAAGCCCTGTTCCGTGTAATGTTTCAACTAAATTTCTGCAATTTTAACAGTTCATTCTGAAAATGTCACCTAGCTAATGGTAACATATTGAAATATGCTTTACCTAAATTTATCATATAAAAACAGTACATATTCTTGTTATATAGAATGCATGTTTAATTATTTTTATTTTATTTTTTTGGTGCTGTTCAATAAATTATATATTACCCAGAGAACTGGAAAAATTTACCTTGGTACATTATTTATAAATTCTCTTATTTTATTCCAAGATCATTTATTCAAAGATGACACTCACATCTTCCCTCTTCATTTTTATAAAGGATCACGTTCTATTAATTTGAAAGAAAAAAAAACCTTGAGTCTGTGAAGAGCCTGCAGTGTTTATCCTTTACTTTATTTTGCCGTGTTTGATTGTTTTCCTGCAATTGCACAATTAAACTTTAATGCAACAACTATTCAGCCTCAACACGTAATGAATAAGATTTGCATTGAAAAAATACATTTTTGAGGTAACCAAGCAGACTCTTGTAACACCGTGTGCTCTGAAGTTTAATTTCCTTTATTTATGAAAACATACATGCTTATTGGTAGCTTTAAGCATTTTGTTCTTGGAATTCTGCTCTTTTTTCAGAAAAGTGTTTTTGAAGGTCTCATATTCATTAACGTTCTCAAGATGCTTTAAAAATGGCATGGGGGGGGGATGGATTTATTAAGTGTTCCCCTCCATCGGAGCTTAAATTACCGTATATTGTAATAATTACGAAAATAAGCACACAGCCATCGCAGAGTGTATCTGAAGAAGTACCTCTACATCAGTGCTTTGAAAAGGCGTGAGTCATTCGCTGCCATTTTTATTTCACTTTGTTGGGGCTCTTCATTGATTTTCTTTTTAACAATTGACATCGCATGTTGAATTGTCTTCTGTGACCTGAAAAAAATGTTCACCCGCTTGGATTTGAAAAGTATTCTCAGTTCCCTTTTACACCATCAATCAAGTATAATTATTGCATGCAGCCAAATGGCCCTTTATCAGTCCCTCGATCTTCACTCGCAGACACGGCCACTTAAGTTATTGTGCTACCCATGTTCTCCAGTTTGGCTTGTTTGATTGAAAATTGGATTTACCTTTTGATGTTTTTATTATGCAGCTTGTCTCATAATTGCAATTATTGTAATAGCTTGACACCAAAAGTTTTTTTTTTTTTTTGTGAACAAAAGGTTATCGGCTAGTTTTATGGAGTGTCTATGGTATATCAAAGACTTATTCCCTGAATGGATTCGTAGATTTAAAAAGTGTGTCATTTCACTGGGAGGATAAAAACTAGGCCTTACAGACAACTTTCAGATCAGTTCATCATCATCATCATCATCATCATCATCATCATCATCATCATCATCATCAACCACCCATAGAACAAATCAGAAATAGAACAACATCTTTCCAACATCCATCCATCTATCTATCCATTCGTCCGTCCATCCATTTATCCACCCATCCATCCTAACATATACATAATTTGGACAAAAGTATTGGGACACCTGGCTATTACAGTTACAAGAAATTTATAACATCCCATTCTAAATCCATAGTTCCCCAAACAAGCTTGATGGGCCGAATGGCCTCCTCTCGTTTGTAAATTTCTTATGTTCTTATCTTTCTCTGTATGTTATTTGGGTAACACAAAAGGGGTGTTCTTAGTATTAACAGTAACCAGTGTCCTGTACTGACACTTAAATTTTATTTATTGATCAGATGCTTTAATCCAAGTGCATTTGTGAGGTCAGGCCCTGAGGTTGGACTTGAAGGCCTGTTCCGTTTTAGTTCATCCCAAGGGTGTGTGATGGGGTTGAGTTCACCAAACTCACCCAACCGTGTCTTTATGGACCTTCCTTTGTGTATTGGGGGGCACAGTCATGCTGGAACAGAAAAAGCCCTTTCCCAGTACTGGAAGCAAAGAATTGTCCAAAAATGTCTTACTGTGCTGAAGAATTAAGTTTTCCCTTTACTGGAACTATGGGGTCTAGCCCAACCCTTGATAAACAACCCCATACCATTATCCCTCCTCCACCAAACTTTACACTTGGCACAGTGCAGTCAGGCAGGTAACGTTCTCCTGGCATCTCCCAAACCCAGACTTTTCCATCAGACTGCCAGACAGAGAAGTGTGATTTGTCACTCCACAAAACATGTCTCCACTGCTCCAGAGTCCAATGGTGATGTGATTTCCATTGTGCTTGGTGGTGTAATGCTTGCATGCAGCTGCTCAGCCATGGAAGCCCATTCCATGAAGCTCTCGGCTCACAGTTTTTGTGCTGGGGTTAATGCTAGAGAGAGTTTGGAACTCTGCAGTTATTGAGTCAACAGAGCTTTGGCGACTTTTACACGTAATACTCCTCAGAATTAACCCCATTGTGTTACTTTTCATAGGCTGCCACTTTGTGGCCAAGTTTCTGTTGTTCCTAAACGCTTCCACTTTGCAATAATACCACTTACAGCTGACCGTGGAGTATTTAGCAGGGAAGAAATTTCACTGATTCACTTATTGCTAAGGTGGTCTCCTGTGACAGTACTATGCTTGAATTCACTGAGCTCTTCAGAACAGCCCATTCTTCCAGAAATGCCTGTGAACCTGACTGCATATGCTTGATTTTATACACCTGTGGCAATGGGTCTGAATGAAACACCTGAATTCGATAATTTATACTTTAGCCCACATAGTGTGTTACTGTCCTGCCCCAGTATCCCTCCTGCCCTACACGGCCAGCACATCTGCTCTTCCTCAGTATACAGGTCCTCCTCTCACCTGCTGCAAGCAGATGCCATTATATAATTCTGCCTCATTTTGGCTCTAGACTGACTGGAAACAGGAGGGGAATCGCTGTAAACTATTTTTAGAGGGCATACTTTTTTGGAAAGTGGGGAAGCTGCTCTCTGGGGGAATGGAAACATGAAACAGAGGGTAGATGCATCCCACAAGTTCATGTCTCCCACTGCGGTTCTGCAAAATGTTATATTTATCTCATTCATATAAAATATTTATAAACACACTGTATATAAAACATGACGTAACACTGTGTGAGTGTGGAGTTTGCATATTCCGTCCTCATTTGCATGGGTTTTTTCTAAATCAGTGTTTCCCAATCCAGTCCTCGGGAACCCACAGACAGTCCACGTTTTTGCTCCCTCTCAGCTCCCTGCCACACAGTTGACATTTTTGCTTCCTGTCGGGTTGGAAAACACTGCCCTAAAGCATGCAGTTAAGCGAATTGGCATCTCTGAACTGCCCATATTGTGTTGGGGCGTAACATGCAATGAATTACTATCCTGCCCACGGTGTCCCCTTGGCTTGTGCCCTGTGCTTCCGGCGAAAGGCTCCAGAGTAAGGCACTGCATTAGCCTATACATACAATAGGTGACACAGAAGATCGATGGATGACACAGCTGCCATCACACGATTCTATAGAGTAGAAACTCTTTGTAAAGACTCTTTGATGCCTGCAGACCAGTTTATGTCAAATAAAAATTTAATTGACTGGCTGGGGTGGGGGGGGCAGTACCGGCAAGGCAATCAGGGATTTCATAACTTTAACCGTTTGCATTTTTTTTAAGATGCAAATGTGGGATCGAGAGACGCTGCAAAATTTACAAGTATATACTTTTTTGTGGTTTTTTTTTGTTTTTTAAGTTATCTAACATCTACAGAAACCCCCCAGCGTTCCGTGACCCCTGTGACGGACCAAGAAGGGGGGTGGGCAGCCCTACTGCAGAGGCACTGATGTGAATAATTTACCTGCTGCTTTAAAAATCCCCAACAACATACCAAGTGTTTATATTTCACTTATATGTTTCGCTTATACACTCAGTGGGACACAAAACAATAAAATAATCATGCTTAAACGCTATGCAGTCTACGCTTCGATATTTGCTTTATTTATTGTTGTTTTTGTGCATTGGCCCTAAAGCATATGACACCCAAACACAGAGCTGAGATTGATTGATTAATCACATTGCCCCCCGTCCCCCCAGCCTAGCCTTAATTGCTGGTCCATTGTTCAGAAGCCTGGTTCCGCACCACCAGGCTCATCCTCCCAGGGATTTAAGAGATTGTTTGCATGAGGAGTGAGAAATGAGTTTTATGGCCAATTTGTTGAAGTTCAGCTTAGGGATTGATGCAGATACTGCACATACATCCTTTTTGTATTATTTTAAGGTCAGGATTCCTTCCATTGTCCTTCCATTGCATTTATAATTAATTATGTAGCTGTATCAAAGTGCATGTGCACTTTTTACATGTTTGCAGGAAACTATTATCATTTTTATAAAGTCTTATACTGTAAATCGTACGAAGTTTGATAAGGAGAGTATTTTTGTACACCAAGCAACATACACTTATTGTAGTCCTTTTGTACCAGTATAATGCCAATCTTTATGCTGAATTCAGACAGCGCTTTATCATCACTGAGTGATCCCCTCGCTCCAGGGGTAGACAGGTCGACTGATTCCTTCGAGCAAAACTCCTTACTCAACAACCTTGGGATGAATCTGCAATGAAAATGTTGTGACCCGGGAGGCAGGCGAGCGGGGAAGAAGGCAGGCAAGCCAAAATACGGGGGTAAACAGGGTTTAATTCG